>CM031373.1:101682391-102086991 GCA_018208015.1 Medicago ruthenica | reverse complement strand
AACCAGTAAGGAAGAAAACCAAAAGGAAAGACGAAGCTAGAGGATTTACCTATCATAGTGAGTGACGAGAGTGAGGAGAAAAACGTGTATGCAAAGCGAAGAAAGAGCAATGGAGTAATGAGATTAGCTAGAGCTTGATCGATTTCAAGACAAAACGACTTCGTTTTGCGTTCAAGAAAATCAACTATTTGTTATTTTCAAGACAAATCAAGACAAATCAACTTCGTTTTGGCTTAATTGAACATTTGGTCCCCTAACTTATTTGTTATTTTCAATTTGGTCTCATAACTCTAAATTTTTCCCGTTTGGTCCCTCAAATATACATCCGTCAGCCAAATCGATCCATGTCTGTTAAATTTAACTCCAAATGTCTATGGTGGACCAACATTATAGATGATCCACCGTAGACCTTATTGATTTTGTTAATTTCGACCCTTTGATTTTTTTATCATAAAGGAGACCGTTGGATCATGTAGATATATTATATCTTACGACGTACCGTCAATAACTAATTTTTTCCCAAATTCTTCGTCTTCTTCCTCTCTCATCATCATATCATATTCATCTTTTTTTTTTTGCAAATTCAGAAAATTCAACAACAACAACAACAACAATCTTCATCTTATTTTCTCTCTAAAAACACATAAATTCAAAAACACATAAATTCATCAACAACAACAAATCCAGAAAATTCAACAACAACAACATAAATTCGAATTCCAAATCCCAAATCCAGAAAATTCCAAATTCGAAATCCAGAAAACCCCAAATTCAAAATCCTGAAAAACTAAATTTCATATTTTGTGCTACAAACTTACAATGCAGCTGATACATGGCCGAGTTTGTTGGATATGATTTACATCGGAAGAAAGCAAGAGGTTATTGAATTGGAAAAAACTTAGGTACAATTCCTTAGGTGCTTTTCGTATGGTTCTTAACTAAATTCACCATGATTTCCTTAAATCCTTAATTTTCTCAAAGTTTGTTATATACAAAAAATTTGTATTTTTAGTTAAGAACCATACGAAAAGCACTAAAGAATTGTAACTAAGTTTTGTCCTATTGAATTTATGTGTGGATACGGCATTAAAAAATGACACTGGTGCTTAAAGAGAGCCTTTTATAGATTTGTTCACATGCAGGGTAGAACCATTAGATTTGCAAGGATGCAAGATTTTTTCATGATTGCCGGTTTAGATGTTTATTTTAGTCTCGTTGTAATCATAACTTGGTTTAAATTTTTTCCTGGAAATTCGTTGTTTTTTTTTTAGATTGGTAACTATGTTTGTTTGCAAGTCCTAAATTTAACAGAAATAGTGTATTTTTGTTGTTTCATAAGTCTTTTTGATATGATATGCACGCTGAATAAATTTTTTAGGCAACAAACTCTTACCCTTGTTTTGGGGAAAAAGTTTGGGGGAAAAAGAGTTTTAGGTTTTGATTTGGGGAAAAAGAAAGAGTTATTGTTGTTGATTATAGTGGTGGGTTTATGTGTTATTGTTGTTTGATTTTATGGATTTGATTTTGGGTTTATGTGTTATTGTTGTTTGATTTTATGGATTTGAAGTTGTTGTTATTGTTTTGAGAGAAAAAAAGAAGATGAAGAAGAACATGGGGAGAAGATGAAGAAAAAAAAATTTGGTGTTGGTGGTTCACCGTTACATACAATGGGCCTGCAATCTAATGGCTGAAATCATATCTGAATATTAGGCGTTAAAAAACTAACGGAGAGGATCAATTTGACTGACGGAGACATAGATAAGGGACCAAACGGGTAAAATTTAGAGTTATGGGACCAAATTGAAAACAACAAATTAGTTAGGGGACCAAAAGTTCGATTAAGCCTAAATAAATTGGATGAAATTGATGAATCATAAGTTCAATTAAGAAAAGTGAGAATACAAATTGGAGTGCATGAACAAACCAGTAAGGAAGAAAACAAAAGGAAAGAATGAAACTAAGAGGATTTACCTATCAATAGCGACGTGAGATGGTGAGAGAAGAACGTGTATGCAAAGCGAAGAAAGAGCAATGGAGTAATGAGATTAGCTAGAGCTTGATCGATTTCAAGACAAAACGACTTCGTTTTGTGTTCAAGAAAATCAACTATTGACCACCCGGTTTAAACAAACCCGGTTACCCGATTTTTACAGGTTCACAGCGATTTATTTACACATCCGTTCCACTAACCAGTGCATACCGATTACCCCACTATTCAAATTATTTTTTGCAAGTGACATTTCAAAAAATAATTTACTAAATTATTATTATTAACTATTGATTTATTATTATTATTATCTTAAATATAAAGTAATTTGTACAATATTGTATGTGTTTGGTTCTTGTTTGGGGTCATGATTGCAAGAAAATAATTTGTAAATATGATTTTCAAACAACATTGTCGATGTTAAGGATGGTGTATGTTCTAGATCTAAATAAAGGTTCAATCTTTCAAGCCTTAAAACGCCAGATTTATCTAAGATATCTTCATAAACACACTTTCATGTGAAAGTGTGTTTATGAAGATATCTTAGATGAATCTGGCGTTTTGAGCAAGGGCGGACCTGAGCAGGGCAGGGTGTGGCAATTGCCACACGAAGATTGCTTTTCCCACTTCAAAGAAAGCTAAACACACCTGTAATTTACGTTTTTACCCCGGCGGCGGTTTGTTGCCGATGGGAAGGATCCGGCGACAACTAACTGCCGATGGAAGGAAACCATCGCCAGTTAGTTGCCGCCGTCCCCATCGGCAGCTAACTGCCGATGCGATCTGTACATAACCAGAACAGCAAAACATAACCTGCATCAGAAGCAGAAAGTTTCAAAATTTCCAAATTTTTGTCCAATCCTCTCCAATTCTCTTCTCACGAAATTGAAGCAAATCATCTCCACAAAACAACAAGTATGTAGTATTAATCATTTATAATGTTAATGTTAGTTTGTGTAGGATTATTTTTGTTAATTTTGGTAGATTTATGTGGTTAGGGTTTATGTAAAAATTGAAATTTTTAATAGTTTATAATGTTATAGATGAATGTTGTTGTTGTAAATGTAATTTAGATTTTGTTTAAGTGCAATGTGAATGTGTAGAAGTTGAATTAACACAATGATGAGTTGTTACATACTTTGCACTCAAATTGTTTGATAAAATGCCTAAATGAGAATTGTTTAGATTTTTAGTTAGTTTATGTTGTTAAATTGTGTTACATTAGATGAGGATTTTTAGATTACGAAGAATTAGGGTTTATCTATCTACTATTCTTGTTTAATTAATAGTTAAGGGTTATGTTTATGTGTTTATGTCACCATTTTAAAGTTGTTTTGTTTTGTCAAAATAATTGATGACAATATTTTTTTTTGAAGGATGATGACAATGTTGTTTTGTTCAAACAACATTATGCATATGTTGATGACAATGTTGTTTTGTTTTTGTGTAGATATGTCTGATCATAATGCAGATAGATTGAGAGCTGGTAGACAGACGATGACCGGCAGCTACCGTAGGGAGAGGCAGACTGCAAACCCTCATGTGCCTAAGAGGGGAAGAGGCCGGAGGCCTGATCATTCTGCGGGCGAGGGTAGTTCTTCTTAGCAGCCGACACAGTCGCATGTGGAGGACCCCACACTGTACCTGCATTATCAGGAGCATTTACATGATGCCACAGATTGTGGCTATGACGTCCTGCATGTTGCGGATGAAGGTGGGGACGACGATGCAGTTGCGCTAGATGAGGATGAGATTGCGGCAGCAACAGTCCCCGAGGAGTTACCTGATGTGGCTCCATTTCCTGGAGGGCCTTATGATGACTCATTGTTGTCATCATACACTTCACACGTTGCATTACCGTTGTGGTATAATGCAAATAATGTAAGTTTTCTTTTTTCTTTTTTAACTTTTAAATATGAAGTCGATATATTTTTTTTTGTATGATAACTTTTAAAATAAATGACATGAACACATGCCGTTGTCTGATTATTTTTTTGTCTTCGATTATTGTTCGCGCGTAATTTTTTATATATGAAGTATATGCTTCTTTTTTGTATGATAACGTTTAAAAAAAATGACATGAACACATGCCGTTGTCTGATTATTTTTTTGTCTTCGATTATTGTTCGCGCGTAATTTTTTATATATAAAGTATATGCTTTTTTTTTTGTATGATAACGTTTAAAAAAAATGACATGAACACATGTCGTTGTCTGATTATTTTTTTGTCTTCGATTATTGTTCGCGCGTAATTTTTTATATATGAAGTATATGTTTTTTTTTTATGATAACGATTTATGTGGTGTTTTTTTTATTATTTTAGAATCGTAACACCAGTAGGATGAGATGCATAAATCACAGGGCGAAGGTGGCAGATCTCCGGCGTCCACATAGGAATCAAATCTGGTTTTGGGATCCTATAAGGGCGTGTGGGTTGCATGATTTGTTGTACACATGGTATTCTATTGTTAATCATGCTCTGCTCCAGGCGCTAAGCGAGAGGTGGCATTCCGAGACCAGCAGCTTTCACATGCCTACTGGGGAAATGACCATCACTTTAGATGATGTGGCGTGTCTGCTGCATGTTCCTGTTGAAGGAAGGATGCTGAGCCATAGGAAGAAGGTGTCTCAGGTTGATGGGGTGGAATTGATGGTGAGGAACTTAGGTGTCACCCAGGAGTATGCAGTGAAAAACTGCAAGACTGAGTATGGTGGCTACATTAGCTATAAGGCGCTGAAGGAGCTTTATGAGGATCACCTGAGTGTGGCCACCACATTAGCGCTTGCTGAGACACAGGAGCAGCTCCAGGAGCTAGCCAGGCGTATAGATGTCTGTGTGAGGTGTTTCCTCCTATACCTGCTTGGATGTACGTTGTTCAGTGACTTGAGCAACAAACACATCGACTTGGTATACCTGCATACGATGGAGACCTTTGCTGGGATGAGGGACTACTCGTGGGGAGGAATGACATTGGCATACCTTTACCACACTCTATCTGAGGCCTCTTCGCTTGCAGGAAAGAGGATCGGGGGAAGCACGACACTTTTGATGGTAATAATTTTAATTTACTATGTCTTTTAATAATTTACTATGCTTTTTAATTTACTATGCCTTTTAATTTACTATGCTTGCTAATAACTTACAAATGTGTTTGGTTTGTGCAGGGATGGTTCTTGGCACATTTTCTAGAAGTCTACCCACATGACCATAATGATAAATACAAGCAAAACTATCCTTGCGCGGCCAGATGGATTACACACAGGGGTCATGCGAATCTGAAGTCATACCGTCTGGCGCTGGATCGTTTGGAGATGGATGATGTTACCTGGATGCCATACGAGGATCATAGGGAGATCAGGGAGTTTGTGGAGATATGCTGGTATTCAGGCTGGATCATGTGTGGTCGTGACATCATCTACCGTCACTTGCCTGAGCGGGTTAAAAGGCAATACGGGTACGTGCAGGACATCCCCCGAGCTCCGACGTCTGTGCTTCCTCTCCCTTTTTAGGCCATTGCACGTGCTTTCCTAGACTTCCGTGTGCACATCATTCCTCAGGCTGCGTGGGGTAGGGAGGTTGATCAGCCATGGCAGTACGAGGAGGGATACATGAGGTGGTACGGACATGTGTCTCACCCAAAGATTTTGCCACCTATTGATGGATCTCCTCCGAGGCCAGCAAATGAGGAGCAGATCATTGCACGCCATCAGCAGCGGCACCAGGAGAGAGGCTCGCCTGATACCATTGACATGGTTGGTGGACTTGCTAGCCAGGCTGATGACTACTTGAGTCAGGAGGCGATGAGCAGTGAGCAGCTATATCAGGCGATGCGCCATATCAGGGACATGATGACACCGATATTGTCCAGGAGGTCGAGGAGGCGGCAGCAGCAGCATGATGACCAGGATCAGGATAAGGACATTTTTTTTAGGATTTTTGTTAGTTTTTTTTTTGTAAATTTATGACACATTATCGTAGTTTTTTTGGTACAATTTTAACATGATTTCGGGTTTATTTTGCTTTATTTTGATTACTTCGAAACAATAATAACAACAATTCATTCAAGATCTGAACTAAAAATTCACACAATAAGCGTTACATTACATTACATTATCCCTAAATATGTTGTATCATCATGAATGATGTTGGATTTTAATTTAATTGTTGAAAGTTTGCGGAAAACATATATATGCTCTCGTGTCTTATACTTAGTGTTGGACTCAAAAGAATGAAGAGAACACAACACATGTATTCTACTAAATCAGCTATATATGTTTTCACATCGAATTCCCTTATATAAGATGAGTCATGACAAAAAGGAATGCATTCCAATATATTATTTTGAACTTAATCCTACTGCCCTGCCAACTGACAAAGTTTCAATTGACAGAGGAGTATGATCAAGTACAAAACATCTTAGAACTGCATTCCCTTTTGCCACACTCATCTTATACGAAGGAATTCGATGTGAGAACCTATATAGTTGATTCGACAGAATACATGCTGTGTTCTCTTCATTCTTTTGAGTTTCCAAAAAGACTTGCAAACCTTGCAAACCTTTACACTAACTATAAGACACTTCAATGCCAAGATTTTCCGCAAACTTTCAAGAATTAAAAAAAAATCCAACAAAATAACGACACAACATAATAATACTACCTAAACATCTTCATCCGGCCGAATCAAACTCTTGAGAATATCTTCAGGCGACCTCAGCAACGTAACATCCATCTTGAGGGGGATCATGTCCGGCTCAGCAAATATCGAGAACATGCTCCTCACGTCGTCGTTCGTTAACTCCGACCGAGTGAACGACAAATTACCGTCTGAGTCGAACGATGGACGGTGATACCAAACGTATTCCACCCTCCTCGCGTCTCCGTGGTTGATGCGTTGGTTGATTTCATGAAGTAAATCCTTCAATTCTTTTAACGTCACATCGTCGTGAACCTTGAAAAAATGTTGGTTACCACCGTTGAAGGATACATGAAAGTATACTTGAGCCATTTTTTCAGATCTACACCATAAGAAATTAAAAACCAATCTAATTAAAAACTCATTCAAACATTTCATCAAACACTTGTAGTGCAAATTATACATAAATCCTAAAGCTAAAAATTACAACATAAACATGCAAAGATCTAAACAATTAAGCAACATAAGTCATTTCCATGTAAATGATCTATCATTTCTTGCCAAAAAAATCAAAAATTAAACAAAGTCTAAAACTAAAAAAAATTAAATTAAAATAATAAATGTAACATATAAGAATAAAATGACACTTGATTATGGAAACTTACTTGTTATTGGAGTGTTGGTTGATTTGAGGTTGAAAATTTTGAGATTTTTGGAAGATTTGAGAGAGTTGAGTGTTGGAAGATTTGATTTGGAAATTTGAAGAATTTTGCTTCTGATGCAGGTTATGTTTTGTTGTTCTAGTTATGGACAGATCGCAGCGGCAGTTAGCTGCCGATGGGGACGGCGGCAACTAACTGGCGATGGAAACCATCAGCAACAAACTGCCGCCGGATCCTTCCCATCGGCAACAAACTGCCGCCGGGGTAAAAACGTAAATTACTGGTGTGTTTTAACTTTCTTTGAAGTGGGAAAAACAATTTTCTTGCCACACCTGCTCAGGTCCTAATATTTTTTTTTAAGCCCAGGCCCAATACACACAAACACAACACAAGTGACAAACATGATCAAAACGCGTTTTCACCTTCTCCTTCCAGAAAAACGCGTTTTCAGTTTTCACCTTCCTCCTTCTTCGATCAAAACGCCGTTCACCTTTCCTCCACCAAGCAACCAGTCCACCGCCGTCGTTTTCCTCTCCTCTCTCCGCCGGAGCATTTGACAGCTGATCTACTTTCCTCTCCTCTCTCAGCACCGTCACCCAGCACCCCGCACTGCGAGTTTTATGCCCATAGATGTAATTAGCACTTTTAATAGTATTGCGAGTTTTATGCCCATAGATGTAATTTTAACTCTAAGCTAAAAAAAAATACAAAACAAAATAGGAAAAAGAGATAAGCATGAAAACAATTTACCATAAAAATAGCATTGAAAACCATCTCTCTAAACTAAAAAAAAAAAACTAAAGATAAACATAAAAGTACTAAATTACAATATATTAAATGATAGTACTAAAAAACAACATTTTTCTTCATCAAGTTTAATAATATTTGAGAGTTTCGGCCTTTAAATGTAATTTTAACTCTAAATAAAAAAAAAGATACAAAATAAAAATAAGAACATAAGCATAAAAAAAATCTTCCCAAAAAAATAGCATCGGAAACCACCTTTAAAAAAAGATATTAATTCAATTTATTTTTACTTCAAAAATAGGGGAAAAAATTTAATTAAAAGAAATTTATGCATAAAAATAGGAATAAATATCACGATAAAAGATACACATAAAAAATATTATGAGTAATTTTTTTTTTTTTAAATCAACAAGACTCTCTTTTTTAAGAATAGAATGAGTAATAAAATGTCCACCCCAAAAAAACAAACCTATAGAATATAGAATATAGAATAGAAGACTCTCCTCTCTCTCTCTCTCTCAACCAAACCATCCCAGATCTATCTGAACCGATCCGCCGCAACAGCCAACTGATGGCGATGCCTCCCCCCTGCAAGCGTCGTAGAAACCACGATTCAGGTACGAACCACCGTAAACCAGAGCAACATACGCAGCACAGCATCTAATTTTTTAATTAATTTCTTGTTTGGTTTGTTTCATTCTTGTTTGTTTTCTTTTGATTATCAGTTGAGGATCAGAGTGACCCTTTTGTGAAATTGAAATCTTCTGGAGGAGGAGGTACAAACAAACCCTAAATCATATTTTAGTTAATTTCTTATTTTTGTTTCTTCTGTGCTTAATTCTTGTTTGTTCTAGTTGCAAGCCTCACAGATGAAGAACTTTTCGATATGTGGCGTGCGATGCGGGGAGGAAAAACATACTCCTCCAAAGAGGAAGAAGATAAAAAGTTCAGTATGTTTAAGGAAGCTATTTTGGATAAGCCTAGCACTCATGAGGATCAGAGTGACCCTTTTGCGAAATTGAAATCTCCTGGAGGAGGTACAAACAAACCCTAAATCATATTTTAGTTAATTTCTTGTTTTTGTTTCTTCTGTGCTTAATTCTTGTTTGTTCTAGTTGCAAGCCTCACAGATCGAGAAATTTTCGATATGTGGCGTGCGATGTGGGGAGGAATAACATACTCCTCCCAAGAGGAAGAAGATAAAGCGTACGATAACTTTCGGCAAAATATTCGTGAAGCGCCCGCAAATCCGGACCAGTATGCTTACAATCGTCAAGGTTATGCTGATCTATCCAAAGAAGAGACCGCAAAAATTTTCAGGAAAAGTATGCTAGGTAAGGGGGACCTGTACAATGCTTATATTTTTAAATCCAACATTGAAAAGTGGCCTGGGTATGCTAAAGCCTTGTCTGACTAATTAAGACTTTTGTGGTTGTTCTTAGCCTTTTCAGGAACAAGTTATTGTTTGTGTTAATTTTAATTTTACATGTTGTGAGATTATATATATATATATATATATATATATATATATATATATATATATATATATAATTTTACACCTTTTCCTTTGTTGGTTAGAACCCTCCTGATGTGTGTGGAATTGTAAATTGGTAATGAATGAGGGGACTGTATGAACAATCCTATTCTAATGCTCTTGCCAAATTTGATTCATATTATTCTGGAAAATGAACTGTATGTGCCTTTTAGTTAGTCATAATAATAACTTACCAATTGTTGGTAGAACTGGAAAACAATGATAAGAAATCATTTGATTAGATTTGAGTGTCATTTTGTTTTAGCATATGTATTTTCCAGGCTGAAATGATTTGTTTGGGAGTGTGGTCGATGCTTTAGCTACTAGTAGACCCTTCTTGCATGTAGCATGCCATGGTGAGGAGCTTCGGGCTCTCACCTTTATGATATCTCAAACACGATTATGATTATGATGAGGCGAATGAATTGTTAAAAATTTTAGTTAACTAATTGTGACATTCTTCTACATCAATCATATTTCACTGGGAGAAACCATAACAAGATTAAGAAATTCTTTTGGGCCCAAATAAGGAACTAAGGATATTATGTGCCAAATGTATAGAATCTGTTGCATCATAGCAAGTAAGTTCGCCTCCACTTTTGTGCACAAAATATTGCTGACTAGTTCACTCTTTACTTAAAGAAATTTGTGGCATAGATAGTAGTCTAATCATTCCATATAATTTTAATTTTGGAGTATAATATTTACTTAGGGGGACCATTCTTGTGGCTGTGTAGTGTGTACTATATCATTACGAGTGATCAATAATCCTCATTAATGTGCACAATTACTCCCTCCGTCCAAAAATATAAGACTCAGTTATACCTATTTAAAAGTGAGTTAGAGGGATGAGACCAATTTAGAATTACTCATAAAAAAACTATTAAAGCCATCTTTCAATGAAAGATCATGTTTCAACAAAACATCTTTCGTGCGGTGAAAAACTTCCTCACATGGTCACATACTTAAGCTTAAATTAAAGCTCCTACTTTTTTATTCTTTTTAATAAAAAAAATCACATTTAGATGAATTAACTTTATTGATCATATGTGGTCTAGCAATTACTTACATAAATATCCATATCCATACATAATATATTACGAGTTTACAATTATTGTACATAATAACCATACCACATAGTCGCATACTTCAAGATGGCAACCCCCTCTAGGTGTCTCTGTATGTGACTAATTAGTCTAAGCCAATTTAACTTTATTACAAGAAAACAAATAAATGAACTTTTAAACATATCTCAATTAAGTAAAAGTGACTACTGATAGAAAGAAATCATGCACCTGCATTGGGATAAATATTCGTCAATTTGGACCATTTTGAGTGTTGTTTTTGTCCAAAATTTCTCTAGTCTTTTTGTTCCTTAATTTTGTCAGAGTCCTCAAATCCTTATAATATTGCATCATTGAGCCATGATTTCAATGGGTCTCCAACTAGCTTTCATGATCTCCATCATATAAAAAATTATTAGTTGTGCCTTAAACACGTAGAAATAGAATCAGGTTGGACTTTTAAAAGAACTGACAATATCATTTACTATACTGTCAAATTTAAACCAATAATATAAGCTTCCTTATGCATGACTCGGAATTATGCCCACTTAACATAGTATGTTTGAAAAACAACATTGATAAGTTTTATAGGAAAAGGTAAACTTTTTTTACTATCATATATGCATACAAAATACTCACCCTCACTATTATTATAAATAAAATATCATAAATAGTATGCACCAATATTTTATTTATAAGGGTCGTGTTTACATGTGCCCTTAAAACACATATTAAGGATATTTTAAATAATAATTATGTCTTGAACAAAATAATTTTTAAATTTTAAAAAATGAAATGTACAATTTTCAATATAAAATTACTATCTATAATACACTAAGTCACTAACAAGTGACTTGAGGGCACATGTTAGTTTTTTTCAATCAAGTATATATATATTGTGAAGAAAAATATACAGTTACTACTTAAAATTTCAATGAGATCTTATAATCCCATATTCCTAATGCTCACTATTCTACAACATTCAAGAAACCTTTTTTTATTTATTAAACTTTACTATTTTCAAAACAAGCAGGAGCATCAAAGTTAGGGTATACATATACAATAAATGCAATGGATAAAGGAGTTGTATGTATTGGAGAATGTACATTATTGAGTACTGGATCCAATCTAGGAATTTCTCCATCATCTGTTAACTTTAGTTGATTACCATTCAGCAGCATGGTTTTGCTTCTAAGGTAATTATTTTTTGGAGTTAAATGGTACTCCTCCTTGAATATGACATATGATCCTTTTGTTCCAACCCAAGAAAATGCCCTCTTGAGATGATTAATGAATGAATTATCTACATGGATGCTACTTTTAGCATCTTCATTAGTGACATTCGTGCGGCCATGAACATCGAGTATGAAATTAGTCTGATTGCTCAAGTTGATTAACAAAAATGTTACTCCATCCTGCATAATGAGACAAATTATTGTTATAAGTCATACAAGTCATGAAAAATAAAGCATAACTCCTTGTAAATTTAACTTCAATGAAAATGAATTGCTAGAAAACTAAGAGTGAGTGACTGATATTCACACTTCTATTCATACCTACAAAATTTGCAGACAATCATAAAACTATAAACATTCAGAAATCTAACTCGAATCTACTATAAGATATATTTTTGCATTTTGTATCGATTTAAGTATTCAATCATCTTGGTTCTTCAATGTATTGAGCTAAAATTCAAGCTGCCAACTGCCAAAAACTTTTGTTCATTTGCATGTAATGATGCTTATGATAAAATTTACTGTCAGCATGCAGTTTTCTATATGATCTTGTATCAGTCAGCTGAAGTGTTGAAAATTTATATGTCAAATTTGCAAACTTACTCTGTCTTTTGAACAATGCTCATAAGTGCGTAAAAATGGCGAAAAAACATCACTAGAAACTGCAAGAACACTTTTCCCCATGAGCTGATGCCACAAAAGTCCACTGCTCAAAATCAAATCCAAAACATAGGATTAGCTATTGAAATTCTGGCACACGCTAGACAGATGTTACGTACAATGTTTCAACACCAGGATACGATAGGATGTTGAGTCTAATGTTCCAACATCGTGCTAACACAGAACATAATGGACAAGTAAAATATAAATTGAAGAAACGTAAATAACGTAGGTTATTTGTTAACCCAGTTTGGTGCAACTCACCTACTCTGGAGGCTACCAAGCCAGGAAGGAATCCACTATAATAGTGCTAGTTCAAATCCCTCAGCAAACACACAGTTTACGACTTATCTCATAACAACTACCCGGGCTGACTCTAGAAACTGCAAGAACACTTTTCCCCATGAGCTGATGCCACAAAAGTGCACTGCTCAAAATCAAATCCAAAACATAGGAATAGCTATATTAAAAAAAATTAGCAATATATATTATAATTGTTATAACTTCAGCATTTTGGCATTTTTCAATTTAAACTTGCCTGTAGTAGTCAGGATTGGGAGTGAAAGTGGTGGTATTAAGAAGGCCATAGTTTCCTCCAATTAAGGTCTGCCTGCAATAGACCTTAGTGTTGTATTTGGATGAAATTCCAAGTTGATCTAAGTACCTAGAGTTAATTTAAACTTCAGAATTTTGCATTTCATATCAATAATTTCTCTCTTTTGTTACATGAAATGATGGAAAGCAATGGCCAAACATTACCAAAAGATATTCACAATTGTGTTAGAAACATAGCGACCGCCACTGTTGAATGCTCCGCCGGCTTCTCCAACCCAAGGACCGTGTTCATGAATGGTTTCTAAAAGATTGCCAAATATTGTTTCTACCTTGCTCAAGCGCGCCGGATCTAGAATCTTATTTATAAGATTCCCATCACTACCTAAACAAAAACAAACCATATACCTCTAAAAAAATTCTAACAAATGTTAAATATCCTCAAGTAATGACTATAGTAGAAAGAACTATGTAAACCTGCTCCCAAATTATATACATGATGAGTCATCACGTCGACAACGCCTGAACGGCTGAACCTGAAACCTTAAGAAGTTTATCAAGTGTCTGTAAATTTTGCTTAAGCTTTATCAAGTCTTTCCCATACTGTACAACACCAACACTCGCACCAATGCCTTTACCACTCAACTCATTACCTATATGACACCATGCACAGAATTAAGTTCCAATGAAATATACTTGATCATAAGTCATAACAAATAGTTTTTCTTCTGTTTGTCTTACCAAATTCCCACGAATCAATTTTGTATCCCTTTGAAATAGTGTAGTTTATTAAATCATATGTATTTGTATTGTCCCAGTCTCCTCCCCAAACATTATGGCTAATCAGGTGCCTCCCAAGGAGTGCATTCAAACCAAAAGTGATCATGGCCCTGCAAGTGATTAACTCAAACTAAAGTTCCAGCATAAAAATGATTTTTCTTTATATAGGTATGTCTACTTGCATATATTGTAAATAAGCAATTTAGTCTTTCAAATTTACGAAATAGCACGTTAGTCCATTAAATTAAATATCAATCAATTTAGTCCTTCCACCGAAATATGTTTTTAGACTTTAGTAACATCCATCAAAGTCGGTGAAAGATTTACATGTTGACTTTAATAGTCTATTGTTGCATCGAGACAAACATAGAACTTTTAAAACCGTGGTGCAAATTTTGAAAAATGGCTTAATTGACTTACGGTCGTTCAACTTAAGAGAATAAATTGCTATTTCGCAAATTTAAAGAGCTAAATTGACCAATCTTTACAATTTCAAATTTTCAACTACTAAAATGTTGATTTAGTCATTGTTCCTACCATGCTACAAAAAGTGATAGCAAATGACTTTTCATAAATAGGAAAATTCTCACTCTGTGTTGTTGAAAAAATGATTCAGCTCATCCCACCTTTTCATTTGTAAACATCCCTTTGAAAATCCAAACAATCCACCTTTCATCTTTTGAAATGGTTGACAAGGTGACTTCAAATTTCCTACCTCATACACCACTTGATCTTGCAAAGAACCTCCAACTCTTATCCTCAAAGGCTTAAGAGCTACGAGCAAATATTCCAAAAATTAATACTACAAATAAAAATACGTTGTTATTTTATTTTTAATCATATGGATATACATAATGCAAATATACAGACCACATTGAATACATAATGCATATGGATTGCCTTTGCAAGGACAGGATTAGATAAGTCCTGAAAAGCCAATCCACATTGAATAAATCACTAATACTTCTTCAAAGCTTTAGTTCAAAATAAGAAAATGTGCAAAGGATATATATGAGCTATATGAAGACCCAAACATGAACACCACATATGTCTTTGACACACCAACACCAATAATAATTTAAGAAATAAATTAATTAAATGTAATCACATGTGTTGGTGTCGGACACCAGACACGCCTTTGATCAGAAGTGTTGGTGCTTAAGAGTATATGAGTACCTAAATAGTAATACTAACCGAATTCAGGACAGATGAATTGGCCCAGGGACAATAATTGTAGTCACACTTATCATGAGGCCACCAATCAATAGTAGCACAAATGAAGTTATCATCATTTTCAGCAATTGCTTGAACTCCATCTAGGCCCGCAGCAGCTGTTTTCCTCTCCTCTCAGCGACCCATTTTAGGTCAGTGGTTTTATGAAACATTGAAATTGAGATTGAGATATTCAGTTTTGATACATTGAAATCGTACCTGAATCACGTTTTCTCACAGCATCCCGTTCTGAATCGCGTTTTCGAATCCCGTTTTCACCCAAAATCTCTTTGATTTGGCATATTTGTTGCTAACCGCGTTTCAGCTATGAAGGTCTGTGCGAATCACGTTTCAGCTTAATCGCGTTTGTGTGCTTAATGTGTTTGTTTCAGCTTAATCGCGTTTTGTGCACCTGCGTTTGTTTCAGCTTACTCACGTTTGTGCACCTGTGGTTGTTTCTCTATCGGTTTGTTCCATTACAAAATAAACCGGTTTAATAAAATCATAAACCGGTTTTAATTTTCTGAAATTATATGAGCCGGTTTGGTTTTTAACTAATTTGATTGGGCTTTTGAAATATGGATATGGTTTGGACGGTGACTTGGTTACGGTTAACCAATAACTTTGCACACCCCTAACTGCAGAGTGAAACAAGTGAAGGTGATGGCAAGCAACACACAAGATTCATCATCCCAGTCCTTCTGGGAAGGCTACAAAGAGTTTTGGTGTGACAGATTTTCCTTTATGACCAATTACTCCGACTTCACCAAGCGTGATAAACCCCTCACTTCCTGGTCTAACTCTGATGTTGAGGAGTTTATCGCTTCTGATTCTGTCCATGGACCTGTGGTAATCATTCCTTCCCTTTTTTGCCTCCATTGCTGTATTTTGATGTCGTACTGCGTTTTAATTGACTTTTTTCTTCGCCATTTCGCTCTAATTGTTTGTATAGCATTTATTTTGTAGTGTGAGATGCTTATTATTGTTGTTAGCTAGCATATGTTTTACAGGGTTTGATTGGAAGAAAGGTTATCTCATGTGTGCTTGGTTAGTCTAAGATTTAGAGAAATTAGAGTATATCTTGGTTAGGAACTTTGCTGGATTCTCGTGTTTGATGTCTTGCTGCCAGGGTGGTAGTATTTGCAAGTGTCGAGTTATTGTCAATTCAGAGAAACCGTGTTTCCTTCTTGATTTAAATTGTTTTAGATTATATGAAGATGAATTACTTTTTTGAAAAAATAATGCTATCTTTTTCTTCATCGATTCCAGCTTGTGGAAATTTTGGGTTTTTTTTTCTACCATGTATTATTGTCCAGTGATACAACACCCCTTTCGTGTTTACACCATACATTTTGTTTTTCAGTTATTTTTGCGTATCTATTTTGTTGTTAAATTGGAAGACACTCTCAAGTGTGCTTGGTTAGTTATAGTTTTGAATTTATACACATGGTGTGTGTGCTACTTCTTTAGATTTGTTTCCTTACGTTGGATTTCTTGATGTCGGTTTATGTTGGATTTCTAAACGTCGGTTAATATTTCATTTGGAAAATGGTGTGATGAAAAAGTTATTCGGCATCTCCTCTATCAAAATATATTTCGTCCATGAAGACTGTTATTTTACAATTTCATTTATGTAGAATACATCTATGAGTTACTCATTTGCATGCAATCTCACTATCAAAATATATATTTCGTCCATGGAGACTGTTATTTTACAATTTCATTTATGGAGAGTACATCTTTAAGTTACTCCTTTGCATGCAAACTCACTATCAAAATATATTTCGTCCATGGAGACTGTTATTTTACAATTTCATTTATGGAGAGTAAATCTTTAAGTTAATCCTTTGCATGCAAATTCAAAAGTAGAAGACTGTTTGTCCTTTACTTTTATGTGAAAGTCCACAAGAAGGCTAAGGCACTAGTTTTCCTTATATTGATGAACACATGCCAAATGAAAAACTGCTATGGCACTTTCTTTATATTAGAAAAAATAGAACGGAAAGTGTGATTACAAACACGGCCTTGAACTTTGTCAAAATATTAGTGAGACCAATGAAGAAACAGAAGCATGAAGTAGTTTAAGATACATGTTTGCACTTTGCACTATTAGTTGGAAACTTCATCATTTTATTTAAATTTATCAATTCCGGTTCATTCCCCATGTTGTTTGATTTTGATTAGTTTAGTTACTCTAAGACTGCACAACAACAAGAGATGAAAGCTACTATTTCTTCTTGCATATTGTAGATGTGATGTCTAAAATGTCTGGTAAATCTATTTATATAGATTAAAATTCCTTGTGGAAGCTCTCCTGCTCCCCTGGATTGATGAAATAGACATCACACTTGTGTAAAATGAGATGCTATCGTGTGTTATTTTTTTCTTTTCATTTATTTTCCAGGTCAACCATGCTGCATGTCTCTTAAGTTGGTTTTGTATCATTCGTTCTTTTTCAGTGTTTTCTGCATGATTAAAGTTAAACTCAAGTCCTTAAGTTGGTGTAACATGTTGTTTTCTGCATGTCTCTTAAGTTGGCTTAGACAGGTCTTTGACGAATTGTTATGTGGAATAACTCACAATAGATGCAAGTGGCACTTTTAGATAGAATCCACTTGTTTGTTTGTCCTTTTTTTGAAGGGAAAGACTACTTTTTATTTAAAATGTATGTTCAAAAGAATTACAATGATTATGTAAGTGTGTGGGAAAAAAATGAAAAGGCACGAAAGTGTTTCACTGTTTTCTTAGAAGTTAGAACTAAGAGCTCTTGAAAAATCTTTAAAACAAGGTTGTATCATAAAATTACTTTTCTAAGCTTAAGTTATTGGACCACTGTATGAATGCAGAGTCAGTAAGTTCTGACATCCTTGGAGATATTTGGATGCTCTAGTTGTAATTACTCAATTTTGAGTTGGGCATTAATTTTGATTATCAGCAGTTTTTTTGTTTCACCAAGAGTTCCTTCCTTCATCATAACATCCTTTAGATATCATCATGGATGTTTTCTGTTTCCATCATTCGTAGGTTTCACCGACATACATTGGTTTTAATGTCATCATTACAAGATAACAAAAATGACACCGACAACCACAAATTGTTTGTCATGTGTATGAATCAGACAACACTATAATTTGGTGTCATGTATTAAGCTTAAAGCTGGACTGTTTACCGCAAAATCTCTCTTGATGATTTGATGTACAACTTTTTATTGATCTCCATCTATTTTTAACTAATGGACTATTTTTCATTTGATCAACTCTCCACACTGGTGCTTGCACTGGTCTTCTTTTTACATGTTTAAACCATCTAAGACAATAATTTACTATTTAGCAACTTTTCTATAGTGGTAGCTGTCCCAGTATTTTCTTTAATAATTGTATTCCTATGCATCACACATGAAACAATCCTTCCTATCATCTACTTCGCTTGAATATAATGGTTAACTAAATTTCCATCTATCTCTCCATCATTTTTTATGATGGACTTAATTTACTTAAAACATATGACTTATTGTATTGTATGTTCTTCAATTTTCATCACTAATATATGATTTTTGTTTCTTTGCTAAATTTAAATTCAACATACTTTAGTTTACTCTTACTTGGGTGGAAGCCATATATGTCTAAGATTTATCTCCATATTTCTAACTTTCCATTTATTTATTTTTCTCTAAAACCTTCTCTTATTAAAACTATGTCACCACGAGTGTGCATCGTGGTGGTCTTTTTGATATGTTCAGTAAGCGCGTATAGAACTAAGATAAAGAAAATACGTGATCCAAGTTGCCCATAGTGCACATATATAGTTATCAGGAAATCCTATCTATTTGACCGTGTTATCACTCCTCAGAGTAGTTGTGGCTCAATCACTCACTAGACATGACAACATTAGCTATATAGTGCTGATTGTGATTCCTAATTCTATTACAAAATGATCAATAAACTGGACATGTTTTTGGTACCAACAGTGATTGGCATTTGCCTTGAAACATCCCAACTCTTTCCAAATGAGAAAAATTAAACAAAAATTATAATGGACAACCATATTTTATTTGTTGTTTCAAATCATATGTGATTATTCATATTTGGAGCTTAGTATCTGAATAATGGCAGATGATCACATAGCTAAATTGATACCTCCTTTCTTTCTCAATAGCCGTTTGTGGCTACAAAATTTGAAGATATCCTTTTCTCCATCCTTTTGTCTTTTCCTCTTTTAAAAATATAAATAAATTGACCATTGTTGATCTTGTACTTTTGCTTTAAATTTAAAATTAACTGTTATCTGAAGTGCTGCTTGGGTAACATCCTTTTCCCATTTCAGCTTAAAACTGCTAGAGAAGCAGTGCAATATGGTCTCACAGGAAGTGCTTTGGGAGCGTTATTCACCGCAAGTTTTGCATGGAAATATTCAAGGAGTTTACATGGTAATCTGTTACTTTTCACACTATCAAAACCCTTTTCCTATGCCTAAACGTCGTCATCATATGAAGGCATAAATGTTTTTGACTCCTCATAATTTATAATACTTTCTACCTGAAGTTTAATGTAGGCTTTGTGATGCTAGCCGTACGAAAGTATTTCATGTACTCTTGTTAATCTTTTACACTAAATGTTATTGTTTTACTATTCAACAGGTGTTGGTCTGTCCTTTTTAGCTGGAGGTGTATTTGGGTGGACATATGGACATGAAATCGCAAATCATGCACTTCAACTTTACAAGGTAGACACATTGGCTTCTGAGGCTAAGTTTCTGGAGTGGTGGAAAAGGAAGACCGAAGGAGGGAATTGAAGCTGTTTGCATCTGTACATTTGTTATCGTTTCGAAAATTAACAATATTTTCATTTTGCCGATGCAATTTATGTTCGCTGAATAAATATTTTGTTGTGACATAGGTCAAAATGTAGAACTAATGCATAAGCGCAAATCAAATTGTGACTACCATTTTTTCTCCCTTTGTTGTGTTGTTTTCCTTTTTGTTCTAAATAAAATTATGTAACCAATGTAAAATTTTGTTATGGACCTTGTGTGACGAGGCACTTGGTTTGGAAAAAAATTTTAATGTTAATTTTTTGCATATTGTTATGTTTTTATGAAAATAATGTAAACAAAAGTTTGAAAGGTACTTGACGCAAGATTTCAAATGTTCATGACAATTTTTCTTCTATTAATTGCCCCCAGGGGAATATTCTATAGGTACTACTACATATCACATAATAGAGAACATACGAACATGGGAATTTAGAATATCACCTATGACACAACCAAATCGAAATAATTAAGCTACAAAATGATGGGCTAACAACTTACCAGGTAAAATGAATGAGTATCTGCAATCATATAAAAGAATGAATCGAGGACAACCGTTTTTCAAGTCTCATGTAAATGTAATTGAGCATTTATTTTCTTAATAAGAGCATCTCCAAATGTTAAACAGGATTAGATCTCACTCCTAGTAGCTCGTTCGCTAGATGAGGGATACTCATGCCGGGGTAGGCTTGGCTTGAGACCAATTCTCACAACATGACTTGAATTTCACTATTGATATATTTTAAGTTCTTAAATTACTGTTTGATAGGTAGCAAGAGCATAAATATCTGTTGAAAATAACCGTGTCTTTACTGAACCTGTCAGAAATATATGCTATTTGTCTTTGAAAATCAACTTTAATTTTGCCACCGTTCTTCAATAGAACTACCGTAGTTTATGTTTGTGTTAGATTAAAAAAATATATAAATCACAAATAACACATACTTGTTGGACTGTGATTGATTATTGTGAATCTATTTGGACCCATTGTAGGCTTTTAGATGAGTAGTATGAATATTTAAAAAATACAGTTGAGTGGTTTAAATAATTAAGACGTGTGAAATAGTATAAAGAATTAAGTGAGACCCATTTATACTACCCATATGGGTGACATGGATGTAGATGCTCTAAGATACCAAACACATCAGTTTTAAAAACTTTATCATACTTTAGCCACTTTCCACTTGTTATCCCAACACTATTTTTGTAGATAAATTATTTTTTAATGGTAAGAACCGGTTCTTCTACAACACCTCATTCTACTTGAATGTTGAAATCCATAAAAAACCATATTTAGATCCAAAATTCAACAAGGCATTTCTATTGAAGAACATTGTAAGGGTATCGCTACTTGGTAAGGTAAAACGAGCACTTGTATAGATTTAAGGCATTTCTATTGAAGATTCTTGTAAGGGTATCACTACTTAGATCCAAAACTCAATAAGGCATTTCTATTGAAGATTCTTGTAAGGATGTCTATACTTGTGAAAGGTAAAATGAGCACTGAATTGAATTAATAAAGAAATAATACGACAGATACCTTTAGTACAGGATCAATTCGTGGAAAACACTAAATAGTACTAGAAAGGAAAAGAAGAAGAGTATAAGCACAAACACTTGAGGTCGTTAACCGAGCAAATGCTCAAAGGTCCATTTAATATCAAATAGACCCAAATCCAACATTTGAGCTACTTTACTCGCATCTCCTCCCCACGAGGGGGGTGCTCGGAGCAATGGAGACACGTTCAAACTGAACAGTAACGCCTCCCCCGTGACTCCCACGAATCTCGTTCGGCGGTTACGATTTTCACGAATTCGTAACCACCGAGCCTCCACGTATGCCAGACGACGACTCATGCATCCTCCACGCTACATAAAGGAGACTCTCAACAGTCCCCAAGTTAGATTCTCACTGCTCTCTTAAACCCCCCTCCCCAAATCTAACTCAATACCGACTTGAGCGTCGAAGCGTCTGCAGGTACACCCCCCGCCGTTCCAGTGGCTGCAATTGCTCTCAACCACTAGCAAACGCCGCGTCGGTAGTCACCTTCTGATAAGGTACGATTATTACTCAACTATATAGGTTCCACTAAACATGAGACATACTAAACTCTTTAACGTGTCTTTCTCTTTTATAAATGGAGTTATCTATTTCTTTGAGAAATGAAGAACATCTTGATCACTCTAGTAGAATAATGATCTCAATTATTTGTGTGTGATTCACTATACACGGGACCCACTAAACTCTTTAACGTGTTTAGTTTTAAATTATTTGATATCAATAATGCTATATAAATAACTACTTTTTATACATTTTCGCGTCACTTGGTTAATCACGTTAAAAAATATGGTAATTTAGTTGACTAAATGATTGATTCAAATTACGACTAAAAATTAAATTAATCATCTATTCAACTGAATTAATTATATTTTTACACGTGATTGATTAAGTGTGACAAATGTATGAAAGATGTGTGTTTATGAAACATTTTTGATTGGATATCTTCATTGATTGGACTGAACCACGTGTAAATTGTGTCTTAAATTACTATTTTTTATGATAATATTTTGTGTGGAAAATCATCATATATAAAAAACTAATCTTTTTAAGGGATAAAAAACTATTATATTGTGTGTGGTTTTTCTTTATGTTTACTAGTTGTTTACTGAACATGTAGGTTGGCGGTGAAGAACGTGTTGCTCTGAAGGTTAATATCTATGAAGTCCGGATACTTCAAAATGGAGACGTACTCATATCGGATACGTATCGGATATCGATACTACGCGGATACTCTCGAATACGTACCCACGGAGTATCGGAATTAATTATTTTAATTTAAAATATAAATTTTATCGGATACTTATAAGATACTAGACAGATACACACAAATACTTATTAGATACTTCATATAGACGTATCCTGAAGAAAAAAAAATGAAGAGTAAAAAAGTGAGACTGTGTTGTGAAAATTCAATGGAGATGTATATGATTCAATTAAGATATGAATAATTATAATTGTTTTTCGATTAACCAATTAAAAATTATGTTTTTGATGGACGAAAACAACGAGAGAGGAGATACAATCAATCAACATTAAACAAACTTTGTTTTGTGTTCTTTTATTGATGCATTTGTTGATATCCTAACATATGAATGAAAATAAAATATGATTTATACGAAAAGAGTTTCATTTTTTATTTTGATCACATGTATTATTTTTTGTAAATTGTGACTTTTATGATTATATACAATTGAAGAGTAATCAATGCTTATTTTTTTTCAAATATTTTACATGCATATAAATTTTAATATAAATATTTTGTTAACGTATCTTAGCTGTATCGTATCCTAAATTTTAAAAATTTCACGTATCAACGTACTCGTATCGTATCGTATCGTACCTGTACTATGTATCCGGGCTTCATAGGTTATTATCATAGTAACCTGCCGTCAAGACTGAATTCTTTTATTTGACTTCCCATGGCAGCTTTCAACCAAATTTTGAGCCATGTCGGAACTGAATTCTCTTTTCCTTTTTGACCTGGCGATGCCTCACTTCCTCGAGCGTGACAAAAGTCCCACATACGACACCAAAGGATCCAAAGAGGTTGGTCATGTTTTTTGAACAAGTTGAACAATGTTTTGTCATCACGGAGGCGGGTGTGATACCAACAAGTACTTCGATGTCCAAGTCAGTGTTAAAATGAAAGAGAATAAAGAGATATTGAAATATATAAAATGTGTGCTTTTCACCAAGCGTTGATGACCATATTTATGATTGATTAAAAAGTCCAAGGAAAATGACAATGTATTGTTGTTGCAACGATGTCGCACCAGATCTTGCGCCTATTGTCTGCTTCTATCTGTTGAGACAATGGATGAAGGGGGAACACTACAGTTTGAGAAGGCCTGTGAAAGTGTGTTTATAAAGAGATCTTAGATGAATATGGCGTTTTGAGGGTTGAAAGATTGAACCTTTATTTAGATCCAGAACATACACCATCCTTAACATCGACAATGTTGTTTGAAAATCATATTTACAAATTATTTTCTGGCAATCATGACCCCAAACAAACCAAACACATACAATATTGTACAAATTAATTTATATTTAAGATAATAATAATTTTAATAATAATAATAATAATAAATCAATAGTTAATAATAATAGTTTAGTAAAATATTTTTTGAAATGTCAATTGCAAAAAATAATTTGAATAGTGGGGCAATCGGTCTGCGCTGGTTAGTGGAACAGATGTGTAAATGAATCAGTGTGAACCTGTAAAAACCGGGTAACCGGGTTTGTTTAAACTGGGAGGTCAATAGTTGATTTTCTTGAACACAAAACGAAGTCGTTTTGTCTTGGAAATACTCTTTTTTAGGGGAAAGAAAATACTCTATTATCCATTTATCGAAAATGAGATAAAATAACATCATTACTATGGAAAAACTTCTTCATTCCAATTCATTATACAGCAAACAATATATTAGATTCCTACTAGTAATACAACATGAAGAGATTTCAAACAAGTTCAAACTTAACCAACACAATTTCAAACAATGTATTTGATTACCTCTTAAAAGCTAAAATCAATTTCAACTAACCAAAACCTAAAACCACAAATCAATTTGAACTTAATGTATCAAAACTGAATATCTCAATCTCAATTTCAATGTTTCATAAAACCACTGACCTAAAATGGGTCGCTGAGAGGAGAGGAAAACAGCTGTTGCGGGGTGCTGGGTGACGGTGCTGAGAGAGGAGAGGAGATCAGCTGTCGAATGCTCCGACGGAGAGAGGAGAGGAAAACGACGGCGGTAGACTGATTGCTTGGTGGAGGAAAGGTGAACGGCATTTTGATTGAAGAAGGAGGAAGGTGAAAACTGAAAACGCGTTTTTCTGGAAGGAGAAGGTGAAAACGCGTTTTGATACTTGTTGTATGTTTGTCACTTGTGTTGTGTTTGGGTGTATTGGGCCTGGGCTTAAAAAAATATTAGGACCTTAGGTGGTGTGGCTATTGCCACACCATGCCCTGCTCAGGTCCGCCCTTGCTCAAAACGCCAGATTCATCTAAGATCTCTTCATAAACACACTTTCACATGCCTTCTCAAATTGTAGTGTTCCTCCTTCATCCATTGTCTCAACAATACATTGTCATTTTCCTTGGACTTTTTACTCAATCATAAATATGGTCATCAACGCTTGGTGAAAGGCACACATTTTATATATTTCAATATCTCTTTATTCTCTTTCATTTTAACAGTGACTTGGGCATCGAAGTACTTGTTGGTATCACACCCGCCTCCGTGATGACAAAACATTGTTCAACTTGTTCAAAAAACATGACCAACCTCTTTGGATCCTTTGGTGTCGTATGTGGGACTTTTGTCAAGCTCGAGGACTGACTCAGATACATCAAAAAGTTCCAAATTGCTTGAGAATTGATGCAAATTATAGTTTTTAAATAACACATTCTACTCAACCCAACGAGGTGCCTTTTACAAATGACGAAATTGTGATGGCTCACACAAAGCCCAAAGCAGACAATATCTCATAAACACGATGATGTGGACTTGAGGTCCTAACTTCAGTGCACCAGGTAGGGGTCAAACCTATGACATACTTGAGGACTAACTGACCATTTAGCCCTATAGACTCGAATGGTGGGATACTATTTTGATACACAAAAAATTCCACACAACTAGTAAATTGAGGCAAATGATATACACACTCCTCAACCCAACATATGCCTTTTACATAGGAATTTTTTTATGGCTCACAACCTCACACAAACCCCAAAGTGGATAATACATAAAAAAATGTAGTATTATAAACTTGAGGTCGGAACAATGTCTCTGAAACTCACTCATACTCAAATTATTGTCAGGTTAGAGTTCTCCGTACTCACTCTTAAGACACGGTGTTTATTCATTCCTTCAACAAATGAAATGTTTGTGTCGAATAGTTAATTAAGTGTGACGCTTTTGTTAACCAAAATTGACGCATGTGTTTGGCTTCATTATCCTCTTATTCTTTCTTCTTCTCTTTTTGGTGATGTTATAGGGTTGAAACAATCAAAGAAGGGTACTTTGGTATTCACTCAACTGCCCACTTCAAATATTTTAAAATTAAATGAAAATATTGTTAAATAATTTTGAATTAAACATCAAACAGTTTAAAAGTTCTTTTTTAGCGACAGTTTTAAAAAAAAAACTTCTACTTATAGTAGTCACAAAAATTTGGAGTACATTTTTTTTTTCTCATCAAAGAATGTAGTTTCTTTGTTTCTTTTTTTTTTTGTCTTTACTTTTTGGTAAAAAGAAATACATAACCTTCCATTTTTTTTTTCAAATAATTGACAATATCCCAACTTAGGTAAACTGAATGAAATACGAAACCTTCCATTTCTTGTAAATAATTGACAATATCCCATCTCATGAACGCTCATAATGCACGTCCATAATAATTAGAGGATTTTTTTTTGTGGACATAATAGTTAGAGGAGAACAATTGATTTTTTGTTCAACTCTTTGTATTTTGGGTTTGTCTGTTATATATTAAAATAAAAATAATTTTGATATTAATGATTTAGAGATTATCAAGAGAATATAAACTATGGTTGGAAAACCATTTATTTAAGTTGGAAACTATACATGTCTAAATAATTTTTCATCAATACAGTTGAAAAAAGATAAACACCTCAAGTTATATTTTTCTCTTATTCTATTCAAATTGTTTTCTTCATTTTGTCTTCAAAAGATAATTAAAGTAACTATTTTATTTTCAAGATAAAAATATATTTTTATTCCAATGATTAATAAGTTTCACCTAAGACAGGTCATTCGGAAAAAACTCAAATTCAAACTTTGAGTTGAAAAATCCTTGATTAAGTTTTACTAACCTCTCAACCGAATTCCAAATTGCTAAACTCCATCTCCTAAGAATTAGTACAAGGTTAACAAAAAAAAAGATAGTTTGAACAAGATAATTTTCAAATAAAGTTACAAATAAACAAAAGTAAAACATCAAAAATGTTTTTTTTAAGAGTCAAAAATGGTTTTTGAAAAGTCTTAAACCCCGGTGAAGCTTTTATATTTTGAAAAGAAAAAAAAAACTTAAATTAAATAATCTAATCTTCATTTTTTTCAAATAGATAAATAAACTATCAAGTCTTCAGTTTTCGCGGTTCAAGCAACAAAAAGAGTGAAATTCAATTCATCCCCACAAGAATCACGATCTTCTGCAACTGTGTTCATCAACAATGGCGTTTTCTTCAGCATTCCATGAACGACTCGAACAAATGGACCGCACTCGAATTCAACGCCTCTCCTTACTTCAGGTTCACTTCAATTCATCTCCACTTCCTTTCAATTCTGATTTCAGCATCCAATTTTAAGATCCGCATATCAATTTCAGGCTGAGAAATAGTTGCAAGCACACAAATCTCGTATTCTAGATTCAAAGCTTGCAAATATCAGAGCCATGGAACAACGGTGCTTGCTGTTTGATCGAAAAATTGAATCGCAGAATTTCAATATTTTCTCTCTTAAGTCTCAAATTGAGAACCTCGAAGCGAAATATGATTCGCAAGAATTGAGGTCATTGCAGAATGAGGTGGAGGAGATTGAAGAGTTGCACAAAATGAAAGATAGGTTTTATGAAGTAAAGAAGATGGAAATGAAGGAATTCAAGGAAATGGCCTAGAAGTTTGTGGTGAAATGTGAATTTGAAGTTCAGAGTTTGAGGAATGGAGTCAATGAGGTAACTGGAAAATCAATAACTTCATACAATTTTATGTTTCATTACGTTTAGAATTAAGCTATACATTCAATAATCATGCTTTTCAGGAACCTACAAATTAAGCTTAATTTATATTAATATTACATATGCAGCACTGACACTCTGTATTGAAGGCATGTCTCGAGTGTCTGGTGCGCATAGCGTGTTTGACGCTGACTGACACCGACAGGACACACTTGTGGTTACATACAATCATTTCTATTTTCTTAAATTATTATCAATACATATGTGTGAGTTGTTGTAAAATTAGGCATAAGATCATCTCTATAAATAATAACCAATATATAAATATATGAATCAATTAACCTATAAGTAAAATAGAGATCAATAAACTTATCTATTTTGAGATTGTTGTTGAATTCACCACCGACTTAACTCAATCAGCATCTCTAAACATCAATTCAATAGGAGAACTGCAAAATGAATAAACGGTGAAAGTAGTCTGAGACGTGCTGATCGCACTATCCTTAAGGATTTTCCGCGTAATTATACGCTAATCTCCCAGGATTTAACAGACCCTTCTTGGTTTAAAACCAAGGATGCAGAACTAACAAGAAGAAATATTTGTAGGAAGATAAAACCCAGAGTTGTGTCTTAGACTCATAGAAGAGAGAGAATCGTTTATAGGTTGTGCATGAGTTTTTACATATATAAGAAAAATGGTGTTACTCATATATTGGAAGTAAAAGGAACGTAAAAACTCTATATCAAATTGGCAGTTAGCTTGTGAGTATAAATAGGCACTAACACCTCAAATACAACAGTAGCACATAGTCAAAGTGTGATTGTCATCTTAATTTTGTTTCGGTTACAAAATAAATACCATGTGCATAAATTATCGTTTCAAATGAGAGTAAAAATGCTTAGACTTAGTCAGGTCAAAATGATGTGGCCAAAAGAATTAGACCAAGTCAAATATATTAGTATTAATCATAAATAAAATAATAATAATAATAATTTTGTACTAACAATATATTTCTCACTTTAAAATATGGTACATAATATATTATAAAACTTTTGAAATATACAAAAATTACAACAATCCCCCACATATTTCAAAAGTTTAAAAGAAAATAAAAAAAAAAACTTTATGGGTTAACATCCTGGATGTGATCTATCAAACTGGTATAGCAAGCTATAAGAATCAGCCTTAAAATGATAATACTTAACACACAGTGAAGTTGGTGTAGCAAGCTATATGAACGAAAATCACTTGGCGTATGTTAGCGGTATACCACTCGCATCACACCCCCACAGTTCTTGCCGTTGGTGCGCTAATAAGTCGTGTGCGTGCCTGGATTATTTCATGAGTGCTCCAGAGATTTCGCCAAGATCTCATACATGCGGCCCCACTTGACACTCACATAAGTGATTTCATCAAGTGTATGCTGCAAATCATACACCACCCATAAGGGATATGAAATTCATTAAAAGCTTTCTAGGCTTATCCTCTCAGTAATGCAGTGTCTAGCACTTCACACACACATCATACGAAAGGGACAAGAACAAAAATTAATTAACGAATTTTTTGTGCTAGCAAAACTAATAAGTGACTTGTTCTTACCCATATGAACCTTATTCATGGGATCTCTAATCACAAAGGTTGGGTTCCTATCACTTACTAATTTCGAGTGACTTTAGTCCCAATCCCCTCGATGTACACAAATTTATTTCATCCCAGGGGCTTTGTTTAGTAGCTATTTTATACACAAACGATGAAGACAATTTTCTTTCATCATATAAGATTGACTAAGACGTCTCTAAGTCAATTAACATCATATATCTATCAAAGTCTATAACAATAAATTTGATCTCTATAATTATATTTATACATGTCTGCTTGAATGACTTCAAGCGACAACATCCCATAAAATAATTCTACATTTTGATTTATTCTCATATCAATTTCAATTAACATCATTGTATTATTTTGATACAATGGCTCATCAACGCTAAACAATATTTCATAAGTGTCAAACTGACTTCTTTAATATACTTCATCAAGTCAACTTAGATAAGTTCTAAGCGACAAACCCCCCACATTGGAAAAATATAACTCCATGTGTGAATTTTATTTATTTAAGTCTACTTGAACTATTTTTCAAGTTACAACACCCCCATATTGGAAAAAATAAATCCACACATAAATAAATCAAACATCATTGCATTATTTTAATACAATGGATAATCCACGATATGTCACCAATATTCTAAGGTGTATCGCAATATATATCTCATGAGTTTATCATGTGCCACAAAACCATATTCAAATCAGCTTAGATTATATTAGTGATAAATCTCTATCGCACTTGTTTCACTCATGCATACGATATATTTATCTCCAAAAATTTCTTAAGTCATTGTTTTTATGCATACACATAACGAAGTAAATTCTCAAAAATTATAGTAATCACCAACTTAAGTTGAAATAATTAAGCATATACAATGAGAATAAAAAATAGATACCAAAAGCTCATATTATTTAGAACCGAGTACTTTATTTTAATCTTATACTAAGCAATTCATTTGAGCATTTATCAAATTAAAGAAAAGGAACGAAGCAAATTGCCATAAAATATCTCAAACTATTCTTGACATACGTTTATACACACACATAACCATAACCACTCCACACATCTCAATTTAAATTAAGGTCTTATTATGTTCCAAATCTGTTAGATTAAAACCTCACAGAATAGCACCGTATATATTATAAATAGACACATAAACCATGTACATCAAGAGAGGCAACTGAATTTGAAGCTCAAGAGAAATTAACTTAGCATCAATCACCCGTTTTTTTTTAATACTAATTGATTTAAATATATTATTGCTGCATTGCAACAAAATTATTTAGGAATGCAACAATGATCTTCAACTTATCGATACATCATGAAATAATGTCAAGAATTCAGGACATGTGAGTTATACACGAAAGAAATTATAACATCTCCCATTCCAGAAATATTGTAACAATTCAAGCAAAAAAAGCGTACCTTTCCACCATAGCCATAGGCATGTACCTCATCTCATTGCTTGTATATTGGAATCAATTAGGTTCCGTAACTTGTCCAATGCCCCGTTATTTCATCTCCTTAAGTCGCACTAGCATGATCCATTCATTACTCTCGTATAATTCACGCGACACACAAACTTGAAATCTCTGTTTTGATCAGAAAAATAGGGCACAAAAACATCATATACCAAAAATCCTTAAGATTGTTGTAAAATTAGGCATAAGATTATCTCTATATATATAATCAATATATAAATATATGAATCAATTAACCATAAGTAAAATAGAGATCAATAAACTTATCTATTTTGAGATTGTTGTTGAATTCACCACCGACTTAACCCAATCAACATCTCTAAACATCAATTCAATAGGAGAACTGCAAAATGAATAAACGGTGAAAGTAGTCTGAGACGTGCTGATGGCACCGTCCTTAACGATTTTCCGCGTAATTATACGATAATCCTCCAGGATTTAACAAACCCTTCTTGATTTAAAACCAAGAATGCAGAACTAACAAGAAGAAATATTTGCAGGAAGATGAAACCCAGAGTTGTGTCTTAGACTCATAGAAGAGAGAGAATCGTTTATAAGTTGTGCATGAGTTTTTACAATGGTGTTACTGATATATTAGAAGTAAAAGGAACGTAAAAACTCTATATCAAATTGGCAGTTAGCTTGTGAGTATAAATAGGCACTAACACCTCAAATACAACAGTAGCACATAGTTAAAGTGTGATTGTCTTCTTAATTTTGTTTCGTTTACAAAAGAAATACCATGTGCATAAATTACCGTTTCAAATGAGAGTAAAAATGCTTAGACTTAGTCAAGTCAAAATGATGTGGCCAAAAGAATTAGACCAAGTCAAATATATTAGTATTAATCATAAATAAAATAATAATAATAATAATAATAATAATAATAATAATAATAATAATTTTGTACTAACAATATATTTCTCACTTTAAAATATGGTACATAATATATTATAAAACTTTTGAAATATACAAAAATTACAACATGAGTGTCAGTGTCATATCCAATGCTCGCGTATGTGTCTGTGCTTCATATACTATTTATAGCAGCTGCATATTTATGTGCATATGTCATGATTAAAATTTGGAAGTAAAACAGAATTTGACATGTATGTTTATGGTATGCTGTATATTGGAGATATATGTTAGTCATCTAGTTAGTTAGTGTCTATAAATAAGGCTTAAGGTGTCACATTGTAACTAACTTTCTCATTTGTAATATCATTCTTTACTATCAATACAATAGTTTCATAGCCTTTCTCTCATTCCTTCCATGGATGCCATGTTTCATAACATGGTATCAGAGCAAATCTGGTATTCACCTTGAAGGATATTTTCTGCTGCATTTTCTTGAGAAAATTCAATTTTCCCATCTTCTATTTCACTTTCCTTTTTTTCTCATCTTTTCTCGTTCAGTTACATTTGCGTTTTTTTCCATGATTTTTAGGGTTATATTTTCGATCTTCTTCTTTGTTTAATCGATCATTCTTTCTTCCATTTCCAAATTCGGTTTCGATTTCTTGTTCGGAATCCAATTCCTGGTTCAATTTCATCTTCAATTCGGTTTCACTTTCTTGATCCTTTTTCGATCGATTCTGTTTCTTCTCACATTGAATTTCTTTTTCGTTTTTCTTTCCGGGTGTCTTCGATTTGATTTTGATCGATTTCGTTTGGATCCGAATCTCTTTGTTTTGCGTGTCTTCTCCTTCACGATTATGTTCATAATTTGGTTCAATCTTGTTTTCCTCTTTTACCCCAAATTTTAGGGTTTCAGAGTTCTAAATTCATTTTTCCCCAAATTTTTGTTTGAATTCGGTTCAGTTCAAGTTGTTCTTTGTTTTCGCTTTTGAAATTTCTATTTCGTCTTTCTCATCTGTTTTAGATTCAGTTTACACTGAGCCTAGAGACTTTAGTTTTTGATTTCGTTCTTGCAACCTATGAATATTGCTGACAAGGTGTTTGTTGAAAGTCCTCATTGGAAAACATATTGGTATTGTGTTCAGTTTGACAGGGATTGATGTTGGTAACACTGTAGTTTGTTCTGTTCCATCATTGCGTTGGATTTGCTTTGTGATATTGCCGCTTGCTGCGTGCATTTTGATGTGCAATTTTTCTGCAATTCCTCATTGTGAACCCTTCATTACAACTGCATTTTTGTTCTTGTTAAGTTTTCTCTAGTTCGTGAAATTGCTTAAGCTTCATGAGCAGATTGTTACATTGTTATATGTTGTTTTGGCTTACTCATCCAATCAGCCAGTTGTTGAAGTTCGTCTTGGGTTTGGTATCTTTTGAAGACAGTTTTGATCTGGTTTCCTTTTTCTGATGGTTGGGTACGTTTCTACTGCTGCAATTCTGCTCAAGAAGAGATATAGGTTGCAGACACAGTTGCATTCTGTTTTGATTGTCTGCGTTCTGTTTTGGTCCTGGATCGTTGATGAATTTTTTCTCCTCTTATGTTGGTGTTGAATGTTATTCCATTCTGTTCAACATTGAAATCCAATTCAGTACCATCCATTTTACTGCTACTGCACTTTGATCCTTGGCTAGAGATTATTAGCTATGATTGGTTGATGGTTAGTGGTTATGAGTCATGACATTTCAACTCACTGGTTTGGAAGATGAATTTTCATCTCGTTATTGTTGCTAAATGAGGTTTTGTTATTGATACTACAATCATAAATTGGTGTTGATTTCTCTTTTCATCCACTTTTGTCTGAAGGTTCTACTCATGTTTGGAAATTATTGTCCATCTTGGTAGCTTGTCCTACCTTTTATGCATTTGGCTTCTGTTTGCTTCTGGTTCTATATCATGTGAAGGATAAAGATATAGTGTGACAAGTTTTCTGTAATTTGCTTATGGCTGGTGTTTGATGAGATTTATGGTACATATCATTTTGGTGTTGTCTCTTGGTTGTGGCATATGATGAGCTCTGAGAGTGTTATTTGTTGCTGCTATACTAAAAGGTTCTAGACAACTACAAGATCCTCATTTGCTATTACAAAGTATTGGAAGTTTAACTTGGAATTATCCTTTCAATTTGTTTTACTCTGCCACCAATATATGGATATAGCAGGGTTGTTCATTTTGTGCTTCTCTCATTGTTGTTGATACAAGGCCTCTGTTTGATTGCATCAACATGGATTTGTTTTCTATGGTTTGAAGACACATCGCATGGCTATGCATCTCCTTTGGCTCATTGGTTCTCATTATTTGCTTCTGGTTTGTATCTTCCTGTGAAGATTGCAAACTATGTGTTGGTTCTTTCTTCAGCTTCATTGTTGGAAGCATTGATTTGTTAGCCTATGGTTTTGATTCTTGTGTTGTGCTTCTGTTCATGATGGTTAAGCCATGTTGATAAGCTTCTGTCATGAATGGTTAAGCGTTGTTGTGCTTCTATCCAAGGATGGTTAAGCGTCGTTTTTGTGCTTCTGCCAAGTGGTTAAACTTGAAATATAGTTTCTACTTGGTGGTTAAGCGTTGTGCCTTTATAGGCTTTGTTGTTGTTTGTTTCTACTGGATGGTGGTTATGCGTTGTTTTGTTGCTTCTTCCTCCAAGCGATTAAACCTTGAGTTGTGGTTTCCTCTTGTTGGATAAGCATTTGGTTGTTGACTATGCTCTTGGCCGATGTATTTCCGGCATCTATCCTTGTATTTTCATTTGTTTGATGTACTATTCTATTGTTCATCCCAAGTTGGAAGTGTTGTGAACACCTTCCAACTTGCGGGGGACTATTACGTGCTTCTTGACTGTTTCTGTATTGCTGACATGTTTTTCTCATACTACATTTCCAACATCATCGCCTTAATTGCCCTTTTCTATCATTGTATGTCTCCATCATTTAAGTTAATTATTTCATACTTTAAGCAACTTGATTCTTTAGACTTATAAAGGTAAGACATGATAATTGCAATAAAAAAAAGTATTCTTGTATGAATATTTGTATATTTTATTATGATAATTTACTATTTGTATTCTCTTTAACCAAGTTGTTGGATTCAAGCAAGGTTGTATATCTATTCTTCAGGCCTCAAATCGACAAATCATGTATCATGAGTAGGCTCAGATCAAATTTTGGGTTGTTGGAATTGGAAGGCTCCTAAGGATTGTTACTTTTTCATGATTTGTTCCCAAGTGAAGACCAAGGTAAAAGGTAATATATGAGTTGAACTGCTGATCGAAAGGTTGTGCTGGTAATAGTTCAGTAAATGTAACTGAAATACCAGCCAAATAGAGCAAATCCAAAATGCGTGTTGATTTGTAGCACATTGTCAGCTGAAAATAGTTCAACAAAGTAACTGTCACAATTGCTGCCTCACTAAAGCGGCAGTTATTATAGTTTCTTTTCTCTATACATAATAATTATCACAAAGAACAGACGATCACATACTTAATTTTTGAGGCTTACTCCTAGTTAGAAACGAACTCAATCAAGCTAAGCTTTCTAGAACATTAAGCATACATTTTACCGTCTTTACTCTTATGTCTCAACAATTAAATCAATTTACTATTTTTGCTATATTCTAATCGTCGATTTAAAAATAAATACCAAACAAAATCCATTACATAATAATTTTACATTCTAAAACATAGGAAAAATAACATTTAAATCTAAAGTTGATAATTTTACTTAAGGACTATTATAAGATTTAAATAAGTCTCCGAGTTGAATTCACGTCACACCTCCTAGTGTGTTAAGTTGATCCCACCAACCGTTGAAAAGAGGCCACATTGATCGACTCTTCAGTTGGTAGATTCAGATCTGGAAGAGCTATTGGACCATTATTATTGTTGTTGATATTTTGGCCCAGTGCAATAGAAGAGGATCCCACATAAAATGATATTGTTTGATGAACAACACCCTTGTTTTTATGCATTTGGGAAGACCAATAATTTTGAATCTGCTGATCACCCTGAAACCTTTGTTGGTTTAGGTATTGATGTTGTTTCTTGTTCATTGCATTTACAGCCTTATAAATGGCGATTTTTATTAAGAAACTGTTTGTTAGATATTCCAAAGGTGTGTACACCTTCAGAGTGGTAGAAATAAGAGAAAGTGATTGAGGTGTCTAAATATCATTGTTGTTTTCATAAACCAATAGACAAAAGCAAGACACAAAAACAAGTTCTATGTCAATACAAAGGAAAATAATGAGAAAAAAAGGAGATTAATTAGTGATACCTACCTCTTGCTTCCTTCGATTCAACCACAAATTGAAATTCTGCGGCCTTTCAAAGTGTTGTTTCACCTTTTCTATCTCCTGTTTGGTTTACAAAGACTAATTAAAATTAATTGAAAAAATAATATCAAGAAGATGAAAAGAAAGAAAAAAACGCAGCAAAACCAAATTCAAGCGGCTAAAAAAATACATGAAAAAAGTCAAAAATTAAGAAGCAAACAAAAATCAAGCTTACTTGATTGATTGAATTTTTGTTATTTGTCAACTCATGTATAGTATTAAGAGTTGATTCTCTCTGCTTTTGACACACAAAAAAAAAAACCTAAAAATCAGATAAGACATACCTAGAAAGAGGAAATTAAGGGCGTGTATTGGATTATGATTTTAAAAGGACAATTTTTGTTTGAAAAAGTCTTAAGGATTTTAAAAAACTTTGCAGGATTTTAATGACTTTGATGATTTTAAAAGACTACCGAGATTTATAATTTGGATTTCAATGGATTTAACTCATAAGATTTTAAAGGATTTCAAATGATTTCAAAAGATTTTATGAATTTTTAAAAACTCATTGAAAAAAAAATGATCATAACACACTCTCTTTCACAATATTTTCAATACATACTCTTTTATTTATTTTACTTTATTTTTTTATCAGAGAGATAGAGAGAGGAGAGAGAGAGATAAAGAGAGAGAGGAGGCAGAGGAAGAGATAAAGAGAGAGAGAGAGGAGGCAGAGGAAGAGAGAGAAGAGAGGAGGGAAAAGAGAGAGTGGGAGATAGAGAGAGGGGAAGAGAGAAAGTGTGAGAGAGAGGGGAGGGGAGAGAGAGAGAGGAAGAGAGAGAGGGGGGGAGGAGAGAGAGAGAGAGAGTAAAATCTTAAAAGAAAAAACAATCATAAGAAATCTCGTGTTTTCGTGAAAGACTTTTCATGCTAAAATTTCACTAGAAAATCCCACAAAATCCATCAAAATCCAATTTATTAAACAATCCTTAGAAATTTGAATGATTTTGAATACCACAAGACTTTTTTTAAATGACAAAGAGTATTGATTGAATACCAAAAAACTTTTTTTAAGTTGCAAAGGGTCTTGATTGAATACCACAAGACTTTTTCATGATTAAAAGTCTTTTAAAATCTCTTAAAATCTTAATTCAATACATCCCCATAAATGGTAAACTTGATAAAGAAAAGTGATGAGCAAGAAAGGTAACACAAGAATACCAATTTCAGCAAAGGTTTTCGTTTTGAAGGTTTTGGCGTTTCAAAATTCGCAATCTCAGCTTTAACGATGACAACATTAATATCACGACTTTTGGGAGCATATTTCCTTTCGAACTTTTGCCAGCAGCCGAAGATAAATGAGGGGTTCCTGGAGCCTCAACTTTGACAGTGGCGACACCTTTAACAGCACGCCCATGGCGCTTTCCCGAAGCAGGAGAGCTCGAAAGAGGCAGAGCGGTTGTGCTGGCATGAACAGTGCGACATGGACGCTTTTTTGGAGGAGATTTCTCAGCGGCACCATTAACATTACTACATGGACGCGCAATTTGTGATGTTAATGATGTTTCTTTTTTCTTTTGACACAAGAAACAAACCCTAAAAATCAGAAATCACACATAACAGAAAACTGCTTAAGAAAACTTAGCAACAAAGGAAAATATTTTCATACCTTTTTGAGAGAAGTTTTCTTCTTTGAATGTCGTCGTTTGAGTTTACCCTCTAATTCAGTTGCAAAACTGCAAGCCTCAACTTTGACAACGGTTCCGGCACTAGCATTAACAACACGGTAGTTTTGAGTTGACGAAGAAGGTGATGCTGTTCTTTTTCTCTTGGAACCCCAACTTAATTGCATATTGTTTAACAAACCAACATGACAGTAAAAATCAAGAATGATTTCAACGACTTCCATCTCGCTCTTTGACCACTCTAAAGAAGAAGAAGAAGTTTATGTTTTCTTTGTTCTTTCATCTCTCTGTCTTTTCATCTTTCTGTTTAACGAACAAGTGAATCAATGGGGCGTTGTTAATATATGAAAAAGTTTAAGCTATGAATTTGTTGCTGTGACTGAGAGAGTGTGAATGTGAATATTTATAGACGACAGAGAGACAAAATTTGTGAGTCGTTGCTTCAAATCAACATAAGAGTGTGTTTGAATGAGGTAATTGAGAAATTTAGAAGAATTTAGAATTTTAGACAATTCAAATATTCTTGTTTTGATGGAGTAATAAAAAATTTCATTGTCATCATTTTTTGGCAACTTTTATAAATTTTATTTTTTTTAGCCAAATTTGAAAATTGAAATTAGGGGTCAATTTGTAAATTTAAAAAATTTCGAGAGGTCAATTTATAATTTTGAATAAATTGAGGGGTAAATTTGTAATTTCCAAAAAATAGGGGTTAAATTGCAATTTTTTGTAAATTTATTGTTGTCAATTTAAAAATTTTGAGGACCAAAATGCAAAATTTGAAAATTATAAGAATGAAGAAATTTGAAATTCTTAGCTTTTAGGTGTCATTTGAAATTCTCTAAATTTAACTTGAACAAAATATTTCATAAATTTCCGTCATTTTGAAAATTTTCAAACAATGAAATTTATCTAAAAATATTTGAATTCCCTCAAAACATTATATTACCTCAATGTAGGAGGAGGAGGAGAGGAAGATATTCTTTGCTTAAGACAAATAAGAGTTGAAATAGATTACACTCCAAAAAGGAAAGAGGTGAGCTTAAGAATCACCAAAGTAATCCTAAATTTAATTCATTAAGAACTAGCATGCGGTTGTCCTTTTATAGTACAAGTCCAACCACTACAAGTTTAACCCTTTGGTCATTTCTCATACAATCCGTCCTTATCTTATCCTCTTGGCACTTAACATATTCTTTTATTCCTCATACTACAATTATTGGAGTCAACTCATTGAACTTAGCCCTTAAGCAATGGCAGACAAGGGACCCAAGAGTTCGTACACTTGTATGATCGTACTATGCAATCCAAAATGATACATCTATAAACATCATTCCTATTGATGCATCTCCATACGTCGCCAGACTCCTTTCCAATGTTGTATCTTGTTGTATCACCAGAGCAAATCCTTAAGATGTTCCATAAAACAACCAAAACGAGTATTACCGGTTCAAAAAGACTAAATAACACTAAAAGCTAATTAAAATCATAAATTCCTAAATAGTCACTGATTAGATGTCACATGTCATGCAATCACTCAATTTCTCATAGATTATGAAGGGATAAATGCAATGTAATAACCTATAGTTTTGTCGATTATCAAGTCACTTATTATAGGATATTATGATATTATTATCGGTAATATAATATATAAAAAATATTTAATATCACATAATGAAGAATCTATGACGAAGGAAACTTATCTCCTTCTAACACAAGCGGGATAAGGCAAATCACTTTCGTCAAATAGTTTGATTCAGAACAAATTGATTTCTATAAATGTGTTTTTATTGATGTGGAAATTCTTCAATAATCGTGTCCCAACAAAACGAAAAATTTGGTTAGAAAGGGTTTGCTATCGAATGGATCTTTATTGTTTCATCTAGTCGTTGTTGTGGGTGAAAACCTACCTCACATATTTTTTGCGAGTAGTGTGTTTCATCGTGTTTGGGATGCAATGCTGAATTGGTCAGGTATTTTAACCGTTTTTTCATACTAGCTTCCAAATAATTTGGATAGCATGTGTTTAGGCGGTATGGAAAACTCTCAATAATTATATTTATGGTAGGAATGATATAATTATTGAGGTTATTATTGAGCATATTCAACTTCTCGTGCAATGGTGGTTAAAATCATAGGGTTTCTTTTCGACTTCAGTAGTCAGTGGTGCACCAATCTATTGAGTTGTCAATCACTCAAATATTTTGGTATCTTGAAGTTTGTAAAACTCGTGGTTCGAGATTTTTGATTGTTTTTGAGATTTTCTCATGATCTTTAATTTAATATTGTTTTGACATTTTTACGCGTATTTTCTGTTTTAGCTATTTTCAATAAATTTTCTTTGGCCTTTTAGAAAAAAAAATCATATTATTTAGAAAAATGATTATGAATTTGATTTTCCACAGAATTGATTATGATTAGTATAGCATTTTTCTTACAAAATTATCAGTAAAAACGTGTTATTGCTATATTTTAACTTGATTACTTTTTAGGTGTATGAACGGGGATTATTATTCTATTACTTACTTTATGATATAGGTAGATGCATGAAATGAAATGAAATGAAATGATGATGATGAAGTTGGTCCGTTGAGGCACAGCCTTTGTAACTACGGTCGTTGGAATATCATCAGAAAAAGCTACATCTCGCCGGAAAATTCCAAAACCATAAATCACTATTTCAAATCCCTTAAATTCAACAACTATCATTCATAAATTTCGTTTCCCTCTCTTCTTCTTCTTCCACAATCCAAATCCCTTACCGCTTCGAGTTGGTTCCGTGGCACGCGATCTAGGAACAAAAATGGCAGCACCACCGAACATGGATCAGTTCGAAGCGTTTTTCAGGAGAGCAGATTTAGATGGAGATGGTAGAATCAGTGGTCCTGAGGCTGTCAATTTCTTTCAAGGATCCAACTTGCCTCAAAACGTTCTTGCTCAGGTACCTTTCTCTCTCTTCCATAATTTCAAATCAAATCAACTTTACTATAATTGATGTGATTATTTTGAGTTTTAGGTGTAGGATTTTCATAATGGATTATTGTGATTTTGTGTTTGTTTGCTTAGAAACTATGATTTAGGTTTTCGTGTCGATTAGGGATTTTAACTTGATCTAGTGTAATGCTTATTATTCTTGCTATGGATTACAGGTATGGATGCATGCTGATCAGGCCAAAACTGGTTTCCTTGGGAGGAATGATTTTTATAATGCTTTGAAATTAGTAACTGTTGCACAGAGTAAGCGAGAATTAACGCCGGATATTGTGAAGGCAGCGTTATTCGGTCCTGCTGCTTCTAAAATCCCTGCACCGCAGATAAACCTTGCTGCTATACCTCCACAGCGTCCGAATCCAGTGGCTTCCTCGTCGGTTGGGCAGATTGGTGTGACTGCTGGACCAACATCGACTCAAGGTTATGCTTATAGAGGACAGGGGCTAGCAGGTTCTGTTGGGAACCAGCAATATCTTCCTTCTCAGCAGGGTGCTAACATGAGACCGCCTCAATCACAGGGGTTTGCAGGTTCTGTTGCGAACCAGCAACATCTACCTTCGCAGCAGAATGTTAACATGAGACCACCTCAATCACAGGGGTTTGCAGGTCCTGTTGTGAACCAGCAATATCTACCTTCGCAGCAGAATGTTAACATGAGACCCCCTCAATCACAGGGGTTAGCAGGTCCTGTTGGGAACCAGCAATTTCTACCTTCGCAGCAGAGTCCTACTATGAGACCACCTCAATCACAGGGATTTTCAGGTTTTGTTGCAAATCCACAATATCTTCCTTCCCAGCAGAATCCAAATATGAGACCAACTCAACCCATGCCAACTGTTAGTGCCCCTGGTCCACAACAATTCATGCCTGCTGGTAACACTCCTCGTCCACCTCAGTCGATGCCCGCCGGTACAGTCCCCTCGTCCTGCAACAGGGTTTTGCAGGTCCCAATCTCTCAAATGCTAACATCTCAAATGATTGGAATGGTGGAAGGACTGGTATGGCTCCAGCTCAGCCTGCAGGAATCACTCAATCAGCTGCCTTACCAACACCAACATCGCCGTCTCTGGTCTCACCAGTCTCCCAGCCAACACCTGATACCACTAAAGCATTGACTGTGTCTGGAAATGGGTACCCTTCCCGTCCAGTTTTGGGCGACGATTTTTTCTCTACTGCTGCATCCACACCAAAACAAGACCCTACTCGACAGAATTATTCTGTTAGCAGTGCACCTGCCTCATCATCCATTGTTCCAGTTTCCAGTAGTGCCAACCCTGCAAGTAGGCAAAGTTCACTTGATTCATTGCAGAGTGCATTCTCAATGCCACTTACAAATAGCCAGATTCCGCGGACACAGTCTTTACCAAACACAAACCAGCAAATTTCACCACCAGCTTCTTCTCCGCTTACCACATCTGGGAGATCGGTTGGACTTGGAAATACTAGTTCCGACAATTCACAGCCTCCATGGCCAAAAATGAAACCTTCTGATGTGCAGAAGTATAATAAGGTTTTTATGGAAGTTGACACCGACAGGGATGGGAAAATCACTGGGGAGCAGGCACGCACTCTTTTTATAAGTTGGAGATTACCAATAGGTAAAACTTTTGCATTCCAACTAACCACTGTTTGATGCAGTCTTTAAGCATTTTGGTATGTTGATGTGATAACTAGTCCATGAAGCATAGAAAATAACTACTAATAAGATCAATAATCAGCTGAAGTTTTTCGGTTTTAGCTTCGTAAACTCATTATTTTTCTACTCTTATTCTTTTGTTGACATCCAAAAACTGGCCACTGTAACCTGATTCTGAAAATGTTATTGTTTCTGGCAAAATTAATACAAATTCGTTGAATGTAAATTTTTGTAGTCAGATCCTTTTTTCTTTTAAAAATTTACAAGCTCTCATTTATTTGGAAAGAAGCATTAGATTCTCGTGATTGTCAATAAATAGAAGTAAAATGGAGTATGTGCATGTTCATCAAGACATGTTCTAGCACATACTTGAGTGAAAATTGAAGATCATATCATACCACAAGTCAAATGGTTTAGGTGTATGTATATTGATGAAGGGATGCGTAAGAAAAGAGAAGATGGAGAATGATTCTATTATACAAAAAATATGACTAGCACCTACTGAAGAAAAATGGACAAAGGCTCGCCTTGAATGATTTAGCCATGTGAGGAGACGATCAATAGAAGCCCTAGAGAGAAGAGTTGATGACATACAGGATATCCTGATAAATAGAGATAGAGGAAAACATGTAAACAAAGAGAAGGTCAAGAATGATTCTATTATAGAAAAAGTATGACTAGCACCTATCAAGGAAAAGTGGACAAAATTTCGCATGAGATGATTTAGTCATGTGAGGAGAAGAAAATAGGAGACCTAGAAAGAAGAGCTGATAAGATCGAGGATAGCCCAACAAATAGAGATAGAGGAAGACCAAGGAACACTTGAAGCATGCATAAAAAAAGACCTATACTTAAAACTTGGATTTTTATAAAACAAAGTGGTGATGTTTGATCTATGTAGTTCACTCCACTTATTGTTTTTGTTGTTATAGCTAGCATTTGATGATTTTCGTTTATTATTACTCTTAGTTCCTTTATACAAGAAAGGCAAGTTTTCACTATCACCTAAATAAAATATGGACAAAACTTAGGTGCATTTCCTTAGGCATTGTTTGTGAGTTTGGAGGGGAAGGGAGGGGAGGGTTTTGGAGAAAAGGAAGGAACAAGTAGAAAAAATAGAGAACATTGGGAAGGGAGGGCTTTGGGGGGTTCATTTTTCTTCATAATACAAAATTTGGGGGAACTAAAAAAATTGTATTGGAGGAGGGTTTACATGAATTCTTCAAATTTAATCTATGTTGTTATAATATTGTTAAAATAAAAAATATATTAATCATAACCATTAATTTATCATTCTTTAAAAAAAACACTCTTTCAAATTTTTTGAAAGATTTCTCCATGTTCCCCTATATTTCCCACCCCCCAAAGCTCTCCCTTCCCCTCCCCTTCAAACTCCCAAACAAAGCCTTAGGTGCATTTCCTTAGGTGTTTTTCATGTGGTTCTTCACATAAAATTGAACTTCTGTGCTTATAACAAACTTTGAGAAAATTGTGGATTTGAGAAATCATTGGTAGTTATGAGTATTTTATGTGAAGAACCACACGAAAAACACCTAAGGAAATGCACCTAAGTTTTGTCCTTGTATAAATTACTCTCACATAATCAACAAGTACTTCATTGAGAGATTCTTTATTCTTTTTTTGAACAGGGAGAGATTCTTTATTCTGAATTTTAAGGTATTTGGATAGAAGAACAATTTTACTAAAGGAATAAATACAAAGGAAGGAGGATAAGTAATCCTCCTTAAACAAACCTACCGAAAAAACCAGTAACCTCTAGAAACACAAAAAACACCGCTAACATGAACTACAACATTAATGTGAAAGAGCTCTAAATCCCATGTGTCTTTTGTTTTGTTTTCTTTCTTTTGGATTCTAGAGGAAGCTGTTATTTGAAAGATGGAGGAGTAAGCACCAATGAGAGGACATAAACACAATGCTATATTATTTTAAGGGTAAAGAGACCTCCTTAAATATATGAGTGTTCCTTACCAACCATAGTGGAGAATTGTAGCAACCTCACATTGCTTAAGAATCAGGTCTCCTTTTTCAGGCTAAAATCTTTAAAGATTACACTAAGAAACATCATGAACTTGAAAGGAGAAAACTGTTATTATCAAAGATCTCCAAAGGTTCTTCCATTATAAGTTAGTCACCTTAGGATGCAAAATTAAGTGGGATGCTGTTTATGAACCAGTTCTGGAGATAACACTGATGTATGGAGAAAGAGCTGTGTGTGTGCAGCCTATAAATCTGCAACTTCTACTGCCATACAGTTTACGGTGTTCCACAATTTCAATGTCGAACATCATGTTGGCTGCAATTGTGTCGTTGCTGATGCCTGATGAAGCTTTATTGCCAAGCAGTTAGGCTAGTATAAATTAAAACTGCTTAGTGAAATGTGCTACACTGAATAGAAAGCATCAGTAGACATGTTTCTTTGCTGTTTTTATTTATTTATTTACTATTTACTTATTTGCTTTTAAGACTCTATTTCTTCTAGTTCTGTCTAACTCTAGTTCTGTCTACACTACTAAAAAAACAAAAATCAGTGAGGGAAATTTAGTGAGGGAAAACATGAAATCCCTCTCTAATTCCGTCACTAAATTTTGTGACCAAGAAATTTGTGAGGGATTTTATTTTTTCCGTCACTAATTTTTGTCACTAATTTTGCTTTTCCTAGTAGTGCTAACCGCATACTCCACTATTTTGGAAATTTTCGTGGATAGGTCTTGGGATGGCCTTTTATTATTTCTTGATAGTGCATTCTGAATAAGGTCTTTGTGCACTTTCTGCAGATGTCTTAAAGAAGGTGTGGGACTTATCTGATCAAGATAATGATAGCATGCTTTCATTGAGGGAGTTTTGCTATGCTGTTTATTTGATGGAGCGGTATAGGGAAGGTCGTCCTCTTCCACAGTCTCTTCCAAGTAGTGTTATATTTGACGAAACATTGATGTCTATGACTGGGCATCCGAATATCGCTTATGGAAATGCAGCATGGGGTGTAGGCCCAGGTATATTCACAAATTTATACTATCTCTCTCTTTTTTCTCTTTTGTTGGATATTTCTTCACTAATTTTTTACTCTTCCCTGTCACAAGGTTTTCAGCAGCAACAAGGGATGCCAGGTGCTCTGTCAGTGGCGCCAGCAGCTGGTTTGAGGCCACAAGTGCAAGGAACGCCTGCTCAGGCTGATGGCACTGTGCCGCCCGATCAGAAAAAGTTTGGAACATCTGCGTTGGACGATTCCTTTTTGAACGACACAGATAATAGTGAGCAAAATATTGAGATTGCAGGGAAAAAGGTATATGCTTTGCCTTGTAGTTTTTGTCCATATGTAACTCAATTTTGAACGACTTAGTTTTTGTCCAACATGAGAATCAAGTAAGCGCAGCGGAGATGAGGATGTTGTGTTGGATGAGTGGTAAAACTAGACGGGATAGGATTATGAATGACACCATTATAGAGTGTTGAGGTAGCACCTATAGTAGAAAAGATGGTAGAAAATAGGCTTAGGTGGTTTGGGCATGCAGAGAGAAGATCTGTAGATGCTGTAGTACGTAGAGTAGATCAGATGGAGGTTAGTCAATTCAAAAGAGGTAGAGGAAGACCTAGAAAAACTACTAAGAGAAACTATCAGGAAAGATTTAGAGGTCAATGAGTTGGACCCAAATATGATTTATGATAGAACATTATGGCGTAGTTTGATCCATGTAGGCGACCCCACTTAGTGGGATAAGGCTTGGTTGTTTTAACTCAATTTGGGAAAGTAAATGTTCCATTTCAACGATAATTTTTTTCCGTTTTTACTTTGATACTTGTTTTTTTCGTTTTCATGTTAAGGAGGATTTGTTGTAATTGTAACCAAATATCAACTTGTCTATTGCCTTTCTTGGCACGGACTCCAATTACTGTAGGTTAGATAGATAGTAATAACTAATTGAATTCAGAGACTAATCGCACTTTCCAAGACACTTGATATTGGTAAGAAGATAAATCAAGCTGCAATACACGTGCTAAGATGTGAAAAGCACTGTTATAAAACAAGCTACTTGTTCATTGAGACCTAAAGAAAATGGTTCTCTTTGATGTTGTAGGCTGAAGAAACACAGAATATGATATTGGATTCAAAAGAGAAGATTGAGTTGTACCGCAACAAAATGCAGGAATTGGTGAGTAATTCATATATTCTTTCCTTTTTCATTTTGATCTTGCACTGATGTTGCATGCTTAGAATTTTAAAATAAATTTATTGACCTTTGACTTGTTGCTGCTATATGGAAGAATTACCACATAAATGTTATGATCTAAATATCTCTCTTGAGTATCCAATTATAAACATAGAATAAGCCAACACAAATATTTTAGTGTACCAGAACTGTGTAATTTGGCATGAAGAACTGGTTCACTATGTGACAAATAATGTGGAATGGGTCAATACTGCTATTAGTTGCATTTTATATATGTTTTGTCGCAGAGGACCACATTTTTGTTGACTCGATCCTACAGTGACTTGATGGTATGGTTATGGTTCTAGTTAGGCTTTAGTTTAATCCCTGGGAATTGACTTCTGCTTAGGAAGACTTAATATTTTGCAGAAGGGAAATTCTTTCCCTCAAGAAATTAACTGGAATCGTGCAATCAGTGAAAAGATTGAGGATTTAAGTTGGTAAAGTTAAGGAGTTTATGATGTAACTGATGTAAGGATTTATAATCTTTTATATCCTTTTTAAACGAGAAAGGCAAGTGTTTATATATAATGAATCTGAATAAAGGAAAATGGATCTTATCTGCTTTAACATTTGGCCAGTGATAATTTACGTTAGGTTGTGCACTCGCTCTCTTTTCTGCCCCTCCCTTATGGTTTTTCGTATTTCAGGTCCTGTATAAAAGCAGATGTGATAACCGCTTAAATGAGATTACAGAAAGGGCATCTGCAGATAAGCGTGAGGTATTTTTATTTTTCTGAATATGTTTTGCAAGTTTAAGATGTTAAGAGAATTCACTCACGTTTGGTGGTGTGCTACAGGCAGAATCATTGAGCAAGAAATATGAAGAGAAATACAAACAAGTTTCAGAAACAGCATCTAAATTGACTGTAGAAGAAGCTAAATTCCGTGATATACAGGTAGTTGGACATACTATATTATATGTTGATAGACATGCTTTTTGTTAGAGTTGAAAATATTTTGTATCCTGATATCCTCTATATTTGCATTGTTACTAGTGTTGTTGTCAAGGACCAACTTTTCAAAAAGCTTTAGCTTTTAGGTCAAAAATCATGAATAATTTTATAGCTAAAACACTCCTTGATGCTAGAGCCCTTGGGGCCTGAAGCATACACAATGTACAGACACAGCCTACTTTTTGGTGAAGTTTGACTTATTATAGAATGGGGATGGCAAGAATCAAACTTGTGTGGCTGAACCACCTTAAATCACGTGTCTGTATATCTTCTTAAAACTCTTTGTTTGTGCTCCCTATTACAACAACTTGCTTGTTCGAACATAAAAAATGGTGATAAAGTTCTTTTGAATGCTTTTCCTGACAAAATGAAAATACACTTTAATATGCTTTATATTCTTATGAAACGGTAGGTTAAGAGGACATATGCACGGCAGCAGATTATTTGATATATTGCACTTAATCTCCTTTTGGAACTTTTGGCAAACCTAATGTCACATCAATTGTATAATCGATATAATCTTTCTGGTTGTAGCTACTGTGGCACAATGTTTCTCAACACTAGACTTCACTACTACATTTTGCTTCTTGCTTTACCATGAAACTACTAGGTTTCACTTTCACCCCTACAAAGACATGATACATTCTGACTAATAAACATAAGTATGTGCTTAGAGCTGCATAGCCCGATGATTGTTGCAGAACCTTTTCTTGAATCTTCTTTAAGTACTTAATTGTGCAAGTTAGAGTGCTCTAGTGGATGTTAGTTAGTGAAGAAATGGAGTAGTAGATAGTGAAGACATACAGTGACCTACAATTGGCAAAAATCAGTGACATATTTTCTCTAAGACAAGAAAGTATATTTTCTTGATTGCATCATGACTTTGCTATCAAGTATCAAGTATATTATTTAGATACCCAAATCCTTAGTGTGATATCTGGTTTGGATGAAGTCTATTAGAGCATGTCACTGGCTGTTTTGATTTGATTCTGGTGTTGGTAACTAGTCATTTATTCCTCTCCGCATTTCATTCTTTCTTTAAACCAATGAACTAATATCGTTATAGTTAGGAAGATATATGGCTATCTTGAAACATTTCAGTGCATCTTTTAACCATTATTTGACACATATTTAGGAAAGGAAGGTGGAGTTGCAGCAAGCCATTGTCAAAATGGAACAAGGAGGCAGTGCAGATGGTATTCTTCAGGTGAACTTATTTTCTTGAATTAAGACTAGGATTTCTGTGCAAACCTGCCTATTACTCTGTTACTGATTTTCAGTTAATTCCATAGGTTCGTGCTGATCGCATACAATCAGATCTTGAGCAGTTATTTAGGGCTTTTGATGAACGGTGCAAGAAACATGGGATAGATGTGAAGTCAGTTGCAATGGTTCCGCTTCCTGAAGGTAATTTTAATCTGATGTTGCCTTGATACAACATCTTTCTCTACACTTACTTCTGTTCTTTGTTGGTCCTTAAAGAATCACCTTACAAGTTTGTATTTATTTTGACTTAATTTCTCTTGCTATATGTGATTCTTGTTTTTTATTCCCTTGTGTGGTTTCCTCTTACACTCTTTAAGGATCGTTCATTGAAACAAAGGCATTACCTATCAAGTGATGATGAAATGCTTATATTTGTTATGGGATACTGTTGGAAAAAACCCTAGTGATCTAGTTTCACATTGAAAAGAAATAAAGCCTGAAAAGGGTTTATGAAGAATGACACTCCTAACATTAAAAGTTAATTTTGTAAGGATGAATTAGGCCCAACATAAAAACCTAAGATGATATTAGAGCCTCACGATTCAGGCCACGCACCATACTATCCACATACCTCTAGCCCAATAGTGTTAGGCATGAGGGGTGTATCGGGGAAAAACCCCAAGTCCCTCATTGAAAATAGACAAGGTCTGAAAAGATTTTATGAAGAGCGGCACTCCTTACCTTAAAAGTCAATTTTGTATAGATGAGTTAGATCTAAACGTAAGAGATACTTTTTAACACTCATCATTAAATTACTTCTTTAATATAATATGCATGCCTTTCTCGTGGAAAGTTGATAAGGCCGGTCTAAATGGCTAATTCATAGATAGGTCAACTTATTACTGCAGAAAACTTCTACAAGTGAATGCACTTTCCTGTATTAGTGTATTTCCGATTTTAATCTGGCTGTGTATGAACGTAATGAATTACAAGGTTGGCAACCCGGTAATCTGGAGGGGGCAGCTGTTTGGGATGAAGATTGGGATAAATTTGAAGATGAAGGTATGCCATATGCACTTTTCTGAATGCCATAATTTGCTTGATTGATATAACTTGTTTTATTAATTGCTTTTTTTACTTCCAGGATTTGCCAATGATCTCACTTTTGATACGAAAAATGCATCTTCAGAGCCAAAACCTTCATTCATTCCCGGAGGACAAAATTCTTTTGATGATAATTCTGTTCATGGTTCACCTGTGAATGCAAATGGTAGGCAAGAAATTTTTACTAATGGTGATTATACTGCTGAGGAGGAATCTTATGCACAAAGTGAAGATGACTTGGCAAGAAGCCCCCGCGATAGCCCGTTTGGAAGGAATGCAGTGGAGAGTCCTTCTAAGGATTTCTCAACCGCTCACTTTGATAAAGCTTCCGAAGCAGATGCAGAAACACATAGGTAATCTGTTTTCTGTTTTTCTGGTCATGAAGGTGTTGGTTTATGGCTCGTCATCCTCTTTTTTCTTTTTTCTTTCTGTCTCTGCAATCCGTGGCTTTGAATGTGGTGCATTTAGTAATTGTGATGTTAATCTATGGTAACAGAAGTTTTGATGAATCAACCTGGGGTGCCTTTGACAATAATGACGATGTGGACTCGGTGTGGGGTTTTAACACCAAGGTAACATGTGTTATGCTCAGCTTTTAATTTTGTTGATTTTCTCTTAATCTTGTTATCAACCTAGTTTGTTCTAGTTATTGAGAAAGAAGTTTAATTAGTTTTAGATTTTTTTACACTGGAATTGATGTAAGACGCAATGGGGAACTTTTTCTTTTCCATCTTATTTTTGCTATGGGTTTCTTAGCACAACTACTGAAGAGAGTGTGTGCTAATTTCAAAGATCAAGTTAGTTTAATTTCTTGGCACATAAACCTGCCGCATGATTATGCTTTTGTGAAAAAATAATCGAAATAAAGCTACTAAATTCTTTATGTTTGGTTCTGTAGGACTCTGACTTGGATAAGCAGGGAGATTTTGGTTTAAATCCGGTTAGAACAGGATCTACACTTACAGATGGTGTATTCCATACAAAAAGCCCTTTTGCTTTTGATGATTCAGTGCCTGGAACTCCGTTTTCCAAGTTTGGAAACTCTCCAAGGTACAGCGAGGCAGGGGATCACTTCTTTGAAACGTCAAGGTTCGATTCCTCCTTCAGCATGCATGAAAGTGGAAATTCTCCACAAGCAGAGAGATTTACGAGATTTGATTCCAGCAGAGATTTTGGCAACAATCAAGAGAAATTGTCAAGGTTTGATTCCATCAGTAGCAGCAAGGATTTTGGCTACAGTCACGAAAAGTTTTCAAGGTTTGATTCCATAAGCAGCAGCAAAGATTTCGGTTACAATCCTCCTGAGACGCTGACAAGGTTTGATTCCATGAGTAGCAGCAAAGATTTTGGCTTCGGTGGTCAAGGACATGCAAGGTTTGATTCAATTAGTAGCAGCAAGGACTTGGGCTACAGTGCTCCATTCTCTTTTGATGACTCTGATCCATTCGGCTCCTCTGGCCCATTTAAGGTCACTTCAGAGAATCAATCTCCAAAGAAAGGCTCTGATAAGTGGAGTGCGTTCTAGCCTGCAATCCAAGTTTTCCTGGTTTTTTTCTTTCTTGTTTCCGTTTCCTTGATTGTTCATGATTAGCCTATTTTTTGTGTATAGCTAGAAGTAAAAAATGTTAGACGGTAATATTGTATGGCGTATGTATTATTTTCAAGAGAGCTTTCCCTATATTTTTTGGGAAGGGATAATGTGAGGATGTGTGTGTGGGAGGGAGATAAGAGATAGAATTAAATGACATGGTGTGAATGTAATACTAAGTTGAATGACAAACACATGCACGGGTTTTTTTCTTTTCTCCTTTTTATTTCATTACATGCATTCATTAAGGTATTCTTGGTTGCCAGCTTACCGGAGCATGAAATCCTCATTTCACTGAAAATTGATAGATTGAACTATTTTGGCAGGGACGGATTTTTCAGAGCTTTTGGTTTATATCTCAATAAAGGAAATAAATGAGAAAACATGACTGTTTACATTATGGATGTGCTATTTTCATGAAAAATAAATAAATGCTCAAGTGTTGCCAAGTAGTTTGGCTGGAAGAATTATGCCGTGCCATTCTGTGCATCCCACCCGTTGAAGCCACAAGAAAAAGTGAAACGAAACACCCAAAGTAATAAACTGAAAATAGAAAAAATATCTCCAACCAAAAAACTGTTCAAAGCTAATGTAGATTCTCATAAAAACTTCAACAGTACAAAATGAAATAAACACCGGGAAACTTTTCATTTGGTCTTCTGATAAATAAATTGAACGCCAAAATCTTGCAATGCTCAGTCACATTTGATCTCCACTTGTGATGCCGCTCTGGCAGCCTGAATAAAAGAATAAGAAATTATAACCAACGTGTTAAAACAAATACTCATTTCATTTGAGTTCTTCACTTTATCACACCCAATAACTTATCTTTTTAAATCACTTTGTTTTTACGTCTGTCTCTCGTCGCGGCTTTAGGAGCAAGGAAAGATAATTAGGTTTTGTCCCCAATTAAAGAGAGAAAAGCCATACTGTGATCGGGACTCTTGTAAAATGAGAAGCGAACGGGGGATTTGATAAGAATACAAATTCACTCAACCCTTATAAATGTTTTCCAGTAAAAAAATATTGTAAATGTGTTTTGGAAAATCATTCAAATTTAATTAGTCATCAGTTTATTTTACCTTATCAATCAATTTGTGAATCCAAATATCAAACAAGGGTAAACGTTCACTTAGCATTTAGGGGGTTGGATAGCTCAACTATTTGAGCTAAGAGAAAAGGAATTGGAGGTCCTGGGTTCAAACCCAGAGGAAGGAGTTAAAAAATTAATCTAACTACTAACATTTGTCATTAAAAAAAACAGTCTTGGGAAAATAATACAGTTCCTCATGACATTACTCGTCGTTTGCCATCCACTGTGGTTTATTATTTGACACCAACACCCTCATGGTGTTTGAAACTGGAGAGTGGAGATACTAACCTGTATTGGAGAATAGCTTTATACAACACTTTGATTGAGGTTTTAAAATCATTTTGATTTCATCATTTATATTTAAAAGCCAGACACCTTATGTTATACAATGGCATGCCTAGTTCCTATGTAAAAACTAATTTTGTTTAATTTTAAGCAAAAGGGTCTTCATATTAAAGAAAAGGGGCTGAGATTCAAAATTAAAATATCTTATGCCACAGCGAGACAAGTATCTCACACACTCTGACATTTTATATTTATTTGTTTTCATCTTCGTTCATAATATATGTTGCTTAAATACTACTATACACTGCAATAAACAGATAAAACACCATAGTCTTGATATGAACTTATATGCAGCCAAAATAAGAGTAGAAGAGAGATAAAATAAGGAGAAATGAGGTTATCTATACCTGAAGGAATTGCTACTTCTTCATTCTTTGGTATCTTCTACCTCTTGATGAAGTTGGTTAAAAGAGTGTAACAATGATGATCGCAAATTTGCTATTTCAATGAGTGTCTCTAGTGCTGCAAAGAATTTCAATAGACAGAATGTGTTATCCTGGATGTCAAGTATAAAATATAAATAAATGACTAAAACCGCATATACACAAAGTAAGGAAATTTAAGGTCTAGAACTCTGTTAACCACCTTTCTCAAATGACAGTTGGGTCGCCCGAAGCTTTGGGGAAATCAAAACTCCAAAAACTGACAAGGACTTGTGTCGCTCCTTTTGAACCTATGAAAACCACCAAGATTTTAACAGTAATTCAACTGATAGTTCAGATGCTCATCTTAATGACTTAAATATCCAAATCTATAATTTATTCACTCTGTGAATCCATGAGAGCAAAGATATTAGAAATCCAATCCAACTCTACTTTATGAGAAGCTATATTTGAAATTTTATTATAAAAAAAAAGTTGTACCAAAAGGTTATTATAAAAAAAAAGTTGTACCAAAAGGATGAAATACTTAAAATGACATTTTACGAGAAACTATTCAAACCAATTTCTCATTTGAAGCTTCCTTTAAAGAATCTTTTGTTAAAAAAATTATAGCAGGAAGATACACTATAAAAACATTTTTCAAAAGAGCTATAATAAACGGGTCCATTATCTTTTTAAAAGAATTAAAATAACAAAAGAAAGTGATACAAAATTTCAAATACTTACTTCTTCATTATCTGCAAGTCCCATTAAGTTCTTTGTTATGGTCGCCTCAGTAGTTTGCAAAACCAAGTAAGAAAATGAGAAACAGCAAACATACCACTAAAAGCATATAGTGGCAAAATCATATTACGGATGAAGTAAAAGTATGTTCTAAAATGTAGTTTGACATTTCATTTCAGGATTAACCCTAATATAAAGTTGAAATTACAGAATGCTAATGTCTAAAGAATGATTTTGCATTATGTGCAGAAGATAGGTTACCCCTTTACACAGTCAATGGGGAAAACATATTTGGTGTTCAGAGAAGAAAACTGTACCAGATGATTTCATACTATTACTATCCTGTGGCTGCTCATTCTTGTCTTCTAATTTAGTACTTTCAGGTTCGTGTTCAGAGGATACCCATTTCTGCAACGTGAAGTGTGGTTGTGTACCTATTAAATCAAGTGCAATGGTTCATATATTAAAACAGAGGCTCTTTCTTATTAATATAAAGTACATGTTATGTTACAAAAAGGCATCATAAAAAAGCAAGTGAAAACATGCCAATATGTCCTTAACTATAAAACACAAAATTTACCATCTTCATTTTCGGTTATCTTCAATGTTGTAGCAGCTGAATGGAATTTGAGGTCCAATAAAGAACTATTAACACGCGAAGTACCCATAGAATATCTAGCACTTGCTAACTCCAGCCACCCCTGTGAATATCTTAAAGATGGTTACCAAATCAACAAGGTGAAATTGTTTGAGAAAGCTTGTAGAAATAGCATATGCCTCGTCCATAAGCTGTTATCAGCTTATTTCCATAAGCTCACCAGAATAGCTTATATAAAAAAATTGTTTGACTATATATATATTATTGGCAATGAAATATCAAGGTGGATGATTCATATTAATCTGAAAATTAAATTAAATTAAATTGAATTGAATTTGATTAGGTTATGTATGTACCTGTCGAAGTGTGGAGGAGAGAGAATCGGAAAGGGATAGATAGTTATGAAGTGAATCCATAAATTGCAAAGCGAGTTTGTCTTCATCTTTAATAACAACAACTTCTTCTTCACCGTTCAAACAAACCTCTATTCTCTCTTCTTCCATTCACTATGATTTTCGGGAACACAAATTTTTTCTTTCCTCTAGATTTCCACACTTTACACTGTTATAATGTTTTTTCGTACATAGTTTAACTGCTTTTATAAATTGCTCATTTTAGAATTTCAATATATTAAAAGATTAATGTGACTATTTGTTAAACATTTAATCACAAAAATGATTTTTTTTTTTTTTAGGAAAACACAAAAATGATTATACTGCATACAAGAAATACTCAAATAAGAAACACAAACAAAAAAAATCAATTCATCCACAAGTGAAATCCTAGCTTTAAAAAAATGGGGTCCTCGACCTTTGAGGATGCTAAAGTGATGGCAAGATATTTTTGGTTACAAGCAGTTTGTCATCAATAAATGGAAATCTTTGCAGATAATCGGGTGGGGCGGCTTTGTTCTGAAAGAAAAATTGAAATTGATTAAGTTGGCTTTTAAAGAGTGGCATGTTACTAATTCCAAGAATGTTCCTGGGAAGATTGACTCTCTCAAAGCTCGTTTATCCATCTTAGATTGCAAAGGGAAAGAGGAGGCGTTGACTGATGATGAGGTCGCCGAATTACATGGTATTACTCTAGACATTCATTCTTTGTCTCGGATCAATACTAGCATTTGTTGGCAGTAGTCTAGACTTCTTTGGCTTAGAAATGTTGATGCAAATTCCAAATATTTTCATTCTGTTTTATCGAGCCGCCAGAGAAGGAATGCTTTGTCTTCAATATTGGTGGATGACGTAAGGGTGGAAGGCGTGCATCCTATTCGCCAAGTCGTGTTCTCGCATTTTTCCTCTCATTTCAAAGCGTCTATCATGGATCGGCCAGGGGTGGATGACTTGCAGTTTCGCTTTTTGTCTTTTTTGGAAGGTGGTAGCTTAATCAAGCCTTTCTCGGTTGAAGAAGTTAAAGCAGCGGTGTGGGATCGCGATAGTTACAAGAGTTCAGGTCCAGGTGGCATTAACTTTGGTTTTCTGAAAGAGTTTTGGTTTGATATGAAAGAGAACATTATGCGGTTTATTACATAGTTTCATTGGAATGGTAAATTGTCAAAAGGTATTAATTCTACTATTATAGCTCTTATTCCTAAGGTTGAAAGTCCGCAAAAATTAAATGATTTTCGGCCTATCTCTATGGTGGGAAGTCTTTATAAAATTCTGGTAAAAGTTCTTCAAATAGACTTCGGTTGGTTATTGGTAGTGTTATTTCTGAGACTCAGACAACGTTTGTCAAAGATAGACAAATCTTAGATGGGATTTTAATTGCAAATGAGGTGGTGGATGAGGCCCGTAAAATAAAGAAAGAGCTCTTATTATTTAATGTGGATTTTGAAAAAGCTTATGACTCGGTGGACTGGGGGTATCTAGATGCAGTTATGAGAAAAATGTCCTTTCCGACTGTGTGGCGGAAGTGGATCAAAGAATGTGTGGGATCTGCTACAGCTTCCGTTTTAGTTAATGGCAGCCCCATTGATGAGTTTCCTTTGGAGCGGGGCCTTAGACAAGGTGATTCTCTCTCTCACCTTTTCTCTTTTTGTTGGCATCAGAGGGTTTGAATGTCATGATGAATGTTATGGTCCAGTCTAATATTTCTACGGGTTACAATATTGGTTCTGCAAATTCTACTATTATTTTTCATCTTCAGTTTGCGGATGATACGTTACTATTGTGTGTTAAAAGTTGGGCAAATGTTTGGGCTTTTCGAGTTGTTCTTGTTCTTTTTGAGGTTGTGTCTCGTTTGAAGGTGAATTTTAATAAAAGTATGTTGGTAAGGGTTAATATTTCTGATCCTTGGTTGGTTGAGGCGGCCTCTGTCTTGGGTTGTTCTGTGGGGAAGGTGCCTTTTTTTGTATTTAGGCCTTCCTATTGGTGGTGATCATCGGCGTTTGTCGTTTTGGGATCCGGTTCTGACTCGCATTCGTAATAGACTGTCTAGGTGGAAGAGCCGTTTTGTTTCTTTTGGTGGTTGCTCGATCTTGCTTAAGTTTGTCCTGACTTATCTACCTGTACATGCTCTTTCCTTCTTCAAAGCTCCGTCATGTATAATCTCTTCTATTGAATCTTTATTGTCTAAATTTTTTTGGGGAGGGTGTGAGGATAATAGGAAAATTTCTTGGATCAGTTGGAATAATATTAGTTTAGGGAAGGAGTCTGGAGGGTTGGGGGTTAGGCAGTTGAAGGAGGTTAACATTGCTTTGTTAGGTAAGTGGTGCTGGAGGTTGTTAGTGGATAGAGGTGGTTTGTGGTACAGGGTGCTGGTTGCTCGATAGGGGGAGAAGGCAGGGCGATTGGAGGTTGGGGGTCGGAGTGTGTCTTCATGGTGGATGGAGGTTTCGAGAATTCAAGATGGTGAGGGAGTTGTTGGAGGGGGGGGGGGGGGGGTGGTTTGAGGATAATATAGAGATGATGGTTGATAATGGAGTTGATACTTTTTTTTGGACGGATTCGTGGTTAGGCGGTGTTCCTCTGTGTGTGAAGTATAAGCGCCTTTTTGACTTGTCTGTTAATAAGTTAAATTCGGTTGCAGCTATATGTGAGTTGGGGTAAGAGGAAGCTGGGGCGGCGTGGCAGTGGCGCAAGCCGTTGTGGGCGTGGGAGGAGGAGTTGTCAGGGGAGTGCAGGAGTTTACTTTATGCTATTTCTCTACAGTCTAACATTTCAGATAAGTGGTTGTGGCGGCATGACATTTGTGGAGGTTACTCTGTGAGGGGTGCATACAATATTCTTACTTTTTAGGATTCACATATTGGTGGATGCTACTTCCGACTTAATTTGGCACAAACAGGTCCCTTTGAAGGTATCGGCTTTGGCTTGGAGACTTATTCGTTACAGGTTACCGACTAAGGACAATCTGGCGACGCGTAACATCATTTCTCATGACTCCCAATTTTGTGTGATTGGATGCGGCAGTTTCAAAACAGCTCAACACTTGTTCCTTTCCTGTCCCAATTTCGCCCCTTTGTGGAGTTTGGTTAGGTCTTGGATTGGAATATCTACGGCTGATCCAGGATCGTTACAGGACCATCTTGTTCAATTTATTAATTCTTCGGGAGGATTGTGAGCTCGCCGATCCTTTTTGCAGCTCATTTGGTTATGTTGTGTGTGAGTTATGTGGACCGAATGGAACAATAGAGTTTTCAAGGCAAAGGAAAGCACATTTCATCAGATGTTAGATAAAGTCAAAATTCATTCATTTTGGTGGTTGAAACCTTATAATGTCAATCTTGCTTTAAACTCTCATATGTGGTGGTCGAGCCCTTTTGTTTGTATGAGCATCGGCTAAGTTGTGATTGTTTTTGTCTGTTTTTTTGTTCCTTGTTGATTGTATACTTTTGAAGTTCTTTCTGGCAAACCTTGTGCTAGTAAGGACCCTCAGTTTTTTTGTTAATATAATCCATTTTGGCTTGTTCAAAAAAAAATAGATGACTTATAAATTAATTTATAACTGATAGCGGATAAACTAACCAATGAAATTTGCAGTGTTTAGTAAAATGAACCATTGAAGTAATTTATAAATATGAAATGACATAAAAAAAATATGCATTTCAATTAAGATTGCAGATATAAAATTGAGATAAAAAATAATAAACTATTTGAATTAGTTTATCAAAAACCATTAGTTTTCTCGTAAGGACCAAAAACAAAAAAAAAATTGTGAGGATGAAAACATCTTATTTTATTTTTTAGGGACTAAAATCAAAATTTGCTATATTTATAGGAACAAAAACTTATTTAACCCTTACTATTATTATTATTGGTGTTGTTGTTGTTGTTATTTTGATCAACATCGTCAATTAAATTGTATAAGAGTTTTGTGAAGTAGATAATATAGTCACAAGAAAGGGGGGTTTGAATTGTGACCCTTTTTAAAATCTAATCATGTACTTAAAAATACTTCTCAAGTTGGTTCTTGGAAGAACAAAGTTAAACAGACTTCAGAACGTTCTGAAGTGTTAGTTGCAGAATAAGGTATTTAAGTTAAGTGTTGTGTGTGTGTTGTGTATGCAGTAATGTAAAGAGTATAAGGAGAGAAGAAAGACACACAGAATTTTATAGTGGTTCACCCAATGTGGGCTAGTCCACTCCTCACAGTCTTGTGAGTGTTTTCCACTATGATGCTTGAGATACCCTCTCAAATCCTGCACCTTACAATCTTGTTCACTTGGAACAGTTACAAACTGTATTCTCTAAGCCTCAGTAGGCTCTCAACTTTCTGTACTAAGTCACACCAGACTTTGCACTATTTTACTCAACCTAGACTTTAATACCCTTAAAACTAGATGAAATTTTCTCTTTTACAATAGATTGGATAATTGAAGAAATGAGGTTAAGATGAAGACTTTAAGAAGAGAAGGGGGAGAGTTTATCTTTGACAAGATAAAAGAGAATTGATTTACACTTTAAGAGATAATTTGGAATCTCAGTGATGATCAATTTGAGATGCTAAAGCTTCAAACACTTTTCAAATGTTTTCTTGTATGCTTTGCAATTGTGTGTGTAATGTTGAGCCTTTCACTCTTATTTATAGAGTTATTGGTCTCTTGTAGCCGTTGGAGGGTGACCAATGGTCTTGTGCCACGTGTCCTGGGCCCCACTGATTTTTACTTGAAAATCTGGGTGAACATTCTGAATTGTTGTGTTCTTGAGAATACTTCAGAATGTTGTTGCATTCTTGATGATCTTCATCTGGGTTCATCATGTATGAATGAAGATATGAATTTCTGGATTGCTGATGAACTTTTGTTATGCGTGCAGTACTTCAGAAGGTTTCTGAGCCAAGAGCTTTGCAGATCTGTCTTGGATTGTGTGCAGGAGAGAGAAAAGTGGAACTATGCTTTAGGGGATTTTGCTGGTCTGTAACAGTACCAAATCCCTTAGGTGTCGAAATCTCATGGATTCTGACTTTGAGATTGCTATCTTGCTTTTGCTTTACTTTACCAACCACTTTGCAGTTCTGTCAGAATTAAAGCATGTGCTGTTTTGAACATTCTGAACTTCAGAATATTCTTTTTGTTTCACTTAGGATGATTTGTAAGACTTCCATTTGATGTAATCAAATCCCAATAGTGAAACATCAATGAAGTGCAGTAATTTGAACATCTAGGATGATATTCCCTTTTGGAATATTCCTATCAATTCAATGTTCATAGTCTTAAATGAACATTGAATATCCTTTTTGACATTAATCTTGTAAATGCCTTTATTGCTTGATTGATCCATGCCAGTATGCTTTCCTGGACATTTATTCATGCCACGTGTGACTTGCATGTTCTTGATAGTGTTATTGAATTTCTGGGCTTGTGTAAAAGCAGCCTTATGACAAAGCTTCTGAACTGTGAACAAGCTTCTGAACTATGTTCAGCTTCTGAACTATGTTCAGCTTCTGAACTGTGTTCAAGCTTCTGAACTATGCTCGGCTTCTGGACTGTGTACAAGCTTCTGAACTGTGTTCAGCTTCTGAACTGTGTTCAGCTTCTGAACTGTGTCCAACCTTCTGAACTCTTTGTTCAACTTTCTGAACTTTGACCAAGTTCTTTCTTCTTAATGATCTTTGATTCCTTGTATCTTGGTATGGTTCATATCTTGTTCCTGTCTTAATTAAACACTCAAGAACACAAGTTAAATACCAAGAGACTAATCAAAGTCCATTAATCCTTTAATCATTTAGGGTTTGTTATCTTTAAAATTAATTAGGGATTTTGCCTCAACATTTTGTTCTTTCATACTAGTTGCGCTGTTGGAATTTGAAGGAACTAGCCAGCAACCGAGTGTCTCCCCAGTCGTCATCAAAGTACAAATGCAAAGAAATAGGTAACTCAAATCATCTCTTTTTAATTTCAACCAATTGTATGTTTTTATTCTAGATTGTCTTTGTTTAAGATTAGGCAACTTAAAGTGAAAGTAAGTTTGCTCAATGTTGTCCATGTTGAACTGTTAATATACTCTATTTTCTGCAGCGGGTTGAATTAATTTGGGTTAACATGCACTCCATCTATCTTTCACGATTTAGATTTTGACTTTAACACCACATGAAGATGCAATTTTTCTTTCTTTCTTTCTTTCTTTCTTTCTTTCTTTCTTTCTTTCTTGTTTTTATGAACATACAAGCTCTTAGAGTATTGATGGTTGGGATTGTTTCTAGACTTGGGATATTGAGCCCATTTTGTTCATTATTATTTTAGTATATTGATGTCATCCTATAGTGATTTGTGATTTCATTCTTTCTTATTTTGGCTAGAAAGCACACACGAAGAGCATTCTTTGGTTGTATTGATGCTCAAACTCAATCTAGTGGACCTTCTCTTTAGACGCGTGCCCCGTGTGCCTCTTCCTTATTATCGGTACGGTTATGAGAGGGCTCATTCTGGCTATTCAAGGGTTAAATCTTTAGCTTCTACCCACAACCTACCTGATCAAGAAACCCAAGCAAGTTTTTTCTGCAAATGTTACCAAAGTTTATGGGGCCGTTAGCAATGCTTTTGATTCAAGTTTCACAATTTTCGTTTCTTTGTGCATATTTCAAATCTTTAATATCAATTTCTAAACAACAGGGGTCTGGTAGAGACAAGTTGCTTACTATCCTGACTAGAGTTATGAGTGAGACTCCTTCCACTCGATTCGTGCAATAATTTGTTCTAGTTCTCTTTCTGTATCATTGCCTTTGCAGCATGCCTTGTGACCAGTTTGATGAAGAAGACCCGACAAATTTTGTTATGAAAATCTTAACAAAGTTTACGTAGCCTTTAGCAATGCTTTTGATTCAAGTTTCAATTTTTTTTCTCGATGCATATTTGAATTCTTTAATATCAGCAGGATGGCAAGGCAGCGGCGTTCTTTGCTAGGGAAAAGGAATACCGGGATAGGATCAACATTTTGGAAAGAGACGATGTTTAGAGTCTGGGTGAGATCAAGGATGTCAGAATAGTCAATTGATGGGTCCTTTTGCCAATGGTCTTTACACTGGAGCCCCCACCTTGAACCCCCGTCAATACATTTTTAAAAATTTGTATTGATAAGAACTTGAAAAATTATTTAAATATGTGAACTTAATAAAAAGATAGAGATAATTGTATGCATAAACAAATGTTCAAGAGGCTTGGGTCAAGAAGTTATTTATTTTATAATCTATTTTGAAATGTTGAACATATAATGTTTTTGTTATGTAAGATTGCACTTTTTTATCTTTAAGAGCGACTTCGTTAGTTTTGATTTGTGACAAATAATTTATATTTAGGGTTAATAGTGTTTTATCCCCTGTAATACAGGTCATTTCTGGTTTTCCTCCTGTAAATTTTTTTGCTTAGAGGTTCCTTCCGCTCTATTCGTACAAGAATTTGTTCTAGTTCTCTTTTTGTATCATTGCCTTTGCAACATGCCTTGTGACCAGTTTGATGAAGAAGACCCGGCAAGTTTTGTTCCGAAAATCTTAACAAAGTTTATGCATCCTTTAGCAATGCTTTTGATTCAAGTTTCAATTTTTTTTCTCGTTGCATATTTGGATTCTTTAATATCAGCTGGATGACAAGGCAACAACATTCTTTGCTAAGAAAAAGGAATATTGGGATCAACATTCGAAACTTTGAGCATGACTTGGCATTAGTAGCGATTTTTTGTGGGATCACCATTAGTAGTTTATGCATTATTTATTCTTGTGGGACCCATTTTGAGTTTTTTTACATAGTTCACCATTGGAGTAAACTTTTAATGGGTTGTTTGAAGCATATGCGGATCAATGGAACCCACAAAGAACCAACAAATAGAGATCACCGTTAGAAGTGCCTCACATCGGAGCCCCACCTTAAAGCCCCGTCAATATATTTTTGAAAATTTATATTGATAACGGCTTTAAAAATTATTGATAAAAATGTATTTAGGGACCATAAGTTGACTATTATTATTTAAAAATACATAAAAAATTGATGTATTCCTTTTGTATATTATTATTATTTAAAAATACATTAAAAAACTTAATTTAATTAATTTATTGTCATTGGGATCATGGGCCTTCCAGAAACTTGAATATAGTCATATGTGTAAGCTTTTGTACTTTGTTGTTTTATGTTATTAACATGGATGTTGTGAGTTTGTTCGCATTCATCCTTTTTGTTTTTAGTGATTTTGCATTGTATTGATGTACTCTATCAATTTGAATGAATGAATATCATTTATTTTTGTCAAAAAAATAATAATTTATTGTCATTGTAATAGTTGTTACTAAATATTACAAAGTCGCAGACTAAAAATATGTCAAAATATTACAAAAATGATAAATATGATGTTAATGTGTCCAATTGTTTTTAAACTCTGTCATTCGATTCGATTTAATTTAATACGTATACATTTTTTTTATAGAACTTGAGTTACATGAATGAGTCATTTTGTTTAGTCATATGGTTTAATCGATGGCCTAATTGTTCACCTTGTACTTTGATCGAGTTGATAACTAGTCTGGATTTTAAAACATGGGTTTGAATCATATTCAACAAACATAGTCCCTCGAAATATTTTTTTTTTGAGAAATAACCAATGATAAAATGTATTGATAAAAAAAATATGTTCATACATTAAACAAATTGGCCATCTACAGAAAAAAAATCAAACATAGTCCCTCGAAATATATTTTTTTTGTTGAGAAATAACCAATGATAAAATGTACTAATAAAAAAACTGTTCATACATTAAACAAATTGGCCGTCCACAAAAAAAAAAAAAATCAAACTCCATCACCGTTGGTCGATCTTTCGAGATATTTTCTCTGGTTCTGCCACTCTCTGTGCCATATAATTTTAAAGAGGATTGAAATAAATTTTTAAATTTTCAACTATATATTTTTTGTTAATTTAAGACTACATATGAAATTATTTTTTTGATGACAAATTTTAATGTGTTAATTAGTATGAGCGTAAAATATGAAACATCTTAAATATTTTTTTTGAAAGTTAAAATTAAGAAATGTGAGCTTCTAAACACTCCTTATGCTGGTTGCCACTTATTGTGGTAATATATTTCATTTTAACCTCTTAAATTAAAAAAATAAGTCAATTTCTTACATGAAGATGAGCCAACCTGGTTTATTTATGGTAGAGAGGTGTATGATTAATATGATTATTAAATTATTAATTAATTATTGATTGATTGTTCTTCGTATCTCTCTCTCCGTTGTCTGACCTGACGACTACCTTTGCATCGAGTCAACCTTCTCTCTCTTGCTGGAATTTCTTCTATTTTATTTTTACAATATTTGAAGCAACTTTTTTTTTCAATTTTTGCATTGTTTTGTTTTGTTGTTGGTGTTTCTCTCTCTTCTCTTCTCTTCTTTCTCTCTCCTTCAACTCAAGTAATATCTTTCTTCCTTTCAGCTCCATACCACCATGCTGCCACCACAACAATTTCATCGCCCAATCAACTTTCCTTTAACCCTCTTTCTTTGATTCCCAAACTATATTTAACCAAAACTATATATTTTTTCCTTTACACAGGTATTTTTTTTTCCTCGATTTGTTTCATAATTAATACTCTTTATTCATTTTGTTTGTCTATTTTCCTTAATCATCATCTATTTTTACTTAAAACACCCCCTTCCAATATTTGTAAGATACTAGTAATTTTCATGAAAAATATGCTCAAGTAATTTTCGTAGGTCCCTGATTGTAAATTAAGATAATATATGCAATTCTGGTTAATCTTTATGATATGATTCTCAATTATTGATGCTTAGTGATTAACTGCATTTATTGTTTAATTTCTTGCATATCATTGCATTGGATAAAATATTACACTACTATTTACAACTCTCTTTAGCAATTCTCACATTCCTAAAATACCATTTTGTTTATCAATCAATGTTTTTAATCTTGCAAGAGCAAGACACTTGGTAGTATAAGTATTAATTATGAATATAATTGGATTGGATGAAGAAAAATATCTAGTACTTTGAAACAGACATATATTTAAATACAATTTTTGGTTTCTTTTGAAAAGAGTAGTATAATTGGACTACTGCTTGTAGTTTCGAATCATTCTTGTGATCGACTCCTGAAACAATTTATTTATGTTTTTAATTTGAGCGACTAATAACGTAATCTCATTGTTATTTCTTTGTGGCTGTCGGTTAGATAACTGGAGATATGATGTCTTCTAGCTGGGATGGTAGTAATGACCCTGGCAGTCAGTCAGATGATAGTTTTCTGTTCGAAAGGATGCATATTGAGCCTATTTATGATGCTTTTGTATGTCCTTTGACGAAGCAAGTTATGCGTGATCCCGTTACTTTAGAAAACGGACAGACTTATGAACGTGAAGCAATTGAAAAATGGTTCAAGGAATGCAGGGAGAGTGGACGGAAACTGGTTTGCCCACTGACTCTTCGAGAATTGAAAAGCACTGAAATGAATCCTAGTATGGCTTTGCGGAACACCATTGAAGAGTGGACTACCAGGAATGAAGCTGCACAGCTGGATATGGCTCGCCGGTCATTGAATACGGGCAGTCCTGAGAAGGAAACTCTTCAGGCCTTGAGGTATGTCCAGCACATCTGTCAAAGAAGTCGGTCGAATAAACATGTTGTCCGCAGTGCAGGGATTATACCAATGATTGTTGATATGCTGAAGAGTAGCAGCCGTAAAGTTCGTTGTAGAGCTCTTGAAACCCTTAGAATTGTGGTCGAGGGAGACGATGAGAATAAGGTTGTTGCAGGTTTGCTAGTTATCATTTCATTTCCTTTACAGTTTTTTGCTATCATCAGTGTGTCTGCCTTTGGAGATTCATGTTAACATCATCTCTTTGCTCAACAGGAACTGTTGGCTGAAGGAGACACTGTGCGTACGGTAGTAAAATTCCTCTCTCATGAGCTTTCTAAAGAAAGAGAGGAAGCTGTCTCTTTGCTTTATGAACTCTCGAAATCTGAAACCCTTTGTGAGAAGATTGGTTCAATCAACGGATCTATTCTCATATTAGTTGGAATGACAAGCAGCAAATCAGAAGACCTTTCCACCGTCGAGAAGGCTGATAAAACATTAGAGAATCTGGAGAAATATGAGAATAATGTGCGGCAGATGGCTGAAAATGGTAGATTGGAGCCTCTTCTGACCCATCTTCTTGAAGGTACTAGCACATCTCTTTAACTTATATCGCATCATATCAATGTTGTGTGGTTAGTTTGATCACCGTTTTATGTTAATTCTCAAGAGAGCATAGACTGCTTGACCAGCGTCCCAGCCTTATTACACATATATTATTGTAAAAATGATGTGCACATGTTCCTCTTAATTATGTGGAATAATAAGACAAAAATTATATTTGTTGTATGAATATTTCAAGGATCGGGTGAAATGAATAACACTTATGTGAAAGATGTTTTAAAGAAGCTTCCAACTTAAGATTGATACCATTTCTATGCATTAGGCTATATAATCTGGGTGGAAAAATAGCTTCTTAAAAAATATTTCTTACATCATCTTGTAGTTTGCTAATGTTCTAGAAAACCTCTCCTCCTTCTAAAGTGTCAATTCAGTTCCCCCTTTTTACTAGGAGTTTAGTAGAATTCATATTTTTTAGGAGTTGGTAGAAATTATTTTCTTAAACAACTACCACAGAAAACAGATCAACACCTTTCCCTGTTGCAACCAATATAGAAGTGTTATCTGGAAAATATCTTCGTCCCCAAAATCAGAAATATGTTGATATCACAAGCAATTAGAAAATATATGATCACCAAAAGTTAGAAAATATATTTTTACAAGAAAATATTAGAGAATGTAACATTAGAAACTTGAATTTGTTTGATTAATTTTGTTTACATTAAGTCATTAACACACCTGAACATGGTTATTGGTATCTGACTGAACATGTGAGTCCTATCTTAATTCGATACAAAACCGAACTCAATCAAGGTGAACCCCTATGTGTATAACAATTCATTCTTACAATTCACAGCATGAACTTAGTATAGTCTGCTACTTTAGTCTTGCCAACTTTGAATGGTAAGCCACTTTTCTTTTGTCATTTGATTTAGGACTTGTATATGATATATTAGCTTATATTTTTGCTATGTCGCTTGCTTTTACATGAAAATGACATATTTTTATTGATCGTGTATCTTATAATCCATAATAATAGGTCTTCTAATTTATAATCCATGATATTTTTATTAATTGTGTATCTTCTAAATATTTGGAATCAAGATGTGTCATTTGCTTGTAGATGATTTATAATCCAGTCTTGTTTTTCGTTGAAACTTTTGCAGGGCCACCAGAAACCAAACTGTCCATGGCTGGAATCCTTGGTGAGCTGGTTTTGGACAATGACGTTAAAGTCCTTGTTGCCAGAACTGTGGGCTCATCTTTGATCGATATCATGAAAAGTGGCAATATGCAGTCAAGAGAAGCTGCACTAAAGGCACTAAACCAGATATCATCGTGTGAGCCAAGCGCAAAGGTTTTAATAGAGGCTGGAATACTTTCCCCACTTGTCAACGACCTTTTTGCGGTGGGCCCTCATCTGCTTCCCACACGACTAAAAGAGGTCTCTGCTACAATTCTTGCCAGTGTTGTGAATTCGGGAGAAGACTTCGATTCAATTCCACTTGGACCTGATCACCAAACTCTGGTCTCAGAGGATATAGTTCATAAGCTACTCCATCTTATAAGCAACACTGGTCCAGCAATTGAGTGCAAACTTCTCCAAGTTCTTGTTGGACTTGCTAGTTCTCCAACTACAGTGCTGAGTCTGGTTTCTGCTATCAAAAGCTCGGGTGCCACTATCAGTCTAGTTCAATTCATTGAGGCACCGCAGAAAGATCTTCGTTTAGCTTCCATAAAACTTCTTCAACATTTGTCTCCCCACATGGGCCCGGAATTAGCAGATGCGCTTCGTGGTTCTGTGGGACAGCTTAGTAGTCTAGTTAAAGTCATATCAGAAAATATCGGAATCACTGAAGAGCAGGCAGCTGCTGTTGGCCTCTTAGCTGATCTACCGGAGAGAGATTTAGGCCTCACGAGACAGCTACTGGATGAAGGCGCTTTTTTTATGGCGATATCAAAAGTGATTGCCATCAGGCAAGGAGAGATTAGAGGCACTCGGTTTGTGACACCATTTCTTGAAGGGCTTATGAAGATTGTTGCAAGGATTACATATGTCTTGGCTGATGAGCCTGATGCTGTCGCGCTTTGCCGTGATCAAAATCTTGCTGCACTCTTCATTGAATTGCTTCAGACCAATGGACTTGATAATGTACAGATGGTGTCTGCTATAGCTTTGGAGAATTTATCACTAGAATCAAAGAATTTAACCAAATTGCCTGAGATGCCTGAACCGGCCTTTTGTGCTACATTCTTTTCGTGTTTCAGCAAACCGCCGGTGATTACCGGATTATGTAGGATCCACCGAGGGAAGTGTTCTTTAAAAGAAACATTTTGTCTCTATGAAGGACAGGCAGTCCTTAAATTAGTAGCTCTACTGGACCACACAAATGTGAATGTGGTTGAGGCAGCACTTGCAGCCTTATGTACTGTAATAGATGATGGAGTAGATATTGAGCAAGGTGTAATGGTTTTGTGCGAGGCAGAAGGAGTGAAGCCTATACTTGAGGTGTTGCTCGAGAAACGGACAGACAATTTGAGGAGGAGGGCAGTTTGGGCAGTAGAGAGACTGTTGCGAACGGACGATATAGCCTACGAAGTTTCTGGAGATCAAAATGTGAGTACTGCACTTGTGGACGCTTTCCAACACGGTGATTATCGAACTAGGCAGATTGCTGAGCGTGCCCTCAAGCATGTTGATAAGATACCAAACTTCTCGGGAATCTTTCCAAACATGGGATGAGTGTAGGTTTGTTGTAAATGCTTCACTGTGATGTTTATGATAACAAAAATCTGTATGTAATTTTTATGCGTTTCCAATCAGTTTTGGATTGTATCTATTGTATGCTATTGTCTTGTATGCATTTATTTATCCAACTGTAGCCCCTGGGATTATTGTATACAAAATTACCCATTCTTTTAGGAGGTCTTCATTTGTTTGTCATGTTTCTATTGTTTTTTTGCTTCTCTTAAATGATCAGATTTTTGTTCCCTACAATCCAGCTATTTGAGCTCTTGTTTGTTATTTGAACATTGGTTTCTAGTTTTTCATCTTAATTGCCAAATATCGATTTTTATATTTTTCACTTATTTAAATATTAGTCATTACAATTTTTTTTTAGGGGAAGTCATTACAAATTCTTGTATATATAGATTTAAATTAAATAATAAAGGTCTATCCCGTAAGATCTCAAATATTAGCCTAGTACATAAGAATCAAAATAAATTAAGAAAAATGATTAATTTACTGATAAGGAATAATGTAATGGGAGTAAAAAAAAAATATACTATGACCAACGGGAGTTCGGTTTAGTACAAGAGATTAAATTCTCACAATGTTGAATTTCCATTTAAAGAGATACTCATATTTAGTGTTTCACACGTCTCAAATAGGATTACCTCAAATGGATGGAATCAATAAAAAAAAAAAGTGTTCAGACTACGAAAGGGTAATTTAGAAAGTAAGCAAGAGACTCCAATTAATTAATTAAGGCCAATAATCATGTATTATAGAGAGCTAAGTGAAAAGACTAATATAATGTAGGAAATGGTAATTGGGCGAGTAGGAAATATTTGAGCGAGTAAGAGAGGAAATAAGGTGTAAAGGGTAATTGGGCCAAGTAAGAGTTATAGCTGTGATCCATTTTAGTGTATTTGTTAATTAAAATGTATTTTTTTTTTCAATTGATTTGTAGTTTTTGTTTGCGTCGTTTTAAAAATGGATACTCAGAGTAAGAGGCGGTGTTTGTTAAGTTTACTAAATTTATTCCTATGAATAATTTACTGGAAATATAAGGATGAGAGTTTTATTTTTAAGTATTTTTAAAAAAATGTTTGATTAATATTATAATATTATCAGAAATATTTATAATAGGGAGGTTAATAGATAATTACATGTGAATTTATTCACATTTGCATGAGAACTTCATTCCTTCACTTTTATTTAAGAAAACTTTTCTATTTCTAGGATCATTTTATGTCCAAACATAAAATGTAATAAAATTGTAATAAACATAGGAATGCATATTTTCTATCATTTTATTTACATAAATCTATAAAGATAACTTGAAACAAACATATCCTCATACTTTTCCTAAAAAAAAAAAAAATCAAATCCTCATACTTTGTATGTGTACAAATTGTAGCTTATAAAATAAAATATATTATATAAGCCGTATCATTTTGAAACTTTATTTTTTATGTAGTATAATTTTATAAAAATATAAAGGAAACGAAACATGAGAAGTTATTAACTTAAAATGATAAGAGAAGTGTAATTTATTAGCTTAGTCAAAAACAAGAGAAATAAAAAATAGACTTAAATGCACTTTTGATCCCCATAATTTAACTTAATCAGAATTTTAATCCCACTGTTTTCAAAGCCACTATTTTAGTCTCCGTCTTTTACATTTTTTAGGTTTTTTTAAATCCCCACCAATTTTAGTGATTTGTCATTGTCATTAATGACGTGGCAGTGTGTATTGGCTAATTAAGTTTTCATGTCACTAACATAAATAATTAATTACATACAAAATGTAAAAACTAATTGATTAATAATTAAAAAAAACAAAAATTGAATTAAATTATAATAAGAAAATGTATCAGGTTTGATAACATGAACCCTAATGACTAAAAAATCTTGAAATTATTGTAATAAAGAGGCAGAAATTATTGTAATTGAATTGAAGAGTAACGCCTCAAATATAAAAAGGACCAAACAATAAAAAGCAAGGGACGGGATCATCTTCAGGCATGGGCCAAGACCACAAGTGCCACACCAGCCCAGGCCCAATTTTATAATTTTTTTTTATCAATTTATTATATATTTTTATTAATATATCAATACAAACACTTAATTTTTTTATGTTTATATATTTGCCTATATCTTTATTCATATGTTAATATAGGGACCTTTTTTAATTTATACATGTGTCTATATTTTTACTCATATATTAATAAGGGGACCTATTTTTTTGTAATTTATACATGTGTCTATATTTTAACTTATATATATTAATATGGGGACCAATTTTTTTTTTTAATTTATACACATGTCTATATTTTTACTCATATTTAATACGAAAATAATTTTTTGTACAATATGTACATCTTTCTATATTTTTATTCATATATCAAGGCCGGGTACAAGTATCCTGCTAGAGCATTTGATTTATCTCTTGTAACGTATATAGAAAGAGATGTTCTTAGAACAATTAGTAATGATGTAATTTTAGTTCATTTTCAACAAATAGAAAATAGAGCATTGTCTTTGTAATTTTGGTTGCTACAATTATTTTTAATATATTTTCTTATTAAATTTAGTATTATTTAATAATTTGACAAAAAAAATATTGCCCCAATGATATTGCGAGTCCAGGTCCGCCTCTGTCTTCAGGTCAGTTCGTCTTTCTTAGTGATATTGCGAGTCCAGGTCCGTCTTTGTCTTCAGGTCAGTTCGTCTTTCTTACAAAATTCGTGTATATATTATTTTTATTGTATTGGGTTTAATCATTATATTATTGATGATTCATGCCGTGGTTGTAGTACAGCTTTTTAGAACATAGTGTATGTTTTTTAAGGGTTTAGTGTTTAGGGTCAAAATTTATGTTTTTTAGGAACGTATAAAAAAATACAGAATATTCAACAGAAAAAGTTTAGATCGATCAAACATTTGAATTTGACACTTTTCCAGTACAGTAAGATGGAAGAAGGCAAAAGGAGCCGTACGATTTTCCAGAAAGGTTGGCCATTGCTTAAGAAAGCTGTGAACAAATTCATAGACCTAGTAGAAGAAGGTGTTGAGATTGACAACTTAAGTTTCACCATTCATGATTACATGTCCATTTATACGTATCCTTCATTGCAAATCTCACCAATTTCGATTTTCGGTAATCAAAGATCTTAAACATTCACACTATCATCACACCGTTTTCTTTAGATCGAGATTAGATAGTCTATATTTTAATGCAAATTTTGATTATTTTTATGTTTGAACTCGATTCAACGGTCACCAATGTGGTGTTCATGAATGTGATTGCAAAATTCAAATCTCATATCTTACCATCTACAACCATTTCCTTTTCCATACTGTTTTATTATGTATTATATGGTCTTAACTTGTATCTAGATCTGTTTATAAGTTGAGGACAGATGTGAATGACATAAATTCCGAGCTGCTATGTGACAATTATAAGAAGCTCTTTGCAAAATACATTAATTCAAAGGTACGTCTAATTTCTTACACAAATGTAAGTATAAAATCTTAGTTGTTGTTAATTTAATCACATGCATAAATTTAACTAAAACATTATCTCTGCGAGCAAAGGAAAATGAAGTTTTGGTGAGAGAACTACTCAAAAGATGATCAAATCACAAAATTATCACCGCGTGCCTCTCAAGACTCTTTCAATCTCTTGAAACATATGATATGAGAAAATCCATGGAGCATTCTCTTGAAGAAATTGGCTTCTCATCCTTTTATGATTTGGTTGGTCATGAAAATATTCCTTTGAAACCTTACACTGCTTTTTCAATTTTTTTCCTAATTATTATATTTTGTTGACAAATCTATTTAGAGGGTTTTTTTAAAGTTATTTTTCTTTTTCATGTTAAGTTTTTCCTTTATTTTTATTTTTCATTCTTAGTTCACTTGTGTTTCACCACTAAATAAATAATCCCTTGTTTACTACACCAACAAACAAGGTAATCATGTTTTGTGTATTCTAATAGTCATTATGATGTTATATATGTGTCCTAGGTATATTTGGAGGTGAATATTCAAGTAATGAATGCTATATTAGCTATGGTATGATATTCTCTGATTTTCTTCTACTATTCATCTGTGATTTTATCATTCCACTCTTGTTTATGATTTTTGCTATAATGTTGATTTTTTATTTTCTACTTTCAGATTGCTGAGGATGGTGCTGGAAAGCAAATTGATTAACAACATTTTGACTTTCTACTTAGAGATTGGGGATAAGACTGGAAAAATTGATGCAAAATACGTTGCAGAAAAAATGATTGAGGAGAATACAACATTATACTCTAATGACGAGGCTTCAAATTGGATGGCGAGTCTTTCCCTCACACATAACACTCCAAAGGTAAATTTCAACTAGTTTTCAAACAAAAATGACTGCTGCTAGATTTTATTGATTTAATTAAATTGATCCTTATTTTTATTTGAAACATGTTTTTGTTGAGTATTGTAAAATATGATCAATTTTTATTTTTATATATTATGCACATCAAGTGTGTAACCCTGAAGAAATAGTGCATCCAATTAATATTAAAAAAAAAATGTTATAGTTGCAGGAAGAGAAATTGAAGGACTCATCAAAGAAAATCTTATGAAGATGTGTTTGAAGTTGACTATGATGTAGCAGTTATGTCAAAAACAATACAAGATGTTAATGTTATTGAGACTTATCCTAATATCGGTCATATTGAAGATTGCATTCCTCTGTCTGCCTCTGTGGTGAGTAGCAAAATCTTGGGCAAGATCGTTGAATACTGCAAGAAGCACAACCAGGAATTTGACATGTCAGAATCAGATGATGAATATCTTATGGAGGATTGGGATGCTGAATTCGTCGAGTTAGACCGTGAAACTCTCTATGATCTTCTTTTGTCTTCAATGTACTTGAACATCAAGAGCCTGCAGGACCTGGTATGTGATAAAATAGCAAACATGATCAAAGGCAAGAATGTTGGGGAAATACGCCAGATCTTTGGATTACCTGAGATCTATAATTAAAAAAATGTTTCATTTGGACTTTTCGATGTCACTTTGCATCTTGGAGATATTATGTGTGTTTGGATTAAAGTTTGCAAACACACTTTTCATGTCAAACTGAGTCAATGAGACTCCTTAACACTACAATCCTTATGTTTCTCATCATTCCACACTTTTATGCCAAAATATTTTCCTTATATTTGGGAAAAAAATATACGTAGTTTTTTTATATTCAAGATTACTCTATCTATGTTTAGTTCAATGGAGGAAAAGTGAAGGATATTGAAGGGGAAAGGATGAGAGGGAAGAGGAGAGATTTTAATAACAAGGTTTTTGTTCGACGAGGGGGAATTTTAATGGAATGAAAGTGTCAAATTACATTTTGTATTATAATTGTGGTGCTTTTTATCAAGTTTATAATTGTAGTATTTAAGATGACGGACATGAGTCCATGTGGAAAAGAAATTTCTCTCCAAACTCATTCATTTTGGACGTAGCTAAAATTGGCTTCTAGAGAGATTTTGCTCTTGACATTTCATCTCTCCTCCCTTCTTAATAATTGAACCAAACATTTTAAATTAACAAGGGTCATGTTAACATGTGCCCTAAGGGTACATGTTAATGTTTCTTCAAATAACAAATATTTAATAAGAAACATTAATTATCAATCTTATGAGAAATAAATTTGCACAATTTTCAATCCATAATTTCTATTTTTGGTATCCTTAACATATACCTCAAGGACACATGTTAGTATTTTCTTTAAAATAATCCTTGATTTCACCCCTTCCCTCTTCTCTCTTCCAACCAAACTCGCCATAAGTAACTCTCCTTGAAAGCTCAATCAAGAATTTAGTTTGTTTCTCTTTTATTCGGTTTCTATTTGAGGCTATATCTGTAAAAAGGACCGACAACCGTTATAATTTTGAAATTATAACGATCACAAATTCTAACTCAATTAGTATATTGGATAATGGTTCAGCCAGGAAGAACTCTAGCAAGTAGCAATTGGACATCAACGTCACACAATGGAACAAGCCATAATATATTTTTTTTTTCTTTCTCTTACTAGAGACCGTAGAAAGAAAAGGCATCGATCTTCTAACTTCTCATACAAGCACGTAAAGCCAAATTTACTTTTGGTAACAAAAATTCAGTAACTAATCAAACATGAAGTCAAAGAAACAATATTGTCAACTCCATCAATTTACTAGTACCAAGTGTAATTGTAAGTTGTAACTCATCAAATTTATGAACTCATTACTATCAAAATTTTTTCCTTCACACTCTTTAATTGTGGTCAATATTGCATTGATTCGTTAATTAAATTTGCGGTTTTTTTTATGGGCTGCGGTTTCTTCTATTTTGTTGCTATCTTTCTCTCTCAAGTATTGAAGAGGGAATAACAAAAAATCTGTAGAAGAAAAGAGAAAGTACTCACTCACTCTCTCTCTCTCTCTCTCTCTCTCTCTCTCTCTCTCTCTCTCTCTCAATATATAAGAGAGAATAGTATTCAAAGACTGATTCATTTTGGATTGAAATCACTCTCTGAGTATTGAAATCTTGAATCATTGCTTCTTCTCCTCTAACCACCATGGAAAACTCTTCTTTCTTTTTCTGAAGAACTCAAAGAGGATTATCTAACTCTCAATATTGCATTGGAACGAGGCCAACCGCTTATGATCACTATACCGGTGGAAGAGTGACATTAGCGCCGATGAGGATTATCTATGTAGAGTCAAGGTTTAAATTCTTTCAACCCTTCAAAAATTTTATTTGTTTTTAGTTTAATTCTTTCAAATTTTCATGTTCCCAATTTTGTAGGTATTGAATCATCAACTGAAGGGCTGACAAGTAGGGTTGGGTATAGGCCGGACCGGCCTACAGGGGCCTAAGGCCTAGCCTGTTTAGGCACGACATGATATGTTTATGAAAAAGACTAAACTTAGATTTTCTAAAAAGTCTTTTTTTTTAAGTAAATAGGTCAGACTTAAGTTATCAAAAAAGTATACGAAGCCTGATAAGCCAGCCTATTTATGCATATTATTAAAACTTATTTTTTATTTATATTAAAATATAATTTATATTAAACATAAAAATCAAGAAAAACTCAATTTTGACTTTTTAAATAGGCTTTAAGGCTTTACAGTCAAATAGGTTTTTAAGGTCTTATAGTGATAGACAAGTCTTACAATTAAATAGGTTTAAAACCAATTTGGCATATTTAAAAGTAGATAAAATTGACTATTTAATGACTTTAATTTGAAGTAAACATATAAATAGGCTTTCAGGTTAGACCAGACTTTTAAATAGGTCAGACCAGGCCAAAAAAATAGGCTTACGAAATGTCATAGGCCAAGCTTGCAAAAAATTTCGTAGGCCAGTCTCAAGCCTATCAAAGTCTGGTCTGGCATGACCTATTCGTACTGACAAGCAACACCTAATTAATTTTGTGGAAATGAGGTCCTATAATTCTACTTTTTTTCTCTTTAGTCTTTATTTATAGTAATTTAACTTGTATTTTTTTATATACTGTGATTATCCTCTAAAAAAAAGTAAAAAAACGAAAAGAAATGAAGTTTGTTTTTTATGTGAAAAGAGATGATGCTTTAATTGCATCACACGAAAAGGGCTCTGGATAAATTTATTAAAACAAACAAAAAAAAAGTAAATATGAAATTGAAAATAGAGATGATTGTTTATTGAATGAACAAGTTCACAACGTAAACATGGATGAAAACACAATGAAACGAAAATATAGAATCTACAATTAAAAATGTACTTCAAGTCAATGGCCAATATTGATTCAAGTTTGCGGGGTTTGTCAAGACTCTTTGGGATGAGATATTGTTTGCAATAAATTCACTTAAGTAAAAAATTTCAATCTAAAGATGTGTATGTTGCTCTAGAGCAATTGAATGGATGGTCTAAAATATATGGAACATGCTTTAAAACAGCTCTAAATCCGTGAAAAATGAACTATTAGTAAAAAGAAACAATTTGATGAGAGTATTGATAATTAAGTTGTAAAATAGGTTTGAACAGTTTAAAATTGATTATTTCTTATATATAGTAGATAAAGGGTCTGTTTGGCAAAAATAGCGGATATCATATAAACCAACTGATAGCTTATATTATAGCTGATGACTGATGACTTATGGTTGATAAACTAATTGAAGTGTTTGGTAAAAGAGTAGTGCTATTTCTAGCGAATTATTTGTCGTGGAATTTTCCGAAGCATACGTGTTGAGCTTACAGTACATGACAAAGTGGTTTCTACTTCATGGTTTGGTGTAGAGAACGTGGGCCAGGGGTAGTAAAAAGCCTATCAACACTATTCGTGATCTAGTCGGGACGAATTGTCTCGCCATACAAAGCATTTCCCTTGGTAAAATTAGTGGTTCAACTAGCTGATAGATGTAAAATGACATAAAAAGACATTTTTATATCATTCAATTTTTTATGAAGACAAGAACAACATACATTAATAATAATAATAATAATAATAACAACAACAATATCATTGTCATTTAAGTACGAATTAAGATAATCTTAACTACAATTATATTAATCCAAAATAATAATAAAAATAAGTCTATCGCCTAATATTCCATAATAAAGCAGCAATATTGTTACGAATTTTTTTGTCTTTGTTGATCTCCCTGGTCTTCCCTCTGGTCTTTCACTACATTGATTACCATCAACAATATCCGGAAGTTCATCATGAGGAATGTAATTTGGATGTTGCTCAAGAACTGTAAATATTGCGTCATCTTCTGAGTTGATGCGAATATAATTATGCAACGCAAATGCAGCTATTATAACATCAATTTGGGTCTTAACACTAAATTGCGGCATTCTATTATATAATTTATAACAAAAACTTAATAATAAGGTTTCTATCTATTCATTTAAATTATAAAACTAATAATAATATTGTATATTCTCTAAAAAAAATTGTATATTATAACTAACAACGAAAATTATAAAGGTAACGATATTATTGTTTACGTAACAAAATATGTATATTGCCACCATCTTCCCTTAACAAAATATGTATATTGCCACCATTTTCCCTTAACGAAAATTATATAGCTTACGTAACAAAATAAATGTCCCTTAAATTTATTGCCAATAACGTAACAATTTTTTTGCCATTAACGTAACAATTTATAAAGGGTAAAAACAGAATTTAGATACAATAGTAAGGGAAAAATTGGAAGAAAAAATGATAAGTTATAAGCTATAAGCTCAAACGCTACTTGAAATAGCGTCTGAAAAATAAGCTATAAGCTCCTGAAATAAGCTATAAGCTCTTGACGAAAAGACTGTTACCAAACATGTCTTTTTTTGCCAGAAAGCTTATAAGCTATAAGCTATAAAACATAAACTTATTTTTGTGCCTTGCCAAACAGACTCAAATAAATTACTTCATTTCCAAATAGGTCTGAACAATTTAAAATGTAGAACAATATTTTTAGATTTCTATTTAGCATTCAAAAATCAGTGTCATAAGATAATGAAAAGTTAAAAGAATATTGTATTAATCATGAACGTTCAGTGACACATAAACATCTTAAGAGAAATTATACGAGTTATTCAAGTGATAGATCTTAAATCATTGTAGTATAGCTAATATGCAGATAAAAAATTGCTACAGTGAAAAATTACTATCATTAGAGTAGGGTTGAACAATTTAAAATGTATAACAATGTTGTTCCATATTCACTGATCTCATCCTATAATACATTAAAATTAAAACTTAAAACACAAGATCAAAACAAAAGATCATTAATATATATATTCATCAAATTCATACATTAATTTCTTCATTTCAATATACTCTTATTCAGTCAAACCAAACACATGAAGGTAGTTTCATTTATTATTACATATTATGCTTTAATATAATACTAATAATGATAAATATATACAACTTGTTTTATAATAATCATCGTAGTGCTATGTATCATCATTTTTTTACAATCATTTGGTCGACATCATGTTGAGCCACCTTAACAATCAACTCATTCCTTGCAAGCTTCAACTTCTCTTCTTTTTTCTTTACATCCTCCTTTGAGATGCTTTTTTCATTGCTCTTACGTTCATTTTCTTCCACCTCTCTTTCGTTCGCATACAACTTCACTCCAATGTTAATGTTTGATATCTTCTCTTTATTTTCTTTTCTTTGATTTTTTTATGTTATATTTATAGTTACATCCACAATTTAGTATTTATTTTTTGATATTTATTGTACAAATTGTACTTCTTATTTTCTTCATTACACACATAATTCATTTGATACGAGTAAGAAAAATGAATATCGTATCAAATGATTTTATATCAAACGATATGATATGATATAAATAATTCATTTTTCTTACCCATAACAAATGAATTAAGCGTGTATGAAGAAAATAATAAAATAAGAAGTACAATTTGTGCAAGAAATATCAAAAAATAAAAACTACATTATGAGTGTACCTATAAATATAACATCAAAATTTTTTTATCAAAGAGAATAAAATAAAATAAAAGGAAGATGTCAAACATTATCATTGGAGTGAAGTTGTATGTGAACGAAAAAAGAGGTGAAAGAAATTAAACGTAAGAGAAGTGAAAATAGCACCTCAAAGGATAATGTAAAGAAAAAAGAAGTGAAGTTGAAGCTTGTAAGGAATAAGCTGATTGTTAAGGTGGCTCAACATGATGCAGACCAAAGAGCAGTAAAGAAATGATGTTATATAGCAATACAATAGTTATTATAAAATAAGTCTTATATATTTATTAGTATTATTATTTTAAAGCATAATATGTAATGAATAAAATTACCTTCATGGGTTTGATTTGGCTGAATAACATTATATTTGTTAAATAAGTTTGGATCTCATCCCAAAAGCTAGCTCAAAGGAGGAGGGTACTCAAACATATTTATACACTCAACGGCCCGAGAACCTGAGCGATGTGGAACTAATAACAAACAACTTCAACAATATTGAAGTGAAAAATTTGGTGAATATATGTTAATGATTTTTTGTTTTGATATTGTGTTTTAACTTTAATGTATTTTGATTTTAATTGCATAATAAAGAAAAAAACCCACATAATAACAACATTGTTCAGCGAATATGGAACTGAACTAATATTGTTTGTTACAATCAAATGTTTATTTATTATTATAAGGTAAAAATCGAACACATTCTCCTATTTTTTATCCACCGATTTCGCTGTTTACTATGAAACAACATATGATGTTTACATCTCCACTTTCTACACCTTCCTCTTCTTCCTCTAATACTTCCAAGGTACTGTCATATGATTCCCTTGGTTTATCACTTTAGTAATCTTAGCATGTCCTCAATTTCCTTTGGTAGGGTTGGTTGGTCTCTGAAAAATTGAACCCAAAACAATAGTAACACTTGTATTATTCAATAGAATCCCTTTTTTTTTTTTCAATTTCAGCGTTGTGTTTTTCCATCATCACAATATCAAAATTTGATTAAGAATTCTCGATTAACTACTAGACTAGAAACTCCTGCATCTCATGTGGATATACTGACTAGAGATTAATTTTCTATGGATTCTATGTCTGCATGAAAATCCTAAGGTAACTATCATTTTTGCTGAGGCATTTCATACAGAAGAATTTCAGTATTTGTTTTGACATTTCCTACGAATTTTAGTATAGATTTTTTGACAACGTTGTCCCATTTTGTTGACCTATCAAATAATTAGGTTTTGACATTCCTTTGTTTATTCTTAATATTTTTAGGTTTTAGGTTCCTTTATTTAAATTCACTCGAATTTTTTAATCCAAACAAGCCAGGAAGAAATACTCACCCTATGATGACACACATATGTTGTAACACCAAATTTACTTTTTTTTTTTTTTTACTATAACAAAGTTATATTATTTCATTCATCAAAACATGAGAAATACAAGATTAACATTTAATCAAAGATACGACGACTAACATATAATTTTGACGCCCCAAATTTAACTTCTTTGAATCTCCCCAAAGTTTGGATAATTGGAATGTAGCATACGTTTACAATTATGCCAAACTCGGTTTGGTTGGTGGATTTATCCATTATGCCATCGATCACTAGTTTGCAATCTAGTTGAATTGACACACTAGACATCCCCAATTCAGCAAGCCAAAAGAATAGCTTCCTTGAGTCCCAATGCTTTCGCTTCCATAGGAGTTGCTACACCGTCATACCATGTTGTCCAAGCTTTAATAAAATGACCTCCAAAATTATGAATGCACATACCTATTCCAAAGCGATGATTTCCTTTAAACAAGGTTGCATCAATGACACTTTACCTCTCTTTCTCTAGGTGGCTACCAACGATCATGATTGTTGTTGTTTCTACTATGCGCTGCTTCCTCCACTCGTCAGACTTTTCTCCCTTGCGCCATATAATCGCTAGTTGCTAGTTTAACCAAAACACCCATCTCTTACCACATATTCTCGTACTTTTTCATTTCTTCTTTTCCAAATACACCACAACATCATAGAATAAATAAGCTAATCTCTTTGAGATTAACTAAAGGTCCTGAGGAAGGATGAGAATAGGTCAGGCCACTCGACACGGGTCTATGATCTAACCTATTTAAAGTCTAACTCAACCCGACCCGTTTAATATAAAGACTAGTTTCCAGGTTTTATAAAACCTATTTACTATCTAGTGGATATGTTGTTGTAGTTCTATCTTGTCCGCTCCATGTATTGAAGTATGATTTTAATTTTGGATTTATTATGCTATATTGTCCGTTGATAAATTGTTGATGAGGACTATTTATGATTACGGCTCTTTTGGTTGAAATTCAAATGTACTTGATATTAGTAAAATTTGGTTTCATCGTTTTCTTTTTAGTACTTTTCATTATTAAAAATGGGTGGTTGGTTGATTTTATGTTTTTCTATGTAGTACTTTGTTGCATTGGTGCCATGTTTTATTGTCTCCAGTCTCAATAAAATGAATCATGATTTGTGTATTTATTTTTGTAATTCCTAATTTATTTATTTATTTATACAACTAACACCATATGTACTAGTATTATATTTACAGTTTGGACACAAAGATCGTCTTCAAAATGAATGAAGCTAATGAAATACCACGAAGACTAAGATGTTTCCACGATTATTGTAATATTTGGTGTTCTCGTATTGTAGTGAAAGTTTTTGCCTATAAATTCTTGTTATAAATTGTAATAAACTGATCCAATCAAACACAACTATTTTCCCTTCTTTTTATCTATTTATCAATCTGCCTTAACAGTGATAATTTTTGCCTATAAATACTCATTATGTAAATCGTAATAGACTCATCCAATCAAACACAACTATTTTCCCTTCTTTTTATCTCTATATCGATCTACCTTTATCTTATCTTTTTATGCATTTCGTAGTCTAATAGCAAATAACCCAAACATTTTTATCTTTTTAATTTGCCGAAATAGAAAATAGAGTCCAAAAACACAATCATAGCTTAATTTTGGATTGAGAGGGAAGGCTGGGGTTCACAAATAAGAATGGGGATTTAGGGATTGAGATGATGGCAAGTCAGCTCAGGCAAAAGAGTATGGACGTAAACTTCCTCCCCTTCCTTTTGATTATGAGTGGTTCAAAAGAGGGGAGGGAATGAGAGAAGAGAAGGAAGAAAAGAGATGTTCAATATTGTGTTTGATTTTTATTCCTATTCTCTTAACCGAGGTGTGTATTTGATTAGAGCAAGGGAAAAGAGACTTTAATCAAGATAATGAATTTACATTTTATACCCTTAATATTAAATGTCACATTCAATAAAGAGCTATGCTATTTTTAGCGAAACAATTTGTCCCGAACTTTTCACGAATTCTTGTAATCGTTGGATCTCCGCTTTATCTGGAAAACATGGGTTGATGGACGGATAAAATGGAAAGAGGTGTAGGAAGCTATATGTCTAGACCGCATCGTGATGTTTTCGCATAGGCTTTTTTCGCTTTAACTAGCATTTCCGTTCAATAAAACATATTAAAGTCTATCTATTTAAAAAAAATTAAATACATCTTCAAATCCCTCCCATTATTATTAAGGAAAACTAAAATTAACTCACAAAAAATATTTTTCTCTCTTCCCCTTTTCTTCCCTCCAAAATATTCCAAATTACTCGAGGTTTCTAGTTCAGTGTGACATTAACTTTTTACAGTTTGACTAAGGCAAATATCTTCTAATACAGGAATGCCCAGTTACAATCATTTCAAATTCAATTCTGAAAACAGGAGGACTACGAAGTATGAGTATGAATTGTATAAAATCTTTCCATTTTTACAAAATTTATTAGTTGGAAAGGATAGCCTGCGAATATCATCTTATTTGCACTTTGAAGGGACTACTGTAATTCATAGATTAGTCGGTGAATATGTCTCATTTCAATGCGTAGCCATAGCCAAATTCATTCGGCGGTTGATGACTGCACTTAGCAATATATATATATAATTGTGGCAATAAAAGATGAGAATAATTCATTTACAATAACATAATTCCAAAAACTCAGAAGGCTAACTAGCTAGCATGAAAAATACAAGTGCAATGTCAGGATGAAATTGAACTTTATGATCAGTGTAAAATGAATTAATCAAAAGGTAAATTAAAAAAAAACACAGAAACTGAGAAATGCAAAAGAGTTCAGAAGACTAGCCGTTATACAATTATATGCAGCAAATACAAAGCAGGACTTGCCGCCGGTCATCGGTCATTTTGCATCTCCAAACAACGTACATGGAATATTTGAGATTGTGCTGTTCAGCATACATGTACATAGGACTGTAGAAGTTCAAAGGTGCATTACTGCCACAGATTTGGTCACGCACGATGAACCATCCAGCTCATGAGTGACATGGTTCCTTGAAATATGGTTCCAATTTGACATATCAGTCATATCACATACAGTGAAAAAATCCAACACCTGGCCAAATATTTTGAACATCTCGACTCCAAAAATCAAGTTTTTGTCGGCCACAAATACAGCATTCCAGTCCATTGGGGCATCAGGATGTACAGAGACTTCATTCCAGGTAAGATACATGAGATCTAACTCCCATAATTTTCTAACAGCCTTGTTTCGGCGCCCAATTTGACCATCACCTTCGCACCATGACACGGAGAGCATGAACAGACGACCTTTTGAAGATACAAGTTTGGGGTAGTACTCATGTACACGAGGTGGGATCAGAGTGGCTTGAATTGCAATCCAGAAACCTCGTTCTATGTCATATGCTGCAAGCTTGTCTGTTTCAGAGTAAACATAAAACATCTTGCCACATACAACTCCAGAACAAGCAATCCCAAAATCAAAAGGCAATCTTGGGATTTCAGTCCATTTATTGGAGATAGAATCATATATTTCTCCCGAGTCCAGAGGCTCATCCCAAGATCCAAGACCTCCAACAGCTATCACCAAAAATCTTCTACTCTTTGAGCTTGCAAGATCGCTTATTTGTCTCATGAATTTATGTGCCTTTCTACTAGACAATGATGAAGCTTCTGTCTCATTAAAGGTTGATCTGCAATGACGTCTCATCGAAAGCTTATGAGGATCCTCGTAGACGTCTGATACCCCACCAATCCTCGATCTTGGAAAACGTCTGTCCTGCCGACTCTGATGGCTTTGAGAACTTGTAAAATCCAAACTGACTTCAAAGACTCCCAGTATAGGAATTGATCTAGCATATTTCATAGCTGATATTTTACGCCAAGATTTTGTCAGGGGGCTAAATGAAAGCACCCCTCTGTGCGTCTTGAATGAGCTCCGATCCACTTTCCCGAAGTTAGTCAAGCTAGAACATCCTCCAACAATGAAGATATCATCTTGTACACTAGCAACGGAGAACAAGAACCTTCCTCTGAGAAAAGCAGCCTCGATCCTATGCCATTGATTCTGAGACACATCCAACGCATGTATCTCACCAGAGCAAAAGCCGTCTTTAACGGCACCAAACAGAAATAACCATGGATTTAAATACAAGCCCTCCCTTCTCAGCTGGAGGAATCTAGGTGTGGTGGTCAAGGACCTCCATTTTTTGCAAACAAGTCGGGAATTCATCAAACTTGTCAACGGAAGCCTCACCAAACACATTTCAAGAATATCATCCGGAAGAAAGACATGCATTTTATTGTTTGTTGTTAACAATTCATCAAGTTCAGAATTCTTTCTGTGGTGTCTCCTCCAAAACCTATCTCTCACCCCATATGAGAAGCAGTCTACAACAGCAGTATCTTGGGGACCACAAACCGGTTTATATCCCTTGCCTTCTTCACTGGAACTAGATCTCCTTCTCGTGCTCGAATCTCCTAATTCTTCACTAGTGTCAGCACCTACCTTGCAACCTCCACCCCGACCATACAGACTTAGACATTTAAAAGAGACTCCATTTACATCATCATCTTCTTCCCCTAAACTTCTGTTATTATTCTTCTTCCTCAACTTCTGGCTGACACTCCTAACAAGACGCTTCGACACACTCAAACCGTGGAAATCTTCTTGACAACGAGATTCTTCTGCCCCCGATCTTTCAGAAAACATTATTATGCTCACCAACTTTTCACAACAAAATATACAAAACCCATCTCTTATCTTGCAATATGCACACAGAATAGAACACGAGCTCGCCTTCTATGAATCATCCATCCAATGAAAAGAGACACAATAAATCAGATTTGAGCATTGTCAAATAAAAGAAGAGAATGAATAATTTGATACACACTCAAATGTATTTTTTCTACACTAACAACCAATAAGAAATCATAATTTGTATGAATGTTAAGTTAGAGTTAAATATGATGATGATTGACTGACAGTGTAAATATTTACACCGTCTTTGCATGTGATGTGATTAAATCCATAAAAGAAACACAAACACCCATATCACAGAGTATCAATGTTTTGGTTATCATTTCACATCTAAACCCCATTCCCATAGAATTTTAAATAAAAAATGTAAACAAGTGATGCGGGAAAAAAGGTGCGAGACACCAAAAAGACATTAATTTATTATTTTTTTTCTGGCAAAAGCAACGAATGAATCCAGATCCTGAGGGGAAATTGATAGAAATGGTGAAAATGGAAATTTTAAATGAAATGAAACATTATGTTCAAAACAATTAAAAAAAAAAAAGATTCAACAGCTAGTGAAGGTAAAATATTGTTTTTGAGAGCTATGAAGGTAAGGCATACCTAGATAGAACAGAAAGGCAAATTAATGTTCAGAGCAGGGAAGAAGCAAATTGATTGAATTATTAATAATTTAATAAGAAAAAAGAAAGATAGATTCGATATGGAAAAGCAAAATAGTATGCGGTGGTTCAATAACGAATAGAATGAGTAACGGAAAACAAAACCATATACTACATATAGTAGAAATCTAAAGCAAAAAGAGAAAGAAAAGAAAAGGAATACTTACAACGTCTTCAATGCGGTTGAGAAAGAAATGAACCACCAAAATAGGTGCTATCACTTTACTCTTTTTTTCATTTCAGAGGACCGATTATTATTATTATTATTATTATTATTAGAGAAATAAAAACAAAAACAATTTGATGCTTTGGTTGTTGGTTGGGAATTTAGTAAAGCGACCGCACCACTTATTAAAACACCCATATCCTCCTCCTTTTCTCCTTTCTTTTCTTTTCTTTTTGGTAGTACCTTTTTTTCTTTAATTAATCAATTATTATTATTTTACTATTGTCTACCTAACACCACTAATTCACTACTACTTCTACTGCTAATCCTTTTATTCTTTTTCTTTTTTAAACTTCTGACTAATACAATAATGGATCATATATTAAAAAGAGAAAATGTCACGTTATGATGGAGTTCTTTATGTATATGAATAATTAATAATAATGATGGCTATGTTAACATCACATTCAATGCCGCATGTGAGGGATTTATGAAGCCACGTTCGAGTTCAATAGTTATTGTCTTGCCAGTTTATGTATAGGCCCCTTCTCCAGTGCGCGACCTTCATTGGTCATGTACGGTGCGAGACCAACTTTTTTTTTATTTCGTGCACGGTCGTACATTAAAAAGTACGGACCGTGCTTTTTTTTTTCTTTCTAGATTATAATAAAAAACCGTGCATTAAAAGCACAGACCGTGCAAAAAAGTACGGACGGTGCAAAAAAGCACGGACCGTGCTTTTTTTGTTGTTTTGTAAATGCACGGTCCGTGTTTTTCCTTTAACTTGGACCAAAGTTTTTCAATAAAACTTTCTTAAATGCAACTAATTATTTTTCAATAAAATTAAGAATGCTGAACCTCTTGAATGCAACCTCTTGAAGCATATAATATATTTTGGGCATTATGTCATACTTTGTCAATTACTCTTATATTTTTCAATAAAACTAATTATTGTTATATATTTAGAAAACTAAAGTTTGTGTTTTTTTTAACAAAGTTTGTTTTCTTTTTAAAAAAAAACAAAATTTGTTTCTTGTTATCTTCAAATTTAAACAAAATTTTGTTAAAATAAGTGTTGTAACCAACCACCCGCATCAATAGTGTGTGCAACAAAACTTTGTTTAAATTTGAAGATAACAAGAAACAAATTTTGTTTTTTTTTTTAAATAGAAAACAAACTTTGTTAAAAAAAACACAAACTTTAGTTTTCTAAATATATAACAATAATTAGTTTTATTGAAAAATATAAGAGTAATTGACAAAATATGGCATAATGCACAAAATATATTATATGCTTCAAGAGGTTCCATTCAAGAGGTTGAGCATTCTTAGTTTTATTGAAAAATAATTAGTTGCATTCAAGAAAGTTTTATTGAAAAAACTTTGGTCAAAGTTAGAGGAAAAACATGGACCGTGCGTTTACAAAACAACAAAAAAAACACGGTCCGTGCTTCGTGCTTTTAATGCACGGTTTTTTATTAAAATCTAGAAAGAAAAAAAAACACGGTTCGTGCTTTTTAATGCACGACCGTGCACAAAATAAAAAAAAAGTTGGTCTCGCACTGTACATGACCAATGAAGGTCGCGCTCGGGAGACGGGGCCGTATGTATAACCTCCCTACTTTACTTTGGGGTTTTTTTTTTTTTGAAGGATTACTTTGGGGTTCTGTTTATGCCATCTTCATGTGGGCTTGCGTCACTGTGTATTTTTTAAGTGTAAAATCTTCTCATAATAGGAGTCGGTTGGAGCAGTAGTTATTAAATCTGACAAGTATATTCGAAGTTCGATTATATGAGGGTGTTTTGATTGCAAGATTTAAAAAATCAAACGGGTTTTTTCCAAAAATAATAATCAAACGGGTTGATTTTAGTACGGGGACTACGGCTAAATATGATAACAAGTTAACAACGTAGGACATAACAGTATATGATCAGGCAAAATAACATGATAAATTTTTATGTTAGTGAACAATTTTTTTTTCTTTAACCAATGTTTGGTGGACAAAAACCAGGCTGCGTTTAACCTGGGAAAGCAGGTTTCCTTCCCAGCATGGGAAAGTGGAACCTGCACCCTAGATTTAATAATTTTATATTCAGACGGTGTAGATTCTTCACCTGCTACTTGCTTTAAAATTTTTTCCGGTTGTGACGGGTTGGCCAGATTTATTTGGTGACGACCGTCACCAAAGAAAAATAAAGCACGGTCGTGCTTTTTTTGCACGGTCCGTGCTTTTTTTGCACGGTCCGTGCTTTTCTTTTACATACTTGCTTTAAAATAAAGCACGGTCACCAAAGAAAAATAAAGCACGGTCGTGCTTTTTTTGCACGGTCCGTGCTTTTTTTGCACGGTCCATGCTTTTCTTTTACATACTTGCTTTAAAATAAAGCACGGTCACCAAATTCTTTTACATACTTGCTTTAAAATAAAGCACGGTCACCAAAGAAAAATAAAGCACGGTCGTGCTTTTTTTGCACGGTCCGTGCTTTTTTTGCACGGTTCGTGCTTTTCTTTTACATACTTGCTTTAAAATTTTTTCTGGTTGTGACGGGTTGGCCAGATTTATTTGGTGACGACCGTCACCAAAGAAAAATAAAGCACGGTCGTGCTTTTTTTGCACGGTCCGTGCTTTTCTTTTACATACTTGCTTTAAAACACGGTCACCAAATTCTTTTACATACTTGCTTTAAAATAAAGCACGGTCACCAAAGAAAAATAAAGCACGGTCGTGCTTTTTTTGCACGGTCCGTGCTTTTTTTGCACGGTCCGTGCTTTTCTTTTACATACTTGCTTTAAATTTTTTTCTGGTTGTGACGGGTTGGCCAGATTTATTTGGTGACGACCGTCACCAAAGAAAAATAAAGCACGGTCGTGCTTTTTTTGCACGGTCCGTGCTTTTTTTGCACGGTCCGTGCTTTTCTTTTACACTCTTATATTTTTGTTTAGATCTGGAATACACGATTTTTATCATAGACTGTCTACACCATATTTTTTTCATTTCTCTTTTACACTCTTATATTTTTGTTTAGATCTGAAATTTTTTTCTTTTCTTGATCCGGAAACAATTGGTCGGATTTCCTCGCTCGCGCGTGCCCGCGAGCGCGCGCGCGCCCGTATTATAAGAGTGACTTAGAGGTTGAATTTTTTCACGATTTTTTGCAGGCATGTTTAGGACATAAAAACAACATCGCCCACAAAAAACGAGAATTTTCCGACAAGAGACGGATTAAATATGAATTTTTTACGCGCCAAAAACTCAAGAACGCGAAACAACAAAACATGCACCTAGAAAACGAATTTTGAGCTGGTTTTTTGCAGACACCTCTATAAAAATACATATAGAGGATCTGCAAAAAACCAGCTCAAAATTCGTTTTCTAGGTGCATGTTTTGTTGTTTCGCGTTCTTGAGTTTTTGGCGCGTAAAAAATTCATATTTAATCCGTCTCTTGTCGGAAAATTCTCGTTTTTTGTGGGCGATGTTGTTTTTATGTCCTAAACATGCCTGCAAAAAATCGTGAAAAAATTCAACTTCTAAGTCACTCTTATAATACGGGCCGTGCTTTTTTTTGCACGGTCCATGCTTTTTTTGCACGGTCCGTGCTATTTAATGAAAGAAACAATATGGGTCGTTCTGTCTCGTAGGGGAATATCATGAAATGGGCTTAAATTAAAATCATAATATGTGACCAAATAAATGTCCATATAATGGATAGGTGGCACGTGTAATTGTTGCATTGTTCCACAAAAAAGCACGGTCCCACAAAAAAGCATTGTTCCACAAAAAAGCACGTGTAATTGTTGTTTTGTAAACGCACGGTCCGTGCAAGGACCGTGCGTTTTGTAAACGCACGGACCGTGCGTTTTGTAAACGCACGGACCGTGCGTTTACAAAACAAAAACAAAAAAAAGCACGGTCCGTGCTTTTTAATACACGACCGTGCGCTTTTTTTTTTTGGATTTACCGGTATGGACTGCCACCTGTGGGTGCAGGTCCCACTTTCCCATCCTGGGAAGCAATCCTGCTTTCCCAGGTTAAACGCAGCCCAAAAACCAATGTTCGGTGGACAAAATACTATTTTAGAATTTTAGATAATTTGTACTTACACAAAAAGTTGTGTTATGTATGATTAGTGAGGGGCAAAAAATTTAGTTTTTATCATATCCTATGTCTCCTAGTTTGTCATATTACGGGAATAATTTTACGATCAAACACAGTATAACTAAAGTTGTCTTGTACCTTATTTTTTTAGCATATTAAACACACTTTAAGATTTTGTTTGAAAGTTTGGAAAGAAAAGTTTTGGAGGGTGGAAAATATAGGAAAAAATTGAAAAAATCTTTAATGTATTTTAAAAGATTAATTTTTTAGAGAATCATACATTAATGTTTATGATTAATATATTTTAAATTTTAAAAATATTATAACATAGATTGAATTAGAAAAATTTATTTATACCCTTCGAAACCCTCAAAGCTCTATTTCAATATAACTTTTTAGTTCCCCAAATTATAGGGATTTTGTATTATAAAAAAAAAACTCGACTGCACAGTTCAATTTTATCCATCTACTCATTCATTTTTTTTTCAAAACTCTCCCCTTATTTTCTTCCAAACTCGTAAACAAAGTCTAGGGTATGATTAATGTTCAAAATAATAGACACTAGACCATCGACCCGTGCGATGCACGGGTCATATCAACTATAATATGTATCAAATTATTGATTTGACCCGTAAACACAAAATAATTTAATGGAGATAAAATATTAGTGATAATTGAAATTAAAATATCTCTACTGCTTTATAAAAAAATGAGAGATTTAAAGAGTCGATTAAAAATGTGATTTTTAGATTATTTTTTTTTGGTACAATGTGTTTTTTAGATTCTAACCATCAACATAGTAAAATTGGTTGTTTACAAAAAATGTTAATTTAAAATTTAGACTTAATAAGGTCTATATTTAGGAAGAAAATAAATACAACTCACATAAGGACTTATATGTAAGAATACATTTTTTTAAAAGGGAACTTATAATTAGAAAATGTGGAGTATATTACATCTATTTAACATATAAATAATAAATACAACTCACATTTATCTATCCCTTGAAATCAAAAACAAAAAAATTCCCATAGGAACTTATATGTAGGAACACAAATTTTTTTAAAAAGGAAACTTATAATTACAAAGTGTGGAGTAAAGGGTGATCAATATAGGAAGAACATAAACCAATATACATATAGGAATACAAATGAACTAAAAATTACTCCAACTAAGTAATATCCTCAGATGCAAAGGCACTGACGTAAATTTTTGATGCACGGGGAAATCACGTGCAAAAATAATTATGTTTGTGTAAACCTTTCATTAACCTATTGATTTAAGTCTTTAAGTGGATCAAGACTAAAAAAAGACTCCATTTGCTCTTCATGCTGAATGAAAAAGTAGCAATGCCTCACTGACAACAACTAATGCAGTGCCTCACTATTCTGCAAAAACCTTGGCAGAAAAAAAAAAGCAAATGAACGTAAGATTTTGTTTCAAAGCAAATTTTAAGTCACACCAAAGAGAGGAGTGAATTTGATTGTGTCTGTAAGATAATTTTTTTTATCGTCGACCAACCAGAGCTAAAAAATTTGACTCAATGCCTTTTTTCTAACATAATTTTTTTTAGCTATACTCATCATGTTTCTCCACCAACCAGAGCCTAGGTCACCTCTGTTGATGCCCATCAGTGAGATTCAAAGGTTCTGCTCTGCCTCAATATCTTTGCCCGTGTTAGATTAAAGAACCCTCTAGCTACCTCTCCATTTGACGGGTCAATTGATGTTGCCCTTCCAGGTTATTATTTTTCCCATAACCATGTTATTCTTGGTTAGCTTTAAGTCAAATATGCTTCATGTGTAAGCTTTCTCAAGAACTTTATCATATTGATTGTCCAAACCTGCAAGAGATAAAGCAATGACATATCATGAATTAAACACATTCGTTGAACCTTAATGCAAACTTGGTCGGTATACATAATTCAATGCTTATGTAGGGGATCAGTTCTTGTAAAATCAAATTAGGGTATTTGTAAATGAAATGGAGTGTTTAATATTAATGAAAAAGGCACGACAGTCAAGTCCAATGGTTCTACTTGTTTTCCCTTTTAATAATTTCAAAGAAATGTGTTTTGCATTGATTTAGACACTTAAATGTACTACTTAAATAGAGACCCACATTTTAGATTATATGCACGATTATGTTAGAAAATGCAGAAAAATTCCAGCATAGTATAGGTATGTATAAGAATCAAACAAAACTCAAAAGAAATTCATGATAAGTTGAGTTGTGGATTGAAAAGTTGAATTAATTCATGTATCTGTTGGCTTCCATCAGAAGAAAAAGATGCACCTTTTGCAAAAGCTCCATCAGAAGAAATTTTAACCGATTAATACTTAAATATCGAAACAATATCTCATTCTTCTTAATTAATTTGTAGAAAGCAAAATCAAACATCTCACAATCTTGCAGCCCATTTACTTTAAAAATAATTTATTTCATATGTTGTCTTCTCCTTTTCATGATAAACACGGACACCAATTTGATTGCATCAAATGCTTTCAGCTTCCCTGTTCATTTGGATTTATTTTCTTCTGTTTAAAAAAGGAGAAAAGAAAAACAAAGAACGATGAACAACTAAAATAGATACTTTTTTAGCTAGAAATTGGACAGATAAAATATGTGGAACATGGAAATAAAAAACAAATTCGTTAACCTCCAAAAAACGCCTATAATTTTAAGTGAGCAATGATGATGAATAGAGTCATCCTTCCATTCTATCTCATTCTTCATAAACTTATGCTATGGAGTGCCACAAATGCTCTCAAATGGGAAAGGTCAAAGAAGTGTCACCTATTGGAAACATAAGCACCACATACATTATTAAATGAAAGAACATCAATGAAATTTACTTCTAAGCAAGTGACTTGAAACCACCAAGCATAAGATATAGTTATTGGAGAACTACTATTTAAAATCTCAATTCACTTCCAAAAAAAACCAAATATAATATGAAATAATATAGTTTGAAAACATTATAGGAACAACATCATCATATAATGAAGATATCATAGACAAATTTAGGCAAAGTTCTTGAATCACAATTAAAAAAAGGTTTAAGAACCTAATCCTTACATGGAAATCCTTTGAGGCAATGAACCTTGCATCTGCAATCCTTTGAGTCACCTTCCACTACCATCTTCGTGCAATGTGATTTTGCTTCCAAGAAATCCAGTCAACAATCACTTGACCTCCTTCAATTCCATATTCGCCCCATTAGTTTCATAGCTAATTCCTGAGAAATTCAAGAAAAATATGAAGATGAAAGAATTAATCAAATGAAGAAGAGAAAGGAAAAAACATTTTAAGATCAAATCAAGAATGATAAGTTGAAGCTTGGAGAATGAATTAATCAAATGAAATAATAAAAACAAAGAAATAGATGAATATTAAACTATTGAAGCAAAAGAAAAGAGGGGAATCATAAACACTCGAAATTTTTTATTACTGTGTGTTGTTGAGACAAAGACTCTCTTAAGATGGCCATATGAGGGCATCATGGTGGTGGACACACATACGGAGAGAGAGGTTTCTCAAAAATTGGAAGGAATAAACTTCGAATACAGAGGAGAGGGGGTGATAATCAAAAGGTTAGTGTGAATTTATGATGTTTGGAATTAGTGTGATTAGGGGACTCTGTTGTTGATTACACTGTCTTGGAAATCAAAAGGTTGCATATGGAAAGCAGAAACATGTATTGGTAATAATCAATTGGTTGCATCTGTATAGGATTATTTGGTAAACCGCGTGTGTAATTAATGCAGAGTTAGTGGGAATGTATGATAAGAGGTACATCAATGCATAAGTTGAAAGCTGAAAGGTTGTGAAGTTAATTTTGCATGAAAATCTGAAAGTTGAAGGTTGGAAACCGTGTGTTTAATGCTCCATTTCGTAGTTACTAAAAAGCCAAGTAGTGGGGTTTGATGGAGGGAAATCCAAATTTCAAATGGTATAGTTATAGAGCATTTAAATGCAATGGTAATAGAGGGAAATATGTAGGTTGAAATTAGGTTTTTTTTAGGGTTAATGATAGCTTGACTTGTTAAGCTTTATAAATAAGAGAAGAGATGTCTTACCTTAGGATGTGGTGAAGTGATTTAATGCTCATAGCTTTCTAATAGCATTCTCTCGCTGGTGGCAAATGCCTATCTATTACACATTCATTGGTGTCTTAAACAAAGTTTGCTAATTAACGATTCTTAAAAGTAAGACTAATCTTAAACAAAGAGAAGGTTTCTAAGTTGATGTTAATGATGAATCCAATAACCAAAGTAAATTTTACTAATTAGTAAAGGATTAGTTGTCTGGATGCTAAAGATTTCATTCAATGCAAAGTATAAAAGGAATTGGTGGATAGAAAAAATATATTGTTAGAAAAAAATGAATCAAATTAAATGGAACATTGTAGCTAAAGATTATTCATTAATGACTTAAAAGAATAATATTGGTCCTTTTCCAAAGTTAAACCAACCCATCAAATTCTGAAATTAAATCAGAATAAAATTGAATGTTGTTTACTCTAAACACAAAACAAAATCAGTAATGCGGTAGAATCCTGGTACCTTGGCCATGTTGCAATCTAAATGCAGTATAACAATTAGTACTTATGATATATGCATAGAGTAAGAAAAATTTATCACTCATGTCGGTCAAAAGGATTGTTACAATTTATTCACCAACACAACAAAATGCCTAAAAGATTCATATATTTGAATAGAAAAAAGCTAAATTCAATTTTTTTTCAATATAAAGAGTTATAAAAAATGATTTTACCATAAAAAAACTGTACTTGGTTGTAGGAAATTTTTGTGTTCTCTATTTCTTTCTTTGTAGCCACTGTGCGACAAAATCAACGGTCTTCCAATCGATATAATGGAGCAACATTTCATTGGAGATTTTGAGTAACCTTTCAACATATCAATTCACTAACCGATCAAATGTCCAAAAGATAATAAGAGAAATAACTAAATTTCAGATAAAACTACTACCTCCAGGGATTTGTCACAAACAAATGTTTTTGAAGAAAACAATCCAAAATCATATATGTTTTACTTACTGATTAAAAAAAAAATTAGAAACATAATCACATTCATTTAAAAAAACAGCAGAATCATATAGAATATGAAGGAAAAAAAATAGAGATTCACAAAGAAGCAGTAACAATACTTCATTTTCTTGGAATTAAATTCACATATTACAGATTATAACGTCATTTTCTTGAAACTGAAGAACGAATTAGGGAAACAGTAATAGAAAAAATAAATTTAAAGTGGTGGTCATACCTTAGAAGAATAGCGTGCACATTGGTAATGACTTTGGTGAGAATAGCATCGGCAACAAAAACATCGGATGAAATTGCGCAATGAGATAGGAAAAAGGTCGAGAGAGAAGTGAGGATGGGAATGGTTTCTCATAGGCTGAGATATGCAACTGAAAGAACACTGTTGAGACTTTGGAAGAAATATTGCATTGAAAGTGTTCCATGAATGCTACAAAGAAGCAGCTTTGGAAGTAGTAGATGCATTGGAATTAGAATAGTTAAAAGGATAGTGGAATTGGAATGGAGAAGTGACATTGGGAATCATAACCCACATTTATTGTTGTCGTTGTTAACCATAATTATAGAGTCCCAAGATAGAGTCCTTGTTTGATTATGGTTAATGCTAGAGGGAAATTTCAAATTTCAAATTCAAATTATGATGATGGTTATATGAGCAATTAATGCAATCAGAAAGGAGGGAAAAATTAGGGTAGAATTAGGGTTAAATATTGCTCATGAAGGAGTGGAAAGATGAAAGGCTGGGCGGTTCAATGAGCATGGAAACCGTGCGATTTTTAATGCTCCACTAATGGTTAATGAAAAGCCAATAGTTGGGGGCTTGATAGAGGGAAACCGGCGTGGTTAATGCTCAATGATCAGAAAACCGTGCGAAATTTAATGCTCCAATAATGGTTAATGAAAAGCCAATAGTTGGGGGCTTGATGGAGGGAAATGAAGAATTTCGAATTTCAAATGGTATAGGTATAGAGCAATTAAATGCCACTGTTATGGAGGGAAATTTGAGGTTAGGATTAGGGTTTTTTTAGGGTTAGGGACAGCTTCACAGCCTAAGCTTTATTAATAAGAGATGATAAAATAAAGGTTTAAACTTCCCCTAAAAATAAATAAAACAAAGGCTTATTTCCCTTAAAAAAAAATAGAGGTTTTAATGTAGTTTTAAAATTCGTTATTTAGCCCCGTACTTTAAAAAATTAAGAATTACGACTCAATCAAATGACCCAAAAGCCTCACTTTATGTTGTTTGGACCCGAAAGTGTGACTTATTTGATATCCACTCCTTCTTTCTTGTCTTAACAACATTGGTGTTTGTTTGAATCTGGCGTTGATTTTGGAGAAAGAACGAAGTTTATTGCATCGAAAGGAGATGAAGATCTCAATGTTTCATCTCTGTCTCTTCCTCTGTCTCATCGGAATGTCTCATGCCGTTGATGACAAATGTGCTGCCTGTAAAGCTGTTGCGGTAATAACCTCTTCATTTTCATTCCTCCCAAACCAAAAATCTTATTTAGTTTCTTGTTGATTTGATTTCATTCGATTCGATTCGATCCGATCCGATTCTATGTTGTGTTGTGTTGTGTTGTGTTGCAGGGGGAGCTAGAGATTGGACTTTCCCGTGTAAGTAACATTTTTTACTTTCAATTCCATTCCATTCCATTCAATTAGCTTGTTGTGTCTGTAATATATTATATCATTCATTCAATTTGTATTTAAACAGGAGAAGCCGCGCAATCATTTGGATATGCGCCATCGCTTGGACGCCAAGGGTCAGCGTCAAGGAAAGTTAATCGATTACAGGTAGTTACCTATACTGTCATACTGAGATTCATTTTGATCTATCCTATGAAATAAAAATGTATATGTTATGTTATGTTCAGTTACTGTCATAGATTGACTAACTAACTAACTAACTGTGAAACTCAGAATCAGTGAGTTAAGAGTCGTTGAACTTCTTGATGACCTTTGTGAAAAGATGCAAGACTACACACTCAGGGTGCGTGCTTAATTACTTTCCATTGGTTTCCTATCTTCATTCTTAGATATTCTAGAACGAGCATTATTGTCATTGTGTTTTCATCTGTTTTTGCAGATATTTCCAGACTCACATGAATGGTACAAAGTCGGTAACTGGGATAACCTCATAACAAGTATGCACTCTATTTCATCTACCTTTGATTTAGCATGCTTCACTTCATGAAATTTCTCTCTGTTTGCCAACCAATCCATATATTTCCAAAACTGTTGCTTAATGGATTATTCAGCCTTATAAGAAAAACATGCTAAATTTTTCATGGATAAGAACCGAGGAGTATAGTTAAGAAAATATTATGCTATATTTTAATGCTACACCCGTTTATTCTAGTATATTTGGCTTTTCTGGTACTCAACATAGCAATAGTATGTTAAAACAATTCAAATGATACGAGATTAGTCATTACCTTGCTTGTTGTGTCAGAATTAAATGGCTTGTAAATATTACAAAAACAGGTAGATGTAATTTGATTAGATTCATCATGTATTTGAGAATCATGTTTTGCAAGATTTTTACATATCAATTTACCAACCTGTCACTTACAATGCAAATGCCTGATTTTGAAGTCCATATTTCACATTTGGCATTTATAACTTAAGTATTAAGGTGTAAGATTTTAATTCCTTAACGAGTAATGAGTATGAATTATTTCAGTTTGTTGCATTGTCATGCTTATTCCAGTGTTTAGCGTTTAAGTTGTTTACTTTTGTTTTCTGTTTTTGATACTTTGACGAGTAAATATTTAAAAAGGTTTCTTTAATTCTGATGAGTTATTTGAACAAATATTGTTCTCGGCAGATAAACAAGAAGCTCGGGCACATTCAAAAGACATCTCTTCTTATTGTGGAAGGTAAGAGGCAACTAGATTTATGTTTTAACTTTAATATTATTCAACAGGGGATATTTATGGCATCGAAGCTTTTCCATTATCTTTTGCAAGAAATGACTTTAAAGCTTGAGTACTGCCGTTGTGCACTAACCATCTGTGTGTACTGTGACCAGATTACTTGAAGAAACAGAAGATGAGGTGAACTTTCATTTTTCTTGACTCTTCTGCTGTTATTGTACACATGTTTATCTGCATTATCTGTACTGTGAATTATTTTGTAACGATGCCATGTCTTGTAGCTGGCTGAGTTGATAAAGAAAGGGTCTGTTAAAGTGGGAGATGTGAGCAAAGTTCTTTGTCAAGATTTGAGCAAACATTGCGGTCAGACGAGGTAACTTCAAAGATAATAGGTAGAATTTATTTTACCTAAGTGATTCGCTAGATTTTCTGGGACACATTTGTTGTAGTTGTGAGCTTTTGGGGTACCCAAAAGTTTGTATGGTTCAAGTTCGTATCATTATTTATTGATGGAGAACATCTTAGGTTTCATTCAGTACTAGTTTGAGGAGCCTTCCCTTTCTGGCCTGTTGTTCCTGATGGGGCTTTAGTAAGAGAAATGAGTTTGAATGTGTCAGTCATGGTTGATCTTTGATATATGTGGGGATTAGGATAGTTTAACACTTGCTTTTCAAAACTGTTGCTGCTCTCTTCAGAATTCTCTAACATCCATTTGGCCAATTGCCAAATACTCTTCACGGTTTGTCCAATCTTACCCAAAGTTCTAAAATGTTACACAAACTCCAAAATTATAACTACAAAGAACCTACCTTAAGGGGGAAGATTAAAATAAAATCATAATGAGATTCTTGCAAGTTGGCCAGTCAGAACATACTTGCACTTTGTCAAAATCCTGTATTTATTATTTAACAATTGATGCATTCTTAAAAATTAAAAAGCTATATGTAGATATAACTGAATGTATTTATGCAGTGTATCAGATGAGGCGGAGGTCGTCGAAGATAGAGAGCTTTAAATCCCTGGATATTGGGGTGGCTGGAAATCTACCTTTGGAAAATTAAAAAATTAACAGAATACATCACGAAATTGATGTTGTCCTTTTTGTAGTTGGAGTTAGAAAGACTTCCATTTTTCTCAATTGAGACATTTTAATGATACGGTTGATCGGACTCTAATCAAGTTATGATCATGACTTCATATGTCATCACTGCACTGTAAAAAATCTTTTATTTTGAATGCCTGGTAATTAAGAGAGGTAACGCCTCTACAGATAACTACTAGTTACATAAAAAGGAACCTTCACAATTCTTAAAAGACATAGACATAGTAGTAGGCCTGAGAAATTTACATTCAATTCAATATTCAATATTTTACATTCAGAACATTCGAAGACTTATGGGTACCGGGAACAAACATAGTAGATGTGCTCACTGAGAAAACTTTCTTATTTGTTGGTTCCTTTGCTTTTCTTTATTCAGATGTTGCTTCCTCTCTTGCACTTCTCTTGATGGAGGATGGTTATGTTTGTAGGATGATTTGCCTATTCTTGTGAGTCTTTTTATCTTTAAATTGCAAAAACGAGACCAAAAGATCACATTCGGATTGTTTTCTGAAAATTCCGGAGTTAGTTTTGGTGTTTTCTTTAGACGAGGTTAAAAAAACTTAAATAAACTGTAAATAATTGGTTCATAAATTTGATCAAAAAAAAGTTCATTAAAGTTTTCCATTAATTTCATTGAAAACCTGACCTTAAAGAAGTTCTGTCTTCCTCGGGTATAAACGTTTTCTGTCTAAGCAAAAGCAAATTATCATTTTATATTTGTAAATGTATCATAGCATCTTGGCTTAAGTATTCAACATACTTACCACGCTTTTTGTCCCTTCCAATCCTCAAACATCGTCAATCTATCAAGTATGTTTCGTTTGTTCCTTTCTTGTGAAGAAAGGAATGGTAAAAGTTGTATGCTAGTATACTATTCAATTTATCTTGAAAAAGATACTAATGGAATATTAGAAAGGTGAACAAATAAATTTAGATTGAAATTAATTGAAGTGGCACAAGAAGGCAGAGATACCCTCCAGCAGGCCGCAACCTTCACAGCAACAATTTTATACGTACAAATATCCATCCTTCCTTTCTAAACATAAACAATCATAACGAGCTAACACTAACACTCTAATACACCCTTAAGTAAAGTGAGGCTTTCTGCTGATATACTCCTCCTGACTCGAGAAGGAGGTATCTCTATCCTGGAAGGAGGATCTGGGGAGAAACATACCACGATAACCGTTATATTATCACACGAGTTACGCTTAAGAGCCTCTCTGACCAACTCTCTCGAACACCTTTGAGGATCATTATGTATCATCAACTCTTTTCTTGCCATGGTCACAGCACCTTGGTTACTCATTACATCCCACAGGCCATCACAGCCCATAATCAAGAATTCATCATCCTCAGTCAATAAGATTTCCTCCAACTCTGGCTCGGCACTCAAAGGACAGGCAGAACCCTTGGGACCCTTCATGTGCCAGTCTCCTAAGGCACGCGAAACAGATAATTGACCATTCAAGTATCCATCATATACCACCCCACCAAGTTTTTCAATCCTTAGTCTTTCTGAAATACAATTTGGTTTCTGGTCTTTTGACATCTCAATTGCTCTCCCTCGCCTCCCAAGTACAGCTCGACAATCCCCCGCATTTGCAATTATCATGTTCCTGTCAATGATGAAATTTACACAAATTGAGGGAGAGAGCTCATAAGAAATCATGCAACAATGGAGAACAAAATGCATATAAGTTTCTTTCCGCAACTTATCTCTTCCATCTCCGATGAGAGGAGACAAAAACACTGTCCCAGTTTCTTATGTTTTTCCCGGATAAATTATGATTGAAGCAAATGCCATTATATTGTTTCCAAACATTAACAGAGTGGCTGTGTTCTAACACCCACTTCAAAAAATAGGATCTAACAAACAACCAATAAAATCTGACTGAAGGCAACTAAAACTTGCTAAAATTAATGAAAAGAATCATGTAATCATAATGCAAGGTCATTACCTCCCAAATACAAGTGCAGTTAAAGCAGTGGTGCCAGAGGAGATATCAAGCGAACTGGAATCTGCAAATGCATAATCAGCTTTCATAAACGCACTTGTAATTGCCTTCCCCACACAAGTTGGAAATTGAGAGTCCTCAACAATGAGTCTAAGGATGTTATTTCTTACAAACAAAGCAGCATCGGTTCCTCCATGACCATCAAACACCTGAGCAATGAGTATGGGTTACCGAACTGTTGGATTTAACATGCAAACAAAAATAAAGGCGGGAACTCATTGTATGAGCAACAAACTTCAATCCATTAAAACAATATCTTTTATGAAAATATCAAAAGTAAAATCCTCTCTAGCCTATTGCTCATAAACATTGGCCATGATTCGGTAAGAATAGTAATGCATAGAGAAAAGGCGAAAGAGGGAACGAAGGGGAAGAAACTCTGCTAGGGTACAATCCGAATGCAGCATGATCAATGATGGGAAATACAAAGAGTTGCAGTAAATGTATGAACAAAAAGTAACAAAAGACTAAACTACCTTTAAGCAAAGTAAACAAATGAAAACACAAAGCTTGTTATCTAACAGGTTCAACATGTGAATGTAAATATGAAGCTTTATACCATATCAAATGTATAAAAATTGTAATCTCGAGTAAAAATAACATACGAACCCCATAGAAAGCTCCAGGAAAAGGAACATTTGAAGCAGAACCTATGTGTTGAGTAAGATCATCTATACATACGTGTTCATCTTCCATATATTGTTTAGGTCCTCTTTCAGCACAACTTCCTGACCGAAATATCGGAACAAAATCTGTCTTGTTTTCAGAAGATGACTTACTTCCAGTAACCTCTGCATCCACACTCTTAAAAAAAGAGAGAGAAACAGACAAATCAGATATCCTAAGCTTTAGGACGAATATGAGAACATAGGAAGTAAAGTATAAAGTATTAGTGGTAAAAATTGAAATGAAGTTCACAGCATTTATGTCTGTATCAGTTTAGCAAGGTGAATTATGAAGACTAACAAGAGCATTAAAGCTTACTACTAAAAAAACTTACAAGTATCTTGCTAACTACTAGTAATCTATCTAAACATTGGTTAATGAATCGATAAAATACAAGTTAATGTAATAAATACATCATTTTCCATACAAACTTACCTTTTTTTATTCCTTAACAAATGTGGAACTTGTTACTAGGTAGCATTTTCTTTGTAATAAAAACATAAACGAAAATTTAAAATTATCTGAAAATTATAGCAAGCAAAGCAACAAAAGAAATTAATACAAAGTAAGAACAACAAAGACACAAAACATGACATGAACCAAAATGTCAAAATATATAATTATTAAAAAAATATATTACCAAAAAAATACAACTTTATGAAGAAGATTGAATAACATACCAAATCTGATGCAGCCAGTTTCAATCTATTGGAGCTAAGGCTATGTCTCAAACTGGAAGCATGCCTTGGAGGTTTACCAATTGTGGTCGGTTTAAGATTATTGAAATCTCCTAATTTGTCATCATCATTATTATTATCATTGTCTTTGTTGTAATCATCGCCTTCTAATATTGTAATTGGAGGAGAATAATCCATATCCACATGCATAACAATCTCTTCCAAATCATACATATATAATATAACTAACAAAAAAAAACCAATAAATTAATACAAAAAAAATGTTTGAATCTGTTAAAATCAAAGAAATGAAGTTGTAGAGGAAATTATAGGAAAATAGAATAATTAGAATGAAAATTGAAGAAGAAGCAAAAATTGTTTGGAAATGGAAATGGAAATGGAATGAAGGAAGATGAAGAAAGAAATAAAGAAAAACTGCGTGTGGCGGTTCTGGGTGGGGGAATATGGACACGTGGGATGTTTTAATTGGGTGTTGTGGATGGCCTTTACTGGATTGTGTCCTAGCCGTTGGATCTATGGTGTAACAAGATAGATAGATACTTCGTTTTTGTGACGGACAACAAAAGTCAAGGGACAAGCCTCGGATTCTCACTTTACACGTTTCGATTAATCATTGGATGCTACTCTTATCTTTATATATATAAATGTTAGGTAGGCTTGACAACCCTAATGACTAACCCTAACTTTTCTTTTGAAAGAAATTTATGAAAAATATATTTAACCCCAAGTTTTGCTAAAATATTTTTATGCACAATCTAATATATTTTGGTTTGTGATATGAAATATATTTTAATACTCAATAATATATTTTTATACTGAATATGATATATTTTGGTACTCAATTTGAGATATTTTTGAATTAAATCTAATATACTATTGAATATGATATATTTTGGTACATATAAATGTTAGGTAGTCTTGACAACCCTAATGACTAACCCTAACTTTTCTTTTGAAAGAAATTTATGAAAAATATATTTAACCCCAAGTTTTGCTAAAATATTTTTATGCACAATCTAATATATTTTGGTTTGTGATATGAAATATATTTTAATACTCAATAATATATTTTTATACTGAATATGATATATTTTGGTACTCAATTTGAGATATTTTTGAATTAAATCTAATATACTATTGAATATTTTTTACCGTAGGAATATCAAATTCTGCAAACCAAAGGTAAAGGGGAGTCTCTATTCACCATAAGGGGAGTCTCTATTCTCATGTCTTTTATTTTGGCCTAAAAAATAGGAAAATCTTCCAGGTCATGGCAAATAAGTTATTAACATATATATAATGATGTGGCTTTGCAGTTTTTCTTTAAACCTTATATTTCAAATTAAGCTTGAGTTTTTCTTATGCAAGTATTGTTATGAGGTGACATGTTTAGATGAGCTCCAATTTCTCATTCTCTATTAAAACCTTAACTATTACCTCTAATTCATTATTTATTCTTCACTAAATCAATTTAATGATTATTGGACTACATGATAGTCGATAAGACCCGGGCGTCGCACGGGTCGAAAGTCTAGTTGTCTCAATCTTCAAGATTGCACTTATGTGATATAATAATAATTTTACATACATCGACTAATTCAACTATGATGTGACATGTGTGTATGTGACAATACAATTTTATTAAACATAAAAAGATATTAATCCAAAAAAAAAACATAAAAAGATATGAAAAAAAATGAGAGTAAAAATAGTTGAATTGATTTATATGTCACAATTAAAAAAAATGTGAAAAAGAGTCTAAATCTTCATCTCTCTTCATTAGCAATTTATTTAGCTATGAATTATTATTTTTTTGTTTAAAACCCTATGGAATATGGATTATTGCATGCAATAATGAAAAAAAACCAACGATTTTAAAAGTACATTTTACCTTATAATACAATTTTTAAGAGCATCTTGGATGGTGATTTTTTAAAAGAATTAATTTTGGGTTTCATAAATTATTGAGTAGTTTTACAATGTCGTATTATATTTATGCAACTTATAAACTTTTTTCTTTTTCCTTTAGTGATAAATATTATGCAACTCTTAAACAATCAATTTTTTTTCTTTTATTTCTACTCAATATTGTGATGATTCATCTTCAGTGACTATGTTTAGCGTATTTTTAGTTAAATTTTTAGTTTATTTCAATAAATTTTGTTTTTTTGGTAGAATGACATATGAAAAAAGAAAAAAAGGAAAAAACTCATAAAAAGGGTTCGGTCCGGGGCATCAAGCCTCAACACTGACTCCAACTTCGAAGGAAGAGTCTGCCAAAATGTCACATCTAACCTTGAAGAACGGCCGAACTTGGCCAAAAAATCCGCGCAACAGTTTCACGCTCTAAGCACATGTTGGAAAGAAATGTTAGGAATATGCTCCTTTAAACCAATGATCTTCACCAACAAAGAAACGTATGCATGCATATGCGAGTAGTCTGAATGTTGAAGAAGGCGGAGGACTTCTAGAGAATCTATCTCGCAAATAACCTGTTGAATAGAGTTTTTTATTACCAACATCAAACCATGATAAACACCAAATAGCTCAACAAAAAGTGCATCCCTCTGCCCCTCGATAAAAGAGAAGTCAGCTATCCAATCGTACTTGTTGGAACGAAGTAAACCGCCAAAACCAACGTCACCACAACTTCTATCAATATGCAACTTAACGCATCCATCTTGAGGTGGGATCCACTTAACAATGTTATGATTAATATGGTGCTCAGAGGAGCGAATATTAAAAGAAGTTAGGTTGGTACACATGATGTATATAAAATGAATGACATTTCAGGTTTTCCATTGCTTATCATCAAACGTATGGTTATTTCTGAAGCGTCGTATCCACCAAATAGCTATTGCAAACATGTTACCAAAAGGTCTTTTAGACATGGTTTGTAACCATGTTTTCAGGGTTGTGAAGTTGAAGAAATATGTATGATTAACACTACAAATTTGCTGCCAAACTTCCTTAGATTGAGCACAATCCCTAAGTCAATGAATCACATATTCGTCATGGGTTCCACATCTTTGGCAGATAGGAGAAGTTGTCAAGTGGCAGTGATGTCAAAGCTTGTTAGTTGGGATCACAGTATGTATGAAAAGCCAAAGGAAATGTTGCACCTTAGCTGGAATCAACAATTTCTAAATCCAATCCCAACTTTTATATATCATTCTACTCTCTACAACAAGATAAAAGCCAATTATATGTTGTAGAGCAAAAATACCTTCCTGTTTGATTTAGTTTATTTTGAATAAATTGCAACTTTTTTATTTATCGAGTCAGTTAGGTGCTTATGCCTTTGATTTTTTCATTAGTTATTCGTCAAAAAAAATATTAATTAGCTAGACATTTGTGAAGTTTTTGTTTTATTTCATTAGTTCAACTAAGCAAGTTGATAGTTTGAGTTAAGCACTGCTACTAAAGTTGCGAAGTTATAGATGCATTGCCTAATGATATAAATTTTAATCTTATTTAAGATACTTCAAGAATTTTTATGTTATTTACTTTGCCACATCAAATTCTTCCAATAAACTAAAAAATTAAGATAAATACTTCAACTTATCAAACATTTTAGAGCTCGTTTGGTGCACATGATATGATAGAGATATGAAACTGGATAAGGATAGGAAAAGATATGGACATGATAAACATTTATCCTATCACATGTTTGTTGCACACATGATAACAAACATAATATCATATATATCACAATTAAATGACATAATTAACCTTGTAATTAATTATAATTAAATATAATTAAGCTATTATTAATTAGATACAAAGCTATTATTGTCAATCATATTCTTCCTTTTTTTAGGGGTGTCATAATCTTCATTCTTAAAGTTCAATTAAAAAAAATTATGACTTCTACAATTAAAAAAATTGTTTATTGTCTTCTTCCTTCTTCAATTACAAAGTTCTATCAAAATCCCTTTGTGTAACTTCTACCTGTGAAAAAAATTCATACACCAACAACAACCTATAAAAAATTTACAATTACAATCCAAGCTCTTAATCAAACTAATTGTTGTCTCTGTTGAAAATATTACGAAATTCCAAAACTCTCTGTTTCATCTCTTTTCAAATTTGACTTGAATACAAAATAGACAATCAAGAAAGAAACAAACAAACAATTAAGCATATTGAGGAAAAAATGATTGTAGGGTGGAATTGGGGTCAGATCTCTAACAAATAGAAGAGATGAAGTCGAAGAGTTATAAAGGAAGAGGTAGTGGTCGATGAATGGAAAGCATAGAAAACATGAACGATGAATTGAGAGAGAGGGCAAAATAAGCATTTTAGTGCTAATCATGATAGGATAATTCTAACCCACCAAAAACTAAGGATAAAAATTGAACCAGGATATGATAGTTTTATCATATCATGTCTTCTTATCATGAACATCAAACGTACCCTTATGATATTTTCATTGAAGATGCTTTGAAAAAAAAAACTATTTATTTTTTAATGAAATTCAATTAAAAAAGGGACTCAATGTGTTTTCACGCCGTAAATGATCTTGGTAGTTAACACGGGATTGAACAATTAAATTACAAAATGACAAAATCAATTTTAAACAATTTTAAAAGTTAATTTAAGATGAGATCGTTAGGTGTCACACACGCATGACACCAAATTCAAATTCGTACAAAGTCTCTACTAAAAACCAAATAGTACTTAAGTAAATCAAAACTACCTCATACTTTATTATTAAATTAAATTCATGAGAATTCCACCTCCAAATATAGAGGTCACGATGAGTTTTAAAAACATTATCTTTCCAACACTTACTCCATTCACTTTTTTTATTTGATAGAATCAGTGTGATATCAATAGAAGTGTGTTTGGTTGTGCGGTAGAGAGAATTGATTCTGTAAAATTGATCAACTTTACTCCCTTTCAAAAAAATAATCAATTTTACTCGACAACAACCAAATATGACAGAATCAATTGTATACATTTAGAATCAATTTTGATCCTTTAAAAGTGAAACCAAACATACACTTAGAAAATGTCAAAGGAGTCTCCTATAAAGTGATGAGACTCACATAGATTTGACTCGATTAGAGAGGGATGAAAAAAAACATACCATTAAAATAAATTGTATATATAAACATAAAATTTAAGCTGTGAAAAGCATTGGTTCAAAGTTGTTATCAAAAAATTAAACTACATACCTTAAAATAATTCTCTATGCAATTCAAGCGACTTGAAATAATAAGATACTCAAGACTAATGCTCACGCTAATTTTTCTTTCGATATAAGATGTCATGCTATCTTTTAGAAACTCATCTCTCATCTTGTTCCTTGACCTAATCTTGATAATCTTTATCGGTGAAAAAAATCTCTCGGTCATGAGTATAGAAACTAGAAGAGTCATGGTAAAGCGGAACAGCATAATCAAAAAGTAAATTTCATTCGTGATAGTTGGAAAAAAAATTGAACAAAATGTTTTTAATTTGTAATTTGAAGTGTAACGGAACCCGTTGTTAACAATACCTTTTTAATTACTATTGTGTAATGGACGGATACCACTTGTGTGACATAATGTCACGTGACAATGGTCAATCCAATTTTTTTTATGTTTAAAAAATTTGTATTACCACGTGTCACAATGAGATTGGACAATGTCATGTGACATTATGTCACACAAGTGCAATCTGTAATGGACAAGACGATCTCAACGGAGTTGATAACTTTTTTAATTAAAGGTTACAAGTGTGAAAAGAAAAGAAAAGAGTAGTAGGAAAGTAAAGTTGAAAGAAGGTCACGTGGTTCCGATGTGTAAAAGTGATGATAGTACAATACTAATTAATTACCGTGTGTGTGAAGAGTTGACAACTTTAGATTGAGAGGGATAAGATTAAATTTGGGTGGGTGATGAATGATGATGATTGATTGATTAATTTACTAATAATAGTAATATAATAATAATTGCAATTAGCAGCAGCCTTACAGACAGGGTTGAACAACGTGAACCCCATTCCCAGGTGGTGTTTTTCTGATTCTCAACAGCAATAGCTATTATTATTATTGATTTGATTGGTTAAGCAACTTGTTTTTCCTCTTTATAACACAACACAACTTTTTCTTTTTCCCTAAACTATACCCCCAGTTTAAGATACTCTTACTCTTATTAGATGTTGCTTGTCTTTAAGTTTTCCATTTTCTCCTTACTAAACTAAACTAAACTAATGCTTATTTGTTTAGATATGAATTTTTATTATTACTGCTTCTGCCTGCTGTTGCTGTTGCTGTTGGAACAAGTTTATTCAAATGTCACATTTTCAAGACCCTCTGTTGTAAATATTGGTGCTATCTTCACCTTTGATTCTTCCATTGGTAAAGTTACTAAACTTGCCATGGAACAAGCCGTTATAGATGTCAACTCCAATTCCTCTATTCTTCATTCTACTCAACTTGTTCTCCATATGCAAACTTCCAATTGCAGCGGGTTCGATGGCATGATTCAAGGTATCCTACCTTTAATTCATATTAGATTAAATAAACATGTACTAGTTATGATTTACAATTTCGCAGTATCACATTTAACATACATCAATGTGAACCTATTGTATTGTATTGTATTGTATTCATTGCAGCTTTGCGGTTCATGGAGACGGATGTAATTGCTATATTAGGTCCACAATCTTCTGTAGTTTCCCACATAGTAGCCCATGTTGCAAACGAGCTTCGTGTTCCTATGTTGTCATTTGCAGCTACAGACCCTACACTCTCATCGCTGCAATTCCCTTTCTTTGTCAGGACAACACTCAGTGATTTGTACCAAATGACTGCGGTTGCTGAAATCATTGATTTTTATGGATGGAAAGAAGTTATTGCCATTTATGTGGATGATGATTATGGACGAAATGGCGTGTCTGCGTTAGATGACGCGTTGGCAGGGAGGCGTTGTAGAATCTCATACAAAGTTGGAATCAAATCAGGACCTGATGTTGATAGAGGCGAAATCACCAATTTGCTTGTGAATGTGGCAATGATGCAGTCTCGAATTATTGTTGTCCATGCACATTCTAATTCTGGTTTTATGATCTTCAAAGTGGCCCATTATCTTGGAATGATGGAGGAGGGTTATGTCTGGATAGCCACTGATTGGCTTTCCACTGTTCTAGATTCAACTTCTCTTCCTTTGGAGACAATGGATACTCTGCAGGGTGCACTTGTTTTGCGCCAGCATACGCCTGATACTGATAGGAAAAAAATGTTTATCTCAAAGTGGAATAATTTAACTGGTGGTTCCTTGGGATTAAATTCTTATGGCCTACATGCTTATGATACTGTTTGGCTAATTGCACAAGCTATTGATAAGTTTTTCAGTCAGGGTGGTGTTGTTTCATGTACCAATTACACAAGTTTGCATAGTGATAATGGAGGCGGTCTTAACCTTGATGCAATGAGCATATTTGACAATGGAACTCTTCTGTTGAACAATATATTGCGGAGTGATTTTGTTGGATTATCAGGTCCAATAAAACTTGATTCAGAAAGATCTCTTTTTCGTCCTGCCTATGACATCATTAATGTTGTTGGAAATGGTGTTCGTCGAGTTGGCTACTGGTCTAATTATTCTGGTCTGTCAATTGTATCTCCTGAGACGTTGTATGTTAACCCACCTAATAGGTCAAGTGCAAACCAGCACCTTCACACTGTGATATGGCCTGGAGAAACAACATCCAGGCCCCGTGGCTGGGTTTTCCCAAACAATGGCAAACAACTGAGAATTGGTGTGCCTATAAGAGCCAGTTACCGTGAATTTGTGTCACCAGTGAAGGGAACTGATTTGTTTAAAGGGTTCTGTGTTGATGTATTTGTGGCAGCTGTAAACTTGTTACCATATGCTGTTCCTTACCGATTTGTGCCGTTCGGAGATGGCCTAAAAAATCCAAGCTACACAGAATTTGTCAACTTAATAACCACTGGTGTAAGTACTGCTTTATAAACCTGATCCTCTATGTATGCTAACAAATATGATTTAGCTTCATTTTTTTATCCCAACTGGCTAATTCTTTCATTTACACCGAACAGTATTTCGATGGCGCTGTTGGTGACATTGCCATTGTCACAAATCGGACAAGGATTGTAGATTATGCTGCATCTGGACTTGTTGTGGTTGCTCCTTTTAAGAAGATCAATTCCGGCGGATGGTCTTTCCTGCAGCCATTCACTCCTTTTATGTGGATTGTGACTGCTTGTTTCTTCTTTTTTGTTGGGATAGTTGTATGGATTCTGGAACACAGGGTAAATGATGAGTTCAGGGGTTCACCTAAACAACAATTTGTAACCATATTATGGTCAGTTATTTATTTGAGAGAATCTTACTGTCATGCTTTGGTAAATAGTTGTATACTTTTGTATATGCTATGGTATGGTATAAACGGGACTACTACTACACTACTACTAATAAGTAGCTTCAGCTGCTGTCCATGCAATGGAAAGCATAGGCATAACCTATATGTTTATTATATCACGTTTATTAGATTTTCATGCCATTATGCTTGTCAATAGGATGTAGAAAGCATTTAAGAATTTACAGTTTCAATTTACCATTTTTTGGGGCAGTTGCAGCCTGCATTATATGATTTGTCTTCATTTTGAATACGGCGGTTTCAGTTGTTTCTGATCTATCTATTTTTACCATGCATGCAGGTTTAGCCTGTCAACTCTATTTTTTTCTCACAGTAAGTGATACTCCAGTTAATTTTGTTAGTTGAAATTTAAACAGACATAATGGAGCACTTTATCGTTTTTTTTTCCGTTACTTCTGCAGGAGAGAATACAATGAGTACTCTTGGTCGCGGTGTAGTACTCATATGGTTGTTTGTGGTTTTGATCATTAATTCCAGCTACACTGCTAGTTTAACATCCATACTCACGGTGCAGCAGTTATCTTCACGTATCAGTGGCATCGAAAGCTTAAAAGTTAGTGATGAACCAATAGGGTTTCAAGTGGGTTCATTTGCCGAACATTACTTGACTGAAGATATTGGAATATCCAGATCTAGACTTGTTCCTCTTGGATCTCCAGAAGAATATGCTAAGGCACTCCAGCTTGGTCCTAATAAAGGAGGTGTTGCTGCTATTGTTGATGAACGGCCGTATGTCGAAATATTTTTATCAACCCAATGCACATTCAGGATTGTAGGTCAGGAGTTCACCAGAAGTGGCTGGGGGTTTGTGAGTATCTATCTACCTTTTAAATAAATAATCAATGGGAAAAAGAAAATAGATATTTAAATGTGCTGCAAACAACTTTTTTTTTTTTATGGGAAAAGTGAATCACTATTTGGTTGCCGAAGATTGAACATAAACATCCTTAATTACTTGCTTTTTTAAGTGATGTTCTAAGGAAGGGAGGGATTTAATTTGATAATCTGTTTGATTACGAGAAGAGAAGGGGAGGGAAAATAATTTTCTCCACGTTTGGTTCATCATGGGATGGGAGAGATTTTAAAACTAATGAATTTTTATACTCTTATAACATTTCATGTTATATTTTATTATAGGGGTAGTTTGTGAAAGGATTTTAGTTAATGTGTTTAAAATGCTTTTAAGTTTAAACCCACCTGTCCACCCTTTCAAATCCTGGCAACATTGGAGGGAAGGCAAAATTGAGTTAGGTCCATTGCTTGTTGTTCTCTTTAATATGGTAATATATGCATGTACCTAACTCATCCTTTAGTGTATTCAGTATCATTTTCCATAAGACTCATTTTGTTTTTATTCTATTAGCATGGGCATTAGGATATGTTCTGTACATCTGTGATTCTGTGATTAGACTATCTTTCAAATATCTTGAATGGAAAAACTGAATCATCAATGACATCAACTGCATATTTCCTTGCTTTTGTGTTCTTCCTCCCCACTTCAATTTGCTTACCAATTTGGGTTGTTAATATATGTGTATGGCTTATTTATCATCCTGAATTTGTGTTATCAATGTTATAATCACAACACTCATTGATTATCATCTCATGACAGGCATTCCCTCGAGACTCCCCTTTGGCGGTGGATTTGTCAACTGCCATCCTACAACTTTCTGAAACTGGGGATCTGCAACGGATTCATGATAAGTGGATGACGCGAAGCACCTGTAGTTTAGATAATACTGAAATTGAATCAGATCGTCTTCAGCTCAAAAGTTTCTGGGGTCTCTTCATCATTTGCGGGATGGCTTGCTTTATTGCTCTAGTCATATATTTTTTGCAGATTATGTTACTGTTACGACATTCTGCTCCTCCCGAATCTGCTTCTAATGTTGGCCCACTTCAAAGATTTCTTTCACTCATCGACGAGAAGAAAGGTCCATCGAGGAGTGAAAGAAGAAAGAGGAATGGAGATGAAATAACACCTGAAGATCAACTGGGAAGGCAACCGAAGAGGATACAAAGAGTAATGGCAGCATAGTTCAAATCAAACAATTGACCCTTTGATGTTGTTGAATATTTATTGATGTTAGCCGTTCTGCTATTTTTGTACAAATCCCAAATTTTAGAGCATTGTAAATGATTCTAGTGATAACATTACTCTTCTTACACGATATATATCTGGAAGTTTGTTAGGGAACGTTACTTCATTTACAAGAAAAACAATTGGGAGTTATCTCTAAGTACATGTTAGTACTTGTATTACATTCAATACAAACACCATTAGAAGTCAATGGATCCTCTTAATGATTGTGATTTCTTGTAGCTGTATATTATATTATCAGCTCAATCCATTGTAGTAGATTATACCTTTTGAGAACTTTGGTATATGGTAATTTCATTCATTTTGTTGTCTGAATTAGCATGTAGAGTTATTGATTTATAATTGATATCGTTTGTTTAAAATTAACACTACATGCTAATTGATATTGTTCCATATGGTGGATTAGTTAGTTTTATTTATTGCTATGCCAGTTTATGGAGTTACATCATGATGTAATGTTAGTTACACACTCCAAGAATGAATGAGGTTAACATAAAAATGATTGATGCTTGGTAATCCGAGTCAAAACACTTGGTATGAACTACGGATTAGGAAAGAACTATTTTTCCTATTTCCCTCCTTTGAATTACTAATTTTGTGTTATTGAGAATTGTGAAATCGTATATCAAATATCAGAACTGCATTGTTATTATCAATATATATAATGATACTTATGAATCGTTGTTACACCAAAACTCATTATTGACCATAGACAAATTTAACTTGGTATCAATCCCACAGACATCACAAAACACATTGTATGTCTGAACATTTTGTTCTTTTTTCTCATATGAATGATATCATACGTAAATAACAAAAGGAAAAAACAAATGGCTTGCTTGTAGAGGTAATAATCAAGTTAGAAAATGATTCTCCTCTATTCATAAACTTTGCATTCCTCATCAGACGGGTTTGTCTCACAGAAGTCCTCCAATGGATCTCCACTACCTGCTTGAGGGATGCCTGGCCATTTGTTTGCTACTAGATGTGCCAAATCCACCACTCTTTGACTGAAATCACCAACATTGTAACTATCAATAAATAACATGATCTATATCTATATTACAAGTACACAAAAAGTCAACTACTCCAGCAGCAACTTTCATCATTTGAGGTCTGTTTGGATTGACTTATTTGAACTTTTCTATTGAAATAAACACTTAATATATTGTTTGTGAGAACTTGTAGAAACAGTTTATGACATGTCCATAAGTTGTTTTTAGCTTATTTACATAAGCTCTCCATAATAGCTTATGAAAACACTGACTTTATTTTAGCTTTTATTATTGAAAGAGCTTATACATAAGCACTCTGTGATAAGCGCTTAATTAAGTTGTTTATCCTAAAAAGATGCATGGATGTTCTATTTGTATATACTGGAATGGAAAATTAAAAAAAAAAAAAAATAGTGATATGACATGAAACTTCATTATATGGATAGTAATCTAACCTGTAACCCCATTCATTGTCATACCAAGCAACCACCTTGACCATATCATCTCCCATGACCATAGTCAAGGAAGAGTCAATAGTTGAAGAAACATCGGTGCAGCGGAAGTCAACAGACACAAGTGGAACATCACAGACATCCAATACACCTTTCAGTGGTCCCTCAGCTGCCTTTCTAAATGCTGCATTAACATCTTCAGCTGAAATACCCTTCTTTGCAACATTCACCACAAGGTCAACAACTGAAACATTAGGTGTTGGCACACGAAGGGCGATTCCGTTGAGCTTTCCCTTGAGCTGTGGCAGCACTAGAGAGACAGCCTTGGCTGCTCCTGTGCTGGTGGGGACAATGTTCAGTGCTGCAGCCCTGGCTCTTCTCAAGTCCCTGTGTGAAGCATCCAGAAGCCTCTGCACAAACACAACTTTTAGACTTTGTTTGGCTTGATTTGTTTTGGCACTAAAAATCACTTTAATATTAAAATTAAAAATAAAAGATCTAGAAATAAAGCTCAAGTTGTTTGCTAATTTTATTTTTTTAGCTAAAAGATATATGTTTTTTAATAGAATGATAGAATTTGAGTTAAATAATAATAAAACAGATAAAATTATCAAAGTTCTCCTACTTGATTTAAAAAAATTCTCTCGACTACTTTTTGAAAAGTTACTCATATATAGTTTATATATATAAAAGAATAAAAAGATAAGCTCCTTCTTTAATTAAGATCTTTTTAAAAATACTGTTTGACCTATCTTCTTTTAAGGAGAAGAGTAGTCAAAAGTAAGTCAGATCAAGCCGAGCCTTATTGTAACTTCTTATCCATTTCTAGTTGGAAGATTGAATAGGAAACTATTGGAAATAAATAATGGATCACACATAGGTAAAACAAGTTTTCAATTCCAACAAACATCCGATGTTTGATAATGTACCTGGTCTCCTGTGTAGGAATGTGTGGTTGTCATGGTTCCCTTAACAATTCCTGGAAATATAGACCAAAGATAATTAAGTGGCTTTGAGCTAGGAATCAAATGTTTCTCTTACAATATTAGCTATCAGTATGACGTGTATCAGAGTTTTTGCTTACCGAACTCTTCATCCAGGATCTTCACAAAGGGAGCAAGACAGTTTGTGGTGCAAGAAGCATTGCTGTAAAACATAAGAATGAGTATGAATAATCAATCAAAACACAACACTATTTTGCATTGACATTCTCAACTGTAAATACCCTTGTTCTCAACCTCAACATCCGCAACTAGGTCAAGAAGTTAACATTAAAGCCTTACCTTATGATGTCGGCTACTTCATGTCCGTAGTCTTGCTCATTTACTCCAACAACATAAGTTGGAATATCAGCACCCTTTGCAGGAGCTGTGATGATAACTTTCTTGGCACCTGCTTGGATGTGTTTTCCAGCTCCAGGGCCATCCACAAACACTCCAGTTCCCTAAACAAAAATTCATTAACTTTAAAAATTTCTCTCAAGTACATTCAGAAAAATTCTCTCTTCCTATTTTTCATAACAGTATGTTGATTTTTAAGAAATGAACAAATCACATGCTTGTATTTTCATTTTGTCACCAATGATCGATGATGTTTGAATTTACCTCAATAACAATGTCAATTCCAAGCTCAGCCCAAGGAAGCTTAAGAGGATCCCTGCTAGAGACAACCAGGATGGGCTTACCATCAACTGTTATAGTCTCATTATTTAGTATTTTCACATCTGCTTTAAATGTTCCAAGCATAGAATCATATTTCAACAAGTGTGAAGCCTGAATATGTGAAACAAGAGGATGTCACTATTACTATACCATTCAATTCAGTGAAACTAATTAATTTGTAGTACCAAAACAAACAAGTCAACACAATTAAAGGAGCAATGACATTTGGAAACTTACATTCTTGACACCACCACTGTCATTGACAACAACTACTTCAAGTGGTGAGTCCTTTCGACCGTGCCAGCATCTCAGAAAATTTCTACCAATGCGTCCGAAACCATTGATTGCTACCTTTAACTTAGCAACAGTCTCTCCCCTCACAGCAGTTGATCCAATGGCCTGATTATAATTTGCAAACCATAAGCAAATTGAATTTATTTAGCTCCAGTCCAGTAACCAAAGATGTTACTTAATTGTAATATTACTTTAATGATCTTTAAGGGATTTAAGAGAATGGCTTTAAAAGGAGACATTTAACTACAATTTTGTTGTTGCTTCCATGCAAATATGTTATGGTTCCAACATTTTCTGGATGAAGGGTATCTAAGTATGATAATTTATCTAATGATAAATATATTTAGCTACAAAGAAGATATTGAGAGCTAATCTATGTAGCACAAATATGTAATACCAACGATTCAGATTACAGGTGTCTAGTGTCCAAAACGTGTCAAGTGTTTGACACCGACACATGTGATTACATTCAATTATTTCATTTTCCAAACTATTACCATTGTCGACAAGTCAGTGTCGTATTTGGTGTTTGTGTCAGTGCTTCACCGGAGCTAATACATTTATGCGACATATAAAAGAAGGAAGGAATCTCTCATGATCTAATGAGATATATAAAATATGTAACTAGAAAATAACCTTGGTTGCGAGTTGAGCAGCTACAACATCAGAAAAAAAAGACTCTCTAGCATTAGTGGCATAGGTAATGCATGAAGTTGATTTTAGTCCACTGAATTCAGCCACCTCAAGTCTCTGCACAAGCAAAGTAAAGTGAAGTATAAGACACTTTTAATTAAGATATGAAACAAAGCAATCATGAAGGACACAACTTTAGAGAGAGTGAAACCTTTGAGGCACATTGAGTTGGGAAAGAGTGGGAGGCCTTTGCTGGAAACCTTGTGCTTGTGGGGATTCTTGTAGAAGCTAAAGCTGCATGGGTGGCCATAGCTATAGATGCAACCAAGCTGAAAAACAATTCTTTGCTGAGTGTTTATATTCACAATGAAAATTATGGTTGATGAATGAGTGGTTAATATCTTTCTTTACAGATCTTTGTGAAGTTGATTGAGAAAAAGAAAATTATGGTTGCTGGGGGAGTAATGGAATGAGTGGTGAATAATTTGTAAGAATATCTACAAGATAAGATAATGTTTGGACATCCATGTATTCTGATCATTAGACTTCTTATTTTGAGCCACATACCTATAAGTATAAAACAATGTGAAAGAAGGGAAAGATATGATGAGTGAGTTTAAATAAAAACTATTAAGTTGTTTTTTATTTTATTTTTAAAATCGACAATACAAGTGAATTTTTATTAATTTAATCTTAGATAATGAATTCTTACACACCTTGTATACCAACACCAATGAATTCATTTCAGCATTGGTTGGGTTGTTTTTGGTCAATTGTACTACCAAAATTATCTGTAGGATCATTACACTTAAAAAATAGTGTAAATTTGAAATGTTAGAAAAATATATAAATAACCCGTTTTTTTTTTTAATTGTTCCCCAAGGATGTGTCCATTTGTATTTTGATTAAAAAAATCCAAAATAACATCAATTTGTATAATTATAAGATATTTATAATAGGATTTAATTAATATGCACAATCGGGCGATGTCATTTTTTTTTATCAAGTAGTCTAGTGACTGGAGCTCACACATTTTAAATGCAGAGAAGTGAAGTGTCCAGGTTCGAACTCCGGAAGCTGCATATATTATGTAATGTCCCTACCACAACTAGTGTCACTTTAATACATGTGTTTAATCATATTTTACTATTACATTGTTTTGATACTTTCGCTTTTAAAATATTTATTTGATGAGACGTGATTGGATAAATGAATGTGTAAAAAAAAATTACACCGACAATTTACACCAGTTAGATTCGTTTGTAATAACACCAAAAAAAAATCATAGGAAAACAGGCAAGGCTACGTTGTAAAAGTACATAAAAGCTACGTAGTAGAGAACAAAGAATATTGGTTGAGCGTGAAGAGATTGAGATAAAAAAACTCAGATGTTATCTAATTGGATAGTGATAGCGATAGTCTTGGTAAGTTGTGAAGGGTTGCATGTAGTCGGAAGTCATATATGAGTGAATAAGTGCAAGTGTTGTATCTTGTATGTACTCTTCTTTTTCCTCTATCTCTTTTGCATTTTGTATGTAACATCAAACATAGTTGTGTTATGTACGAACTCAGTGAATGTGCTGGAAAGAGACAAAATCTCATTGTGATTGTGGATTAAACAAAGAACAATTCCTCAAAATGTGGCTGGAATACATGGCAGTCATAATGTCTAATGGTGGTGTACTTGCATACACCAATGCTACGAGATGTTGAGAATTAAACATATTTTGACCGATGTGTAAGACTCATATAGCTTGACGGAGTGAGGCATTGGGTTTGGACCAATTCGAAAGTCCACTCTAGAACAAACTGTGAGTTCATGGTCGTGTCAACAAAAGTTGAGTTCAAGAATTTTATGTAAATAAGTTTTACAATAGTTTTTTAATTGGTTTAAGCTTTGCCACGTGGCGTTCCTACCAATAATTGACTTAAAAAAAATTAAACGTATATGAAAATTATTTTCTCAAGAGAAAACCATCTGAGCACTACAAGAAAGCAATATTACAGGTCTCCTAATTGTGAATATTTTATTTAATGGAGTATATTATAAACTGTTATAAATTGCAAAGTGATGCTCTCTTTAATCCTTTTCGGAAGCTTTATCGTCAGTTTCAATGATGACTCGAATCACCTCATTTCTCACAGGAAAATAACATTGACTTTGTGACCCAAAAGAGGACATGTTAGCTTGGAATCATAGTGGAGGCAGAATTTATAAGAGGGTTGAAATAGCCAATTAATGGAAGAGGAAAGATTATGAGAAGGGGGTAAATCTCAAAGCTGTTGTAGAGTTACACGATTTTACTTTTAGTTAGCCGTTGATTCAAACGACAGGACAAACGATAAGACAAACACCATAAGATGAGTCCATAGTTGTCATCTATTTCATGTTTGCTGTAAAAGTGACAACATCCTATTATGGAGAATCCAAAGTGATATTGTTCACTGTCTAAGCAACTGAGTGCTGATTATGAAAACGATACAGACCATAAACAGTTAACTAATAGATATGTCCATATTCTTTCACTAAAAAAGAAAAATGCTGACAAATAGAGCACAAGAAACCTCCCATCGAAATGACAAATTTACCTAAGTGGAGGCTGTCATCAACTTTGTTTATTACTATATGATGAAATGCAAAGATATTACAAGAAATTCAAAATGGATTTTGTACCAGTGATATTTTCATCGAACAGTGTAATGGCCAACATCACAGCAACGGTCTCATGAGGCAGCTTCAACTTCACCAGAGTTCACGGCTACCCCTTTTGGGGTATGCTCTGACCGAATCTGAGAAGACATTTCATCTATAGCCGCGTTCAATTCTTCAATCTTATTAGCCAGTACTTTCCGTGTTTTCTGCAAATCAGGCAATGCAAATTTTGTGAGCAATTAAAGTTATACCCGCACTTCAAACCAACAAGTTGCAGCAAGAAGAACGAGAGTAGCATAAGGGCCTCCTAGGACCAATTCCTTGCTTAATATTAGGACATAGATACTTGTAAACCTTTGTGACAGAATGGATGGTGACAGAATGGATGCCTCCAAGAAATGATTTCGCATAACAATCATTATAAAGATTTGGAAGAAAAAAAAAAAGTCCAATAAAATTGATAGGAATTTTAAAAACAAATCCCCATTCACATGAGTTAATTTCTGGATATACATCCAATAGAAGCCTTCAAGCAAAAGGAGGCAGCAAGGATTCAAGCATGGCAAGGACCCTTTATAAGATAAACCTGTAGGATGATACCGATAGCAAGCACTGCTCACCTCTAAAGCCTTTTCTTCATCGTATATAAACTTTGGCAGTTTTCTCATTAACTCCTTCTTGTCAGTTCCAGCTATAGCATTGCTGATCTATTAAGAGTAAAAGATCAAATAATATTCAAGTTTGAACAATAAGTGAAATTCTGGTTTGTAGCACATAAATTTTTCAAGAAATTTATAATGCACATCCTGTTAAGATTTTCAAGATATGTAATGCCAAGTGCTTATCATTATGCTGCATAACCAGTTGACTGTATAAGTAAGAGGCGTTAACAAATTGAATTTCCTTATATAGCCATATAAATGATGACTTTAAGGGGAAGACAAATATCTTCAAGGCCCTGATCCTGTTGGACAGCAAAAGGTAAATTACAGAAACAAATACTACCTGAGGTGCATACACACAGCCAAGAGTGCCAACGATTAATCCTCCCAAGATAAAGCCACCAACAAAGACGCTGGCACTGCTGGGCCTTCCACCATCACTGTAGTTCCAGAACAAGTGGTGGTTCAAATTAATATCTTTTCATATTTCAAATTTACTAAATCAAAATAGTTCACAAGTTCAAGAATAGTTGGTTTTTTTCGTTTCTTGCTTGTATTAGTTGTGTGCTCCTCATTATTATTTCTGATGGCAGTGGCAGTTTGAAGGAATGTATTGATCTATTGTTTGAGTAAAAAAGCCACTTTCCACAACGTATATAAATATTTAAAATAACATTGGTGATCAAATATGCATTAATTTAGGTTGGAATGTTAACTGACATGGAAGCTTTCAGAAAATGTTCTTCATCATATATTCATCTTCGACTAAAATTTTCCCATCAAATAATAGAGATAAACTATTTCTCAGCTCCAAGATGATATATTCTGAGTAACTGGCATGTGTAAAGGACCAAGTTGCAGTACAACAATGAAACACATAGCCGTGATTATTATAATATAAATAAACAACTAACATTTAAGACCCTTAACAAGCAGTTATCAATACATTGGCCCGGTTTGGATAAACAAATGAATTAATTTGCAGCTTATAGCATACGCATTTATGTATAAGCTATTTCTATAACAAAATATAAATGAAATTAAATTGTTTTTTCATAAGCCATCATGGAGAGCTTACGAAAATAAGCTGAAAACCACTTATAAACATGTGATAAGTTGTTTTCATAAGTTCTCCGGAACAGTCTCACAAGTGCTTATGTGAATAGATAAGCTCAAAGAAGAGGGTATATATCTATCTACCTGTATGTAGCTTGAACTATGAGAGGCCTAGTGGTTGAAGAAGAAAGTAGCATTCTCCGATTGGGCAACAAGGTGGGTGGTTTGATATTCAAATGAGAGTGGTTCATGTTCATCTTATTCATGGATGATGATGATGCTACCAATACAATACAACACAACATCATGAGTTAGAATACAAGACAACAATCTTTATTTTATTTATTGAATAATAATAATAATAATATGTGCGAGCGACACAGGCATTAAGAAATCGTATCTAAATGGAATAAATTGGTATTAAATGAAATGGAAGAATGTATTGAAGTGAGATTTGGTGCAAATTAATGAATGAATTAATCAAATCAAGAGAATATATTAGATTAGATTTACCAGATTTGGTGAGAAGGAAGGAAGTGGAAACAGCAGCAGCAGAAGCCATCATAGTATGAGATTAGGGATGAAGGGGGAGAGAGAGAGAGAGCCAGAGAGTGATATGTTTTGTTGTTGATGAAAGGAAATACGGTTGAATTCAATTCGAGTCATCAAGCAATTTCCAATGAAATTGCAACTTTAGTCAAAAATCCTTTGAATTTTCTGAAATTTCAGTTGTCCTTCTGAAATTGTCAAATATTAGTCAATTTTCTCCGTTAGTCAACATAACATGTCATTTGACTGTCTACATGGCACTGTTACGTGTCTGACGTGTCATGTCACGTCACATGAGTAAATTTTTTCCCTAATTTTTTTTTGAAAAAAAAAATCTTGGATTTTTTCACGGTTATGTGCAAATGCCTCCTGAAATTTATAATCAAGCAAATTGGTCCCTATGACAAAAAAATATTCTTATGCTCCCAATGGCATGCATATGGCAAGACAACAGTATGTGATGTGATTATTCTGTAAGTTCAAATAATATGATCAATACAAAATTGTTAAAGTCTTATTTATTTGTTAAAAATATCCCTATAACTTAAATTTATTCTCATGTTGTGGTGTTAAAATATTCCTATAACTTAGATCTATGATCAATGCAAGACTTTTAAATATGTATGATCAAATGTACTAGTTACTTAGTGTTGTTGCTTCGGAGGAAAGGTTTAACTAATTTCTCCTTTTTTTCTCGAGGAAAATTTATGTTTCTATGTTCATAAAAATTTTATATGTTTATATGTTCATAAAAATTTTATGCACATGAGTACATATGTAGTGCAGAATTGTATGTTTCTATGTATGCTTCTGTGACATAAAATGTGTAGAGTAAAAGTAAATAAACAAGAAATGTTCATAAAGACCTATTATGCAATCAACAGCAAGAGCATTTATGCATTTCTTATAACAGATTCAAAACACCAGGCTAAGCCAACATGCTGGCTAAGTGAATAATCTTACTCAAATCCATCATATAGAAATATTATATTTATACATCTGTAAGTATTATTAACGTAGAATCAAAATGGCTTGCAAATCATTCCATCTCAAAAAATGAATCAAACATCGGTGTCACAAAACCACAATCTCTAAGTTATAGGATTCCTATAGATCTAAGTTACAGGAATATTTTAACACCAGAACATGAGAATAAATTTAACTTATAGGGATATTTTTAACAAATAAAGTATACTTTAACAATTGCATTGATCATATTATTTGAACTTTCAGAATAATCATATGACAAACTCTTGTCTTGTCAAATGCATGACATTGGAAGCAGAATAATATTTTTTTGTCATAAGGACCAATTTGCTTGATTATTATAAATTTCAGGGGATATTTTGCACATAATTGCAAAATTTCAAAGGGGTGTTTGCACATAACCGTAAAAAATCCAGATTTTTTTTCAAAAAAAATTTGGAGAATTTTTTTACACCCTATGACGTTGCATGACATGTCAGACACGTGGTAGTGTCATGTAGACAGTCAAATGTCATGTCTTGTTGACTAACGGAAGAAATTGACGGAGAGGGCAAATTGACTAACGTTTAACAATTTCGAGGGTAATTGAAGTTTCACAAAAATCAGAGAGATTTTTAACAAAAGTTACAATTTTGGAGGGTAATCGTCTATTTACTCAATTCAATTCCTTCTATGATATCTAAGAAAGAAGCAAGGAAGGACCTAGCTACACGCAATTATTAATAACTAATAATAATTGTACACTACAGTTAATACAACATAATTAAACCTTTCAATATATTTGTAGTAGTATCCTAATTTTCCTATGCTTAGTTAACAGCTACCGGCCCCTAGTTTCTCTGTCCGGACATACATACATATCCAGATCGGATATTCCAACAACCACACCGCTTTTCTATTTTCTATTTTTTTAATTGAAATCAAATACTATCATGTTCACCCTCTTTATAATCATCTGGTAGCAATATATAAAGATTGAAGTATAGCAAAATTTTATAATGGTCATTGTACAAAATTTAATTTATTTATTTTTTAAAATTTTAAAATTAATTACGGATAATGCTTATCACAAGTGTAACCAATTTCGACGGATAACTATAACTAAATTATTTGTTTTTTTTTAAATTAATTACGGATAATGGTCATATCTACTAACATTTACTAATCTACTAACAATATATAAAAATCAAAGTACAACAAAACTTCATAATCATCCTTATTAAAACTCATGATCTCATTAATTTTATGTGCATAATGATTATTTTACAAAATTTAATTTATTTGTTTTTTAAATAATTATTTACGGAGAATGTTCATCACAAGTGTAAGCAATTTCTACGGATAACTATGAAACTAATTTATTTGTTTTTTAAAAAATTAATTATGGATAATGTTCATATCTACTAACATCTACTAACAATATATAAAACGTCCTTATTAAAACTCATGATCTCTTTAATGTCGATATTTTGAAAATAGTCACGAGTTTTCAAAATTTTATCATATTGACTATCACATATCGGTACAAAAAAAAAATTATTCTGCATATATAAGCATATAAAATCCTGAACAAGTGCGGTTTAAATATTTAACGGTGTTTTAAATATAACATAAAAATATATTTAATAGACACACTACATTAATGTTGATTTTTTGAAAATAGTCATGAGTTTCCAAAATTTTATCACATTTCTCATATATCTATATAAAAAGTTGTTTCTGCAGATATAAATATTTAAAATCTACTACGAGAGCGGTGCAAACATTGAACATTGTTTTGCATATAAAATAAAATTTACTTAACAGACACACTACATTAACGTTGATATTTTGAAAATAATCATGAGTTTTCAAAATTTTATCATATCGACTTTCTCATATATGTATATAAAAATTTGTTTCTGCATATATAAACATTTAAAATCTGCAACGGGAGCGGTGCAAACATTTTATAGTGTTTTGCATATAAAATAAAATTTAATCAATAGAAACACTGCATTAATTTTGATATTTTGAAAATAATCACGAGTTTTCAAAATTTTATCATATCGACTATCACATATCGATACATACAAATTTTCTTCTGCATGTATAAGCATATAAATTCCTCAACGAGTGCGATTTAAATATTCAACGGTGTTTTAAATATAAAATAAAAATGTATTTAATAGACACACTACATTACTGTTGATATTTTGAAAATAGTCACATGTTTCCAAAATTTTATCATATCGACTTTCTCATATATGTATATAAAAATTTGTTTATTTAGATATAAGTATATAAAATCTGCAACGGGTGTGGTGCAAACATTGAACAATGTTTTGCATATAAAATAAAAATTTATTTAATAGAAGCACTACATTAATTTATATTTTGAAAATAGTCATGAGTTTTTAAAATTTTATCATATCGACTTTCTCATATATGTATATAAAAATTTGTTTATGCAACTATAAATATATAAAAATCTGCAACGGGTGCGGTGCAAACATTGAAAAGTCTTTTGCATATAAAATAAAAATTTATTTAATAGAAACACTACATTAATTTTGATTTTGAAAATAATCACAAGTTTTCAAAATTTTATGTGCATAAAAATTTGATTTCGCATATATAAGCAAATAAAATCCATAACCGGTATGACTCAACTACTTAACAATTTTTTGTTTGTATAAGAGAAAAAAAATTAATAAAAACATTACATTATTACTCATAATTCTCATTTAATATCTATAAATATTCTACAATATTAACAATATAATTATTTTTTATATAATTATCGCAATGTTACCTTACTCGTGCAAAAACACGGATCTTTTACTAGTTAATGACAAAGTCTCTCAACAGATTTAACATCGTTATATTTTTAAAGTTTTATTCAAATCTAGAGTCGGATTAAACCGAAGAACTTTCTTATCTCAAGTGTTTTTTAGTTGTTTTTCCAATTTCTAATATCATTAGTCCATTACTCAATATTTGTCTCTCTTCCATATTAATAATAATCCTTTTATCTTGTCAAAAGCTAAAGTGTTAATAAAAATAAGGGTTAAGTATGTTTTTAGTCTTATAAATATTCAAATTTTTCGTTTCAATTTCCACAAAATTTTTAGTTACCCCAAAAGTTTTTCGTCACCGCTTGGAGTATCTGCTTTTAAAACAACTCATGTACACTCTCTGGTCATTATTATAAGCAAAAATTTACATTTTAGGTTCATTCAATTAATGATGTATATGATCTTTATTATAGACTACATACATCATTTAATGAATGAATCTAAAATGTTGATTTTTGCTTATAATAGTGACCGGATGATGTACATCATTTGAAATTTTAAATGAGTTTTTACAGAAATATTTAAAATATGTTAGAAATCAAGTAACTGAACTCAAATGGTTAATGAATTCTACCTAAAATAAATTGTTCTAAAGAAGATGGGATAATTGTGGGGTGAAACAATTCTTAAAATGTGGGGTGGGTATATTTACATGAAGGATTTTTTTTTTTGTAACGTAGCATAGTGGCTAGAGCTCACACATTTTAAATGTGGAGAAGTGGGGTGTCCATGGTTCAAACCCCGGCCCCTGCATATAATATGCAATATCCCTACTGTAACATCCCGCTTATAAGTATCAATTATTAGTGATAGAAACTTATGAAGCAAGCATGGCGATTTTGTAATTAAGACGCATGGCAAATTAGTAAATAAGAGGAATGGCATTATGGTAAATAAGTTGGAATGGAAGATTGTTTTAAAATTAAGAGGTAAGATATTCTTACCATCTTTCTCTCCTTCTTCTACACTCTTCCAAACCATTATCCTCTCCCTCTTTCCCTCTATCTCACACGCCCATCTCCCTTTTGCCACAATCTAGTAAACTTCATCCAAACTCTTGTGAGGAAAATTCTTGCAAGCAAGCTTGTATTGGAAGTTAGAGCAAAAGGAGTAAAAGAAGAAACAAGGAGAATCAAGGAAGAATTAAGAGGAGTGGTAATTGAAGCTAAGGCTTTGGAAATCAGAGCTAGCAAGCACCAATTGGGGTTTAAGGTGAGCTCCCTAGGGGTTATAGAACCCACTTTGTTGAGTTTCATGAGTATTTAGTATTTGAGCAAAGTTTATAATTAGTACCCTAATTCTAGGTTGTGAGTAATTCTTGATCATTACATGTTGTAATCTGTTAATATGCCTTAGAATTTGTTCCTTAAAGTTGTATGATGTTTGGGTATGTTGGATGAGCCTAAAATGGTGGAAAACATGTTTTAAACTTGCCCTATGTTGTCCAACTGCAGGTAAAATCGTGTCACGATTTTACCACCGTGTCACGATTTTATAGGCAGGAACCAACACGATTTCTGGGTAGGAAATCGTGACACGATTTCCAAATCGTGTCACGATCCCACAGTGGCAGCACCATATTGTTTCTTCGTCAAATCTTGCACCATTTCGGTTATCCAATACTGCTTCAGACTCAAGAAACAACATGTAAAGGCTAAGTGCTGCTAATAAGCATTGGAAGACCTATCCTTTAGAGAATGAATAGATTATTATAGATTGAGGATAGGCATATCATTGAGAGAAGGATACCTTAATCCATAAGTTATCATAGAGAAGTATAAGAGCTAGTATTGGGATTATCCCTTACTAAGCAATTTCTCAACACTCAATTGAGTATGTGCAAGCCTAAGAATGATATAGAATTCAAGTTAAGACCTTTATAGGTTAAGTATTCAAGAATCATTAAGATATTAAGCCGTGGCCTTCGTCGTTCACGCTAGTGGGACACAGATGGTCCATGCGAAGTAAATACTATTATGAAAGAATATTAAGTCGTGACTTTCGTCGTTCACGCTAGTGGGACACGAAAGGTTCATGCATAAGTTAAAACATATTTAATCGCGTCTTCCGTCGTTCACGCTAGTGGGACACGGGAGGTATACGCGTAAGTTAAGATTATTAAGTCGTGTCTTCTGTTGTTCACGCTAGTGGGACGTGTTATTCCGCAAGGATGACCGCACAACGACAAGAGGAGTCCGGTGTTAGCCTGATACGATAGGAATTTTCACCGGTAAGAAGGGAGATGTACTTCGGGGTTACTCCACCCGGATGCACTCCGTAAAATGAACCCAGATAACTATTGATTGTTCAACGCTAACTTCTAACTTAAAGATATGAAAGATGAATATGTATATTTATATGTATTGAGAAAATAGGACAACTAGTTCCTAGTGAACCAGAAGTGATCATAAGATATTCCCCCTTGATCACTAAGTACAAGGTAAGTTAAGTTAGCATATGATGAGAAATGTTTGAGACAAGAAGCGATCTTAGGTTTCCCCTCGATCGCGAAACAAGTAAAGAATGACGGCGATCATAGGTATCCCCAAGATTGCCGAGGGTAGGCACGACGACCCTAGGTTTCCCCCGTGGTTGCCAACAGTAGGTTGGGCTGGAGCTCACTGAGACATTATGTCTCATCCCAATCCTTCTGGTGCAGGTTTACAGGTAAGCAAGTGGTTTTCAGATGAAGATCTTCAAGAAGACGCTGGATGGAGTGCAGTTGCTCGTTGTGGACATGCTCAGGAGGCTGACAGATTGTATATATGTATATAGAAGTGTATGTTATGATATTTGGATAATTGTATAACGAGCCAACTTGTACTCATTCAGTTGTATGTATAATTGTTATTATTATTGAAAATTTTAATGTACCCAGTATCAGATTAATACACATGCTAAATATTCTAGATAATTTAGTATGGGTGTTACACCTACCAACTGAGCTAAGCTCACGGGGATGAATGATTATATTATTAATCTCGACGTTAAAAGCTATTTATTTGTTTTTTAAACAGTGAAATCAGGTTGATTTGAGATCGCCCGCATAATTCATTCGTGTTGTATTCTTAAATGAGATTATATATCAAAATGAATGTCCATAAAAAAATATAGCTTTTGTGTATGTACGCACGTATATTACTAGTCTTTGACCCGTGGAACGCACGGGCGAAATTAGTATTTTTTGTAATGTCATAGATGTTAACTCTCAAAACACAATGAAGATTTTTTTTTTTGCTTTACCAAATAGAAATATAAATTAAATAAAAACCAAAAAGTACAAAGACCGGTTACATATAACAATTAATCAACAATACTGTAATATCCCACTTAAACGTAATTTTATCGGTGATTAAGGATTAAATGGAAAGAATGGCAAACTCGTAATTTTAAATGGCAAGGCTTTATATATATAGATGAAACAAGATATTTTCCATTATCTCATCATCTCTCCCTCCCTCTACAAAATCAGATTTTTCTCCCCCTTCCTCTCACCCTCACGCCCTCCTCCTCCCCTCCATTAGTCTTCAACCTCTACTCCAATTTCTTGGCTCCCAAGCAAGCAATCACTAACTTTGGAGAGTTTAGAACAAGAGGAAATTAGGAAGAACAAGAAAGGAAATCAAGGAATGATGAGGAATCAAGCTAGGGTTTGGTGATTGGAAGCTTGGCAAGGATCAGAGCTAGCAATCAAGGTGAGCTCCACAGGGTTTTAGAACCCGCTTGAGTAAGTTTTAGTGTTTTTAGTATTATGATCAAGTTTACAAATCTTAGTGCCTTAATTCCCTTTTCTTGTAAATCCTTGATCAATCATGTTGTAATCTATCAATATGCTTTAGAAATTCATCCTTTAAGCTGTTATGATGTTTGGGTATGATTGGATAAGTCAAGAATGGTGAAAATCACGTTTTGAAGACGTAGAAATCGGCCACCGAACTCATGAATTCGGCCACCGAATTTACTGCACAACTCTTCAATTTTGCTTCGACAAAAATCGGCCACCGAATTCCAAAAATCGGCCACCGAACTCATACAAAATCGGCCACCGAATTTGCTGTCCTCTAGGGAATGTATAAATTAATATAGGATGAGGATAGGTACAATTTTGAGAGATGGATACCTTAATCCATAAGTTGACATAGAGAGGTTAAGGAGCTAGTTTTGGGTTTATCCCTTACTAAGCAATTTTATGCACACACTTAAGTATATACAAGTCCAAGAATGATACAATATTCAAGTTTAGAACCTTTTATAGGTTAAGCTCTCAAAATGATTACTTAAAGAATGCATCAGATATGCAAAAGTTATAAGTTATAAGTTATATGTAAATATATATATATATATATATATATATATATATATATATATATATATATATATATAAAGAATAAGAACAAGTTAATTAAAGGACTAGATGTGTCTCCTGTAGGCTCGTTAGTTAGTATACAGGAGGTTCCGGTGAAGTTACCGCCTTAAATGGCAGCTGGAACGGTGAAGTTACCGCTCGTGAGGGCAGCTACACATCCAAGTCAAGAAAGTTAATGTGTCTCCTGTAGGCTCGTTAGTTAGTATACAGGGGGTTCCGGTGAAGTTACCGCCTTAAATGGCAGTTGGAACGGTGAAGTTACCGCTCGCGAGGGCAGCCTCACAAAAGAAAAGAGGAGTCCGGTGTTAGCCTGATATGATAGGAATTTCACCGGTAAGAAGGGAGATGTACTTCGGGGTTACTCCACCCGGATGCACTCCGTAAAATGAACTCAGATAAACGCTGACTTACTAACTTTATAATTAAGAATGATGTATATTAATATTTATGAAATTATTATGAGAATATGACAATTAGTCAGCAGAGAAAGAAAGTGATCATAGGATGTCCCCAGATCACTAAGTATAAGTTTAAGTTTAAGGCTAGAATATGATAAGTATATGATGAGATAAAGACATATAGCGATCCTAGTTTTTCCCTTGATCGCGAAAGATGTAGAGAATGACGGCGATCGTAGGTATCCCCAAGATTGCCAAGAGATGGCACGGCGACCCTAGGTTTCCCCTGTGGTTGCCAACAGTAGGTTGGGCTGGAGCTCACTGAGACATTATGTCTCATCCCAATCCTTCTGGTGCAGGTTTTCAGGTTAGCAAGAGATGTTCGTGATGATATTCTTCAGGAAGACGCTGGATGGAGTGCAGTTGCTCGTTGTGGACAAGCTCAGGAGGTTGCCAGATTATATATGTATATGGAAGTATATTCTATGATTTTTGGATAATTGTATAAACAAGCCAATTGTACCCCTTTCAGTTGTATTGTTTGTAATATTATTATTGAAAATTTTAATGTATCCGATATCAAATTAATACACATGCTAAATATTCTAGATAATTTAGTATGGGTGTTACAAATACTCCATGTAGTCTACTTTAGTTCCATTACACAACAATAGTTAATAATCATCAAATAACCATATGAGTTAAAATTAACAAAAACAAATATTGCATAGATAAAAGATATTCTGATCAACAAAGTCCTTCTCGACAATAGATTAAACATCTCTTGATGACTCTAAATGTCACTGCAAAAAAAAATGAATGAGAAATATTAATCAATACAAATTTAGATTTTTGATAAATAAAATTTATTGGATATATTTATATCCAATATATTCTTTCGTTTTACAAATTTTAATACCAATATTATTTATACATACAATATAAATAGAAACATAAATTAAATACTTATAGCCCCCCATGGTTGACGAATATAAAACTTTAGACTTAAATCAAATACCTATAGCCCCATGTTAGGGGAATATTGATGTGTTTGAGAAATTCCAACATAATCTTCGTTAAAAAAATCTTGCATGTATATGTAGTTTGATATCAAAAAATGTGAATATAAAACATCATAATTATAGCTCTTAAAATTTAAAATTTGCCGACTTATAATTTGATACTTAAGATTTTTTTATTAAATAGGTAGAGAAGTTGATGTAGTTATGTACGCATCTTAATTCATTTCACATACACCTTCAAAAGAGATGTCAATTGGGGTTGTGGCGCTTCTTAAAAGTAGATGTTAACAAAAATTTAAGGGCAAGGCAAGTAAAACAAATAATACCATTGAACTGCATATAAAGAGTACTCCAACCAGACAACATGCCATACGCGGGAAAGTCGTTAATGGTCCACATCAAAGCTGCTTTCATTCGAAAATTTTGTTTTCTTGAAATATCATATGTCCCTTCTCCAACCCACAACCTCTTCAAATCATCAATTAAAGGTTGTACAAACACGTCTATGCCTGTTTTAGGGTTATCTGGTCCTGGTACAATGCAACTCAAAAACATGTAGGGTTTTGTCATGCACATCTCAGGAGGGAAATTGTACGGGGTTACAACGACTGGCCAACAAGAATATGGTTTTGCTGAAGCTTGTATATATGGAGTGAAACCGTCAGAGCATAATCCAAGTCTTACATTCCGTGGATCTGCTGCAAAATCAGGATGTACTCGATCAAAGTGTTTCCACGCTTCACCATCAGAAGGGTGTCGCATCACTCTGAGAATTCCATTCGAATGATGTCATGTCATTTGACTAACAGTTTTCATCGAGGCAAACATTCTTTGCAATCTTGGTATTATTGGCAAGTAAAACGTTGACTTAACCGCTACTTGTTTCTGCTTGCGAACACTGTGCCTCAGGCTTTGACAAAATTTACATTCCTCCAATGCTCCATCATTTATCCCAAACTCATTGTCGTAAAACAACATGCATCCATTTCTGCAACAATCAATCTTTTTAACTGCTAATCCCAACTTCATCACCAACCTCTGGCCATCATAATAACTAGCTGGCAAATTATCTTTAAACGGAGTCGCGGCCTTCAACATCTTCGTAACATCATCCACACCAGCATCAGGACTGCCATAATTCGACTTATGAGCTAAAAGCCACACACACATGGATGGCTTGGAGTGTGAAGACCCTTCATACAATGGTGTATTACTTTCACTCAACAATTGGTAAAATCTCTGTGTCTTCTCATTCGGGAGTTGTTCCTCTTGATCATCTTCAACATCATCACCGTAAGACAATTCAACCCCTAAAGCGTCTGCAACCATATCATCCATCATGTTGAATTGTTCTCTGTTGCCTTCTTCATTATATTCCACATTTGTTCCACCATGGCTAGTAGAAGCTTGTGCATTGACCTCTACCCCAAAATTTTGAAACTTTTCGCCATTATAAATCTAAATCCAATAATCAGGCATAAAACCAACTCTCTTTAAGTGTTGCTTCACATCTCCAGGGTCGGTAATTATATATCTGCACTTACATTTCAGACACGGACATCTAATTCTTCCCTCTGTTGTACAAATTTCTTGTGCCCATGCCCATGAAATAAATCCTTCAACTCCTTGCACAAAATGTGGTTTTAGTCCTGCTCTTCTCGGAAACGTTCTATCATACATCTAACTACGAAAATACTGATAATACTCCATCTTCTGCACGTTCACCAACTTCATTGACATATTCCACGTCAAAAAATGGATTACTCAATCGAGAAGACTAATTTTACGCGCAAACATAATTTTACGCGCAAACAATAAATAACAATTTTACGCGCAAATAACGATTTTATGCGCAAACATAAAATTTTACGCGCAAACAACAAATAAAATTTTTACGCGCAAACATATAATTATTATTTCCAATAAAATGCCTTATTAGTATATTGGTTTTTTATAAATTTTTTAATTATAAAACTGTTTTTAATTTTTTTAAAAACATATTTAATTTTAACAAAAATTAATTATAACATAGTTTTAATTTTAAAAAATAAACTGATTTTGTACTACACTATTTTTAAGTCCCTTCTTTTCCAACAATAAGAATTATTATAGTATATTGTTTTTTTTATAAATTGTTTTAATTTAAAAACAGTTTTCAATTTATTAAAAAAAACACCTTTATTTTTTTATAAAAAAATAAATTTAACATAGTTTTAATTTAAAAAAAAAAAAACTGATTTTGAATACACTATTTTCAAAAACTGTTTTCCAACAATAAACTTTTCTAGTATATTATTTTTTTGTGGTATTTTTATTTAAAAAACAGTTTTAAATTTTAAAAAAATTACAATTTATAAAAACCGATTTAATTTAACAAACAGTTTAACTTTTAAAAAATATCAGATTTTTGACTACACAAATTTAAAAAATGATTTTCCTCTAAATTAAAAAAACTATTTTAGTAAATAACCAGTTTTCCATAATAATTAACAAAATGCTATGTTTTTTTGTGCATTCTAGTATAACAATAACTACACATAATCCACAAATCTACCTAAAAGCATATATTCAACAACATGCATATATTCTATTTTGTTAAAAAATAAAAAAAAACATGCATTTATATTCCATAAATAATTTGAATATTCAACAACATGCATATATTCAATAACATCCAACATCATCATCAACATATATCATTCTATATAACATATTTATTAAAATTTCGAATAAAAAAAAGGAAAAAAACGTTTTACTCTAATTAAACAGTTTTAAAAATAACAGTTTTATTATACAATTTTTTTCTCTAGTTTTAACAATTTTTCTAACTAAACAGTTTTATAAACAGTTTTAAAAACGTTTTACTCTAATTAAACAGTTTTATTAACAAAAAAATTCAAAATATATATAAACATCATATATTATAGCAGATCATGCAAGTAGAAACATCATATTTTCTTTGACAGATCATGCAAAATTATAACATCATATATATAAACATCATATATCCAAAATTATAAGTAGAAAAATTACTAACTTGTTGAAGCTTGAGAGAACAAATCCAGAAAGCAAGGAGCAGCAGGAGGAGGCAAATTTGGACACTGATACAATAAATATTTATATTAATAAGTAGTAACAAATAAAAACAGAAAAATATAATAAGTGAAAAGAGTGTTACCAAATTAAAGAAGTTAATTGATGTTGAAGTACAGTAGAGTGTATAGAGAAAATGGAGAAGAAAATTTTTTGTAAGTCTTTGAATACTGGAAACGAGTGGAATGCTGGACGGATTGCAAATATATAGAGAAAAAAAGCCAGGGCATAACCGAGGGATATACCCCTCGCAAATGTGGTCAAATCCTAGCCCTAGCTAGGTGCAGAACGGTCACTTTTTTCAGTGAAAAAGCGACAGAATAATGGCCATATGCGAGGGGTTCAGGCCGTGTGTTTCTGCTTTTCCAGCTTTTGGTCATTCACTTGTCAAGTCAACTGCAAAGTGCAGGAATCTCTGCACATGCCAGGGCCACGCCGTGTGTTAACCCATGTCAAATGGACTGCATGGCCTGCATTTGTCAGCCAGGTTTGAATTTCATTTTCCCACACTTTTTAATGCCAGGGATTTAGGTTTTTTTGCGAGGGACACACCCCTGTGTTGGGTTTAGTGGTCCCCGCATTTCCCTATGTCAATTTGTGTGGGGTTCCCTTGGCATTTTCCCTGGGAAATTTGCCAGGGGTTCATGTCCCTGTTAAAAATCCCTGGCAAATGGACATATTCTTGTAGTGCAATGACCTCATACAATCCTTCAATCATCCCCGAGCTGCTGCAACTTTCCTCTATGAAGGCAAAGCTGACTCCTTTGGGGATGGAACGTTCTATGTCTCTTAGTTGGTAATCTGAAAAAAAAATTAAAAAAATCAAAATCTTACATTGTTAAAAAGTTTTTTTTTACTGCAAAGTAGATTATAGTAATTTAAAAATATACCACATATGATTGTAGAATCTGCCGCAACTAAATACTCGATAAAACCTGTGTCACTAGAGAATTCTTTGATGTCCTTCTGCCTGTTTCCATGGCCAATGAAATACAATAGTATCTTATCTCCTACTGCCGACTCTCGAATTATTCTCTTAAGTGCTTTAAGTATATTTTCAGATGTTGGCCAATTAGGAGTATTGCAATTGTCATCCACATCTTTCTTGTTAAAGCCATACTTGCTTGTTAAAATTTTTCTGACCTGAAACATTTGCTCGACTGCATGTTCAAGGTGTGGTTGAATCTGATCATTTATGTAATCTAAACAAACAAGGAGTGATCTATTCTTTCCCATTCTAAGTACCTAGAAATCACAAAATAATAAACGTTACTATGTAGCAACCCTCATTTTTCTAGTGTAAAGAACTTCGAAATAAAAGAGATGAAGTACAATTGGGCAAATTAATTCAAAATCTAAATCATGAAAGATAGATGGAATGCATGGTAACCCAAATGAATTCAACCAACTACAGAAAAACATAAAGTAACCACATTGTATAGATCCCGAATCAGATTCAAAAAGCCCCAATTTTAAATTTATGAAACCCTAGCCCCATCTACCTTGAGCAAAGCAGTAATGGCGGAGAACGAGGTAGGTAATCACATCACGGTGAAGAATGAGGGACAAGATTGACGTTTGTTAATGGTTTCCAATTTTAGGGTGTGAATCTTGTTCCTCAAGAAAGAAATTGTAATTCGGTCAAGATTGAAGAACATAACAAATCAACGCGCCGGTTTTTTTTTTGAAATTTGGGCCAAAGTTAAAAAATATAGTAGTTTTGAAAAAATATTGTATTTTTGTTCCGTGTTCCCTTCAATCAAAAACTTTGAAATTTGCGCCAAAGTTGCTCAAAAAATTAGTCCTTTCGTCCTTATTTATAGAAGTAGTTTACAAAAAAGTTTTGTCCCTAAATATAAGATCATATACAAATTCCTAGATGCATTGGTTACTCTTTTTCCAAATATACCATTTATCAATACTATCAATTTGTCTTGGTATATGAAAAGTTAATATTAAATATATATTTAATTAAGGGTAATCTAGTAATAGTCACACCAATTTGAGACAACTTTATTACTCAACAACTTTTCTTAATACACGTGATTTTTGTAAATTACTCCTATAAAAAGGGACGGAGGGAGTATTTTGAGTTTGATTAAAATTATATATTGTTATTTTTCACTTTCCTACTATAACAAATTATACTTGAAAAGTGATTTTCACGTCGAATTAGGTTTTTCTTTCGCGATTTCGTCGTCTTAGTTTGTCAGAGGCGAAGTTAGCCATGTTTTTATGAGGGGGCCAAATCTAAAAAAAAACAAATAAAATACATTTTATGTGTTGTCTTGACAATTTTTATTGTTAACCAAACTCTTTTTATAGTTGTTTAAGTTGTAGGCATAAAATGATGTAAGAACAACAATGTCTCATAAAATTTAGTGGAAATGATAGTTCTAGAAGTTCAAATAAGTTGAAGCAATTAATAATCTTTTGAAATTACTGTAAAAAAAAATTGCAATTAAATTAGATGTATTGAAGCAAAACATATACAACTTTAGGAAGAAAAAAAATTGCAATTAATAATATCTTTTAATTACAATCAAAACAGAGTGCTTCAAGGCCTTCAATGTTATCTTTTCTTTTGTAGTATAAACCTTCATATGTGACTTTCCACTTACCATTGTCACATATTCTGGATTAGGCCTTGAAGAAAAACATATAATCCCTCATTTTCATTATTTTTTCTTAAAATCACAAAAAAAAACCTTTATTTTCACTACACAGTTTTCTTTGTACATTAAATTGTACATGTCATGCAACTTAGAATCTACTACTTTAGAAAGCTAAAGAATTGTGACTTTTTTGAAGCCACACATGGATGAAGACATGTAGTATGTAGTAGCAAATGGTGTAAGTAGACTGAAAAAATAAAGGTACTGTTATTATACTAATTAATGAGATTGCGACAGGATATAATATGGTTCACTACATGTTTTCATAAAGAGAATGTAGTAGTCTAGTTAAGTTTTTGAGATAGATGAACAATAAACTTGTATGTTGTGTTAAAACTAATAATTACAATTCAAAAAACTACCTCAATTATGATAATTTTCCAGCTAAAACATGTCAAATATGTTGCATACAACACAATATACACAAACTAAAGTACTAAATTAAACTCAGAACATTAAGCACAATGAGTATAAGTTTATCAATAGAACTTGACCTTTTATCAAATATTTAAAAAGAGGAGTATCAGCTGCAAGTTTTTATGCAACATGCCAAGTATGAAAATTGGTACAGTATTTTAAGTTGTAATGAAGGATAGAGGACCAATACTTTAATAATGAAACTTAAAAAATGTCCCCAAACTTGAAGCACGGGGAACTTCTTTTTGACACCTTGAAACTCAAGCTCTAACATAGTGTCCTTCAAATAATAGACATATAATGCATGAAAAAAATGTCATAAGTAACTTCCTAGACTTTATTATACAAACTATTTGAAAATTTAAAAACCTCTTTTTTTTTTGTAAAGTTGCATAACATGAGATAATGTTACTTATCTATGCATAACATAAGTCTGCTCTGTCAAGTGGACAAATTGTTGGCTTACTATTTTTGGTTAAGTAGAAAATTGACAAATTGATGGCTTAAAACAAAGAAAGACCATTGCCTCCCTCAAGTAGAACATCATTAGCTGATCAATTAATTATCCAACGAATGTACATTCCAACTTTCTTCTAAATTCAATAAGCAGTGATCAAAAAATTGATGATTCCAATTTTCATGGATAATTAGTCTATAACATATCTCTAAATAATAAAATTAACATCACTATATAAAATTAACATATCTCTAGACTTTTGGTTCATGTGGGGCTAAAATATCAAAGAAACAATAATGCAAACTATATTAAAAATAAGAAATAACATTGTTTGATACAATACATACAATGAAAATCGTTTCCTATCCATTTGTTAAAAATGAGCTAAAATGACATCATTGCTAATTGTTAAAAGAACATCTATTTCTATATAAGTTACAAGACGATCATTTAGCCACTGATCACCCATTTTGTTACATAGGTTACTCTTCACAACTTTCATAGCTGAAAAAACACGTTCAACACTTGCAGTTGCTACCAGCAAGAACAAAGACAACTTCAAAAGCTTATAAACCATAGCAAATATGTTGCACTTATTTGTTCCACAAGTTTTGCACAAAGATCTGAAAGCCCTTTCAACTTAGCAAATTTTGGGTTAGATTGAACATTTGTAACATAATTCCTAAGTTGACGGCGTAACGCCACTTTAGCCATCCTCAATAATTTGTTCACATCAAAAGCTGAAAGTGACTCTGCGGGACTCAAACATGAAACACACTGTAAAAGTTCAGTATTCTCTTCATCAAACCTAGTCATTATAACTTTGTTTTACTTTTGCCATCAAATCAAAATAGTTTGTATTTTCACATTCTCTTTTGAAATTTATAGTTTTTTTATAATGTGTTTTGGACCAATTTTTGGGAAAACAAAGTTGTTTGCATTGACTTAGAACCGTTGCTTATTGATTTGAATAGATGCTATATTATGTTTTATGCAAAACTATCCTATTTTATTCTAAGATTGTTATGATTTGATCTAATGTTTTTATGTGATTTATAGGTTTTTTATAATGTGTTTTGAGTTGTTTGCAATAAAACGATCATTGTGTATGGATTGTTCGTCGTGTATGAGCCTTTGATTAAAGTTTGTTGATGTTTTCATTAGTTTTATAATGGAAACAGGGCTGAAATTTTATGATTTCAAGTTTGTTGATCATTTTATGAATTTGAAAGTATTTACAATGTAAGTTATATATGTTTTCTTTTCTTTTTCAGGTTAGTGGTTTCAACAATCATCATCTTCAATCAATTTACACGGTAAATGTTAGTGGTTGAATGCACAATGTCAGGGGTTCATGTCCCTGTTAAAAATCCCTGGCAAATGGACATATTCTTGTAGTGCAATGACCTCATACAATCCTTCAATCATCCCCGAGCTACTGCAACTTTCCTCTATGAAGGCAAAACTGACTCCTTTGGGGATGGAACGTTCTATGTCTCTTAGTTGGTAATCTGAAAAAAAAAATTAAAAAATCAAAATCTTACATTGTTAAAAAGTTTTTTTTTACTGCAAAATAGATTATAGTAATTTAAAAATATACCACATATGATTGTAGAATCTGCCGCAACTAAATACTCGATAAAACCTGTGTCACTAGAGAATTCTTTGATGTCCTTCTGCCTGTTTCCATGGCCAATGAAATACAATAGTATCTTATCTCCTACTGCCGACTCTCGAATTATTCTCTTAAGTGCTTTAAGTATATTTTCAGATGTTGGCCAATTAGGAGTATTGCAATTGTCATCCACATCTTTCTTGTTAAAGCCATACTTGCTTGTTAAAATTTTTCTGACCTGAAACATTTGCTCGACTGCATGTTCAAGGTGTGGTTGAATCTGATCATTTATGTAATCTAAACAAACAAGGAGTGATCTATTCTTTCCCATTCTAAGTACCTAGAAATCACAAAATAATAAACGTTACTATGTAGCAACCCTCATTTTTCTAGTGTAAAGAACTTCGAAATAAAAGAGATGAAGTACAATTGGGCAAATTAATTCAAAATCTAAATCATGAAAGATAGATGGAATGCATGGTAACCCAAATGAATTCAACCAACTACAGAAAAACATAAAGTAACCACATTGTATAGATCCCGAATCAGATTCAAAAAGCCCCAATTTTAAATTTATGAAACCCTAGCCCCATCTACCTTGAGCAAAGCAGTAATGGCGGAGAACGAGGTAGGTAATCACATCACGGTGAAGAATGAGGGACAAGACTGACGTTTGTTAATGGTTTCCAATTTTAGGGTGTGAATCTTGTTCCTCAAGAAAGAAATTGTAATTCGGTCAAGATTGAAGAACATAACAAATCAACGCGCCGGTTTTTTTTTTTGAAATTTGGGCCAAAGTTAGAAAATATAGTAGTTTTGAAAAAATATTGTATTTTTGTTCCGTGTTCCCTTCAATCAAAAACTTTGAAATTTGCGCCAAAGTTGCTCAAAAAATTAGTCCTTTCGTCCTTATTTATAGAAGTAGTTTACAAAAAAGTTTTGTCCCTAAATATAAGATCATATACAAATTCCTAGATGCATTGGTTACTCTTTTTCCAAATATACCATTTATCAATACTATCAATTTGTCTTGGTATATGAAAAGTTAATATTAAATATATATTTAATTAAGGGTAATCTAGTAATAGTCACACCAATTTGAGACAACTTTATTACTCAACAACTTTTCTTAATACACGTGATTTTTGTAAATTACTCCTATAAAAAGGGACGGAGGGAGTATTTTGAGTTTGATTAAAATTATATATTGTTATTTTTCACTTTCCTACTATAACAAATTATACTTGAAAAGTGATTTTCACGTCGAATTAGGTTTTTCTTTCGCGATTTCGTCGTCTTAGTTTGTCAGAGGCGAAGTTAGCCATGTTTTTATGAGGGGGCCAAATCTAAAAAAAAACAAATAAAATACATTTTATGTGTTGTCTTGACAATTTTTATTGTTAACCAAACTCTTTTTATAGTTGTTTAAGTTGTAGGCATAAAATGATGTAAGAACAACAATGTCTCATAAAATTTAGTGGAAATGATAGTTCTAGAAGTTCAAATAAGTTGAAGCAATTAATAATCTTTTGAAATTACTGTAAAAAAAAATTGCAATTAAATTAGATGTATTGAAGCAAAACATATACAACTTTAGGAAGAAAAAAAATTGCAATTAATAATATCTTTTAATTACAATCAAAACAGAGTGCTTCAAGGCCTTCAATGTTATATTTTCTGTTGTAGTATGAACCTTCATATGTGACTTTTCATTGACCATTGTCACATATTCTGGATTAGGCCTTGAAGAAAAACATATAATCCCCCATATTCGTTATTTTTTTATATCACAAAAAAAAAACATTTATTTTCACTACACAGTTTTCTTTGCACATTAAATTATACATGTCATGCAGCTTAGAATCTACTACTTTAGGAAGCTAAAAAATTGTGACTTTTTTGAAGCCACGCATGGATGGAGACATGTAGTATGTAGTCGCAAATGGTGTAAGTAGACTGAAAAAACAAAGGTATTATTATTATACTAATTAATGAGATTGGGACAGGATGACCTTATAATATGGTTCACTACATGTTTTCATAAAGAGAAGGTAGTAGTCTAGTTAAACTTTTGAGATAGATGAACTATAAACTTGTATGTTGTGCTAAAACTAATAATTACAATTCAAAAAACTACCTCAATTATGATAATTTTCTAGCTAAACCATGTCAAATGTGTTGCATACAACACAATATACACAAACTAAAGTACTAAATTAAACTCAGAACATTAAGCACAATGAGTATAAGTTTATCAATAGAACTTGACCTTTTATCAAATATTTAAAAAGAGGAGTATCAGCTGCAAGTTTTTATGCAACATGCCAAGTATGAAAATTGGTACAGTATTTTAAGTTGTAATGAAGGATAGAGGACCAATACTTTAATAATGAAACTTAAAAAAATGTCCCCAAACTTGAAGCACGGGGAACTTCTTTTTGACACCTTGAAACTCAAGCTCTAACATAGTGTCCTTCAAATAATAGACATATAATGCATGAAAAAAATGTCATAAGTAACTTCCTAGACTTTATTATACAAACTATTTGAAAATTTAAAAACCTCTTTTTTTTTTTTGTAAAGTTGCATACACATGAGATAATGTTACTTATCTATGCATAACATAAGTCTGCTCTGTCAAGTGGACAAATTGTTGGCTTACTATTTTTGGTTAAGTAGAAAATTGACAAATTGATGGCTTAAAACAAAGAAAGACCATTGCCTCCCTCAAGTAGAACATCATTAGCTGATCAATTAATTATCCAACGAATGTACATTCCAACTTTCTTCTAAATTCAATAAGCAGTGATCAAAAAATTGATGATTCCAATTTTCATGGATAATTAGTCTATAACATATCTCTAAATAATAAAATTAACATCACTATATAAAATTAACATATCTCTAGACTTTTGGTTCATGTGGGGCTAAAATATCAAAGAAACAATAATGCAAACTATATTAAAAATAAGAAATAACATTGTTTGATACAATACATACAATGAAAATCGTTTCCTATCCATTTGTTAAAAATGAGCTAAAATGACATCATTGCTAATTGTTAAAAGAACATCTATTTCTATATAAGTTACAAGACGATCATTTAGCCACTGATCACCCATTTTGTTACATAGGTTACTCTTCACAACTTTCATAGCTGAAAAAACACGTTCAACACTTGCAGTTGCTACCAGCAAGAACAAAGACAACTTCAAAAGCTTATAAACCATAGCAAATATGTTGCACTTATTTGTTCCACAAGTTTTGCACAAAGATCTGAAAGCCCTTTCAACTTAGCAAATTTTGGGTTAGATTGAACATTTGTAACATAATTCCTAAGTTGACGGCGTAACGCCACTTTAGCCATCCTCAATAATTTGTTCACATCAAAAGCTGAAAGTGACTCTGCGGGACTCAAACATGAAACACACTGTAAAAGTTCAGTATTCTCTTCATCAAACCTAGTCATTATAACTTTGTTTTACTTTTGCCATCAAATCAAAATAGTTTGTATTTTCACATTCTCTTTTGAAATTTATAGTTTTTTTATAATGTGTTTTGGACCAATTTTTGGGAAAACAAAGTTGTTTGCATTGACTTAGAACCGTTGCTTATTGATTTGAATAGATGCTATATTATGTTTTATGCAAAACTATCCTATTTTATTCTAAGATTGTTATGATTTGATCTAATGTTTTTATGTGATTTATAGGTTTTTTATAATGTGTTTTGAGTTGTTTGCAATAAAACGATCATTGTGTATGGATTGTTCGTCGTGTATGAGCCTTTGATTAAAGTTTGTTGATGTTTTCATTAGTTTTATAATGGAAACAGGGCTGAAATTTTATGATTTCAAGTTTGTTGATCATTTTATGAATTTGAAAGTATTTACAATGTAAGTTATATATGTTTTCTTTTCTTTTTCAGGTTAGTGGTTTCAACAATCATCATCTTCAATCAATTTACACGGTAAATGTTAGTGGTTGAATGCACAATGTCAGGGGTTCATGTCCCTGTTAAAAATCCCTGGCAAATGGACATATTCTTGTAGTGCAATGACCTCATACAATCCTTCAATCATCCCCGAGCTACTGCAACTTTCCTCTATGAAGGCAAAGCTGACTCCTTTGGGGATGGAACGTTCTATGTCTCTTAGTTGGTAATCTGAAAAAAAAAAATTAAAAAATCAAAATCTTACATTGTTAAAAAGTTTTTTTTTACTGCAAAATAGATTATAGTAATTTAAAAATATACCACATATGATTGTAGAATCTGCCGCAACTAAATACTCGATAAAACCTGTGTCACTAGAGACAAAACTTAGGGACAAAACTTTTTTGTAAACTACTCCTATAAATAGGGACGGAGGGAGTAATTAATATTATACACGGGGACAAGTTGTCGTTGCCAAAAATTTAAAACTAATTATTATACACAGAAAAATTGTCTTTGATGCAAAGTTTAAAATAAATATACACGGAAGGAGCTGTCCCTAATAAAAATTTAAAAATAAATATTAAACGCGGGACAATATTATTTTAGGGAAAAACACGGGACAAGTTGTCGTTGATACAAATTTTTAAAATAATTATTATACACGAGACAAATTGTTGTTGCTAAAAACCCAAAAATAATTATTATACATGACACACTGGATTGGTTGTCGTTGTTAAAAATAAAAAAATTATTATTATCTACGGGACAAGTTATTGTTGATACAAATATTACCATAATTTTTGTCCACATAACAAGTTGTCGTTGCTAAAAATCCAAAAATAACTATTATACGTAAAACAAGTTGTCGCTGATACAAATTTTAAAATAATTATTTTACTTGATGTAAGTTGTCGCTGATAAAAATTTAAAAATAATTATTAAACATGGGACAAGTTGTTTCTAATACAAATTTTAAATATCCATTATACACAGGAAGAGTTGTTGTTGCTAAAAATCCAAAAAAAGTTATTATACACGGGACAAGTTGTCGATGATAAAAATTTTAAAATAATTATTTTACATGGAACAAATTATCCGTAATAAAAGTTTACTAATAATTATTATACACGGGCTAAGTTAGTGCTGATATAAATATAAATTAATTATTATACGCAGGACAAGTTGTCCTTAATAAAATTTTTATAATAATTATCATACATGAGACAACTTATCACCGATGAGAATGAACATTTACGGTTTGTTTGTTTTTTTCAAACCTTCGTCTCCCATATTTTTAATTTGGTAAACATATTAAAATAAATTATATAAGTTAATATTATTATTGTTTAAAGTCACATATAAAAGTATATGAACTAAAATAAATCATTCACACAATCGATACAAATTTTAAAATTACTGTTAATTTAATATACACGGGACAAGTTGTCGATGATACAAATTTAAATTATATTAAAACATGGGACAAATTGTCCATGATTAAAAAAAATTAAATAATTATTATACACAAGAAAAATTTGAAAATAATTATTATAGACATGACAAGTTTTTTTTTGAAAGATATAGACATGACAAATTCTCGCCAATACAAAAGTTAAATTAAATATTGTATACTCCCTCCGTCCCTATTTATAGAAATAGTTTACAAAAAAATTGTGTCTCTAAATATAAGACCATATACAAATTCCTAGATGCATTGATTACTCTTTTTCCAAATATACCCCTTTTTTAATAATATCAATTTGTCTTGGTATATGAAAAGTTAACATTAAATATATATTTAATTAAGGGTAATATAGTAATAGTCACACATATTTGAGACAATTTTATTACTTCAACAATTTTTTTTAATACACGTGATTTTTGTAAACTACTCATATAAAAAGGGACGGAGGGAGTATGACAAATTGTCATTGATATAAACTTTAAAATAGTGTTATACTTGTGACAAGTTGTTACCGATTTTTTTTTTAAAGAAAATTATTATACAATGAATAAGTTATCGCTGATACATATTTTAAAATGACTATTATGCATGGAACCGGTTGTCATTGATATTATTAGATGACTATTATGATACATATTTTATAAAATACATTTTTATATATATTACCAAATCATTACTTATGAAATTTTAAATTATTTAAATTTAAACTAAACACAATTTACGAATGGTAAGTTGGAACTACATAAAATCATCTCCGACCAACGGGTACCCGTGCGTCAGCACACAGGTATCTTACTAGTGGTAGAATGAACAAAGAAAGGGTTGAAGAAATTGAAAGGCGATGGAGAGAGAAATCGCATATAGAAGATGAAAATGATTTTGGGGGAAATTTGAAATTTGAAAGATAATGTGAATAGATGATTTTTGGAAGAAACTGAAAGGAAGAAGGACAATGATGAAACACGCTTGGTGCTCTTCAAAAGTGGAGGGGCTGTCTTTTTCATCTTGCCTTTTTTCTTTGCTTTCATTTAATGTTTCTGAAGCAGAAGTGGTATAGTGTTGGGTTAGAGTAATGGGCTTGGTAAAACTTGGGCCTTTTTTAAAATTGGATCTTGTTTTTTTTTCTCTACAAAGTAGGTCGGAAAATGATATTTTTTGGAGGAAAATTAACCAGTTCCAATTTTTATGGTTAAAAATGACTTTTGATGATTTAAAAATTGAGGAAAACAATGTTTTTGTGATCCAAATTGTTAAAATGGGTGATAAATTGTACTTACAAAATATGATGATTTGGCATTGGTAGCTTAAGAATTTGACACCTAGGATTGGTTGTCTAAAAAATGATGCATGATTGTATATTATTAAGATTAAGATTAAGATTTCTTATTGATCGAAGATAAATTATTTGGACAATTAGACACAACCCCGAATTAAAATTGTTTGGGTGCATACAGTTAAATAAATAAAACTTAAAAGAAAAACAATTTAATCACATCATTTAATTTTTTTCTCTTTTTTTTTATTCATTATGTGTGTGCTAAAATAATTTTTAGTTGGAATTGTGCTCAAGTAAAACTTGGTTTTCGTTGAATTAGACTCCTTGGTTGTTGTGGATCGTGTTAACAAAAAAAGCACCTCATCTTCAACCTTTGGTGACTGATATTCTCTTTTTGCTTCATGCGCCAGATTAAAATGGAATATGATCGGCTGCAGTCAGTAAATTGACATAGTCACACAATCATGTTTTGGTGACCGTTTGATTAAGATCGGACGGTTTTCATTAAAACTCCATATTTTGAGAATTATAAAATAAAAACAAAATTTGTTTTTTGATCTGGATCATCCGATCAAGATCGAACAGTCACTTATGTCTTGACGGTGTGAATGCAGGACAATAGTAACTGCAGTGAATCTGATTTCGATTAAAATACATGCATCAATTACCCACATTTTTAGAAAAGTAAGTTGTTGTACAATATCGCTCTCAAAGTCTCGCCCTATGTTTGAGGTTCCCCTTCTTTTTAAAATTGTTGTGTTGTATCGCTCGATGGTCAATTTTGATGCCATGGACTCTTCCTTGACTAGGGTGGTGGTGTAGTATTTTCTTTCCTTAATCAACGGATACCTCTAATTTGTCTTTTTTTTGGATCTCCGGCTTTTATTTTATTCTCAAGTGAATACAGTACTACTACTTACTGACCCAGTATTGATACATAGTAGTTGTTGAATTTGTCAAATTGAAAAAATCAATTAAGAGAAGAACACACTTTTTTGTAGTACTAGTATTACTTTAATTAATTAATGGACACATGAAGAATCGGTCAATCTAAGATTAATATATGTTTCGGCCGCGGTGTCTCCTATGGTCTTTGCCCATCTTCAGATTATGTCATCATCAATTCATCATCCATCAATAATCACATCGAGGACCAAAGTTCATGAGCAATAATTATACAGAATGATCAATTTAAACTTTCTTGGTCGATAATGACGATAATTAATTAATTTATTTTTGCTATAGTATACATATAAGTTGCCATGGGACCAAGAATTATGTAACAACAATTGTATTATATGATTAGTAAAAAAACAATTGTATGATATAAATTGTGTTTTTTAAAAAACTAATAAAAATGCACAAACCATATACAAGTATAAAACGATAAAAACCATATACAAGCAAATCTTCCAAAGGGCCGGCTTAAATTTTCACTATTATATGCTCACTGATTTGTCTTTTTTATTTTTGTTGACACAAATTATGTCTTGTTTTCTAAAGAGGTAGAATACGTTAAAATCAGAAAGCATGTGGAAAAAACATCGTTTTCTCAAACCGCATATATACTATCAGTAGCAAGGTTAATTAGCTTAACCACAAAATTAATATTAATATAAACTAGACTATAGACTAACTAGAAAAACGTACACATTGTTGTCTGAAAGAAGAAAGCAAATTAAGATGGCCGGAGAAGCTCTAGGAGAAAGAACATTGAAGGAAACACCAACTTGGGCTGTTGCTTCTGTCTGCGCAGTGTTTGTCGTCATCTCTGTATTAATTGAACATGGAATCCATAAACTTGAAAAGGTATACCTGTATAATTTAAAGTTCAATCATATTGATTAATTTTGTAAGAATATCACTTAGAAAGTTTTTATATGTTAACTCTAAAAATTGCGCCAAATGAGGAGCTCTAAATGGACCGTACTGAGTCAATATTTCACGCATTCATGTATTCAGGACATTGGTGGTCGTTTGATTAAGATTGTACGGTTCAAATTCAAGTTCGGTGTTTTGAATTATAAAATTCAAATCTAAGATAAAGATCAAACGGTCTTGATGCCCTTGGTTGCATGAAATGTTGATTGTAGGGAATCCTATTTCGTTATGAATAGCAAAAACCAAAATAAACTTTATTCACTTAGTACTTTAAAAAACAAAATTAGTTTTACTTTTTTCAAAAATCTCTAAATTAATTAACGTCAAAAGAATTATTTATATGATCGGTAACAGACTATCTAATTTTCCATATGACAGTGGTTTCACAAAAAACATAAGAAGGCAATGAGTGAAGCCTTGGAGAAAATCAAAGAAGGTAAATAAAAACTAGAGCAGTATAGCTCATTTAATTCGTGTCCCCTGAAATCAATAAATGAATATGATGTAATTTTGTTGATTTGCAGAATTAATGCTGTTAGGATTCATATCCTTGTTACTTACATTTGGTACAAAATATATTGCAAAAATATGCATCCCTATAAAGTTAGGTGATAGCATGCTTCCATGTAAGAAGGGGGAAGTTGAAGAAGAAGAGTCAAAAGATGGTAGAAGAAGGTTACTTTCTTTTGATGAGAATGTGGTATGGCGTCGAGGTTTGGCACCTGCAGCTGGTGGTGATGACTATTGCTCACATAAAGTGAGCAAAATTATATATAAAAAATAATTTATTTCATATCTTAATTTATGTATCTCCTAAATCTCTGTTTCTTCTGTAAATGATCAGGGTCAAGTGCCTTTAATATCTCAATCTGGGGTGCACCAATTGCATATATTTATATTTGTGCTAGCCGTTTTTCACATTTTCTACAGTGTCATGACTATAGTACTAGCTCGAGCAAAAGTGAGTTCATTTTCATTTTTACTGTTCAGAAATAAACTTAAAAAACGTGCGATTTATTGTGTTTCCTTGTGTCTTTAATTAGCAAAAGTAAGAATGAAAATGAGTTTGATGAATGAACAGATGCAGAAGTGGAAGGCTTGGGAAACAGAAACATCCTCCGTGGAGTACCAATTTACACATGGTAATTCCTTTTCCAGTTTATATATATGTCACATGAGAATATAATGAGATGGACCTAAGTATTTATATTTTATAGTAACTTCATTATTTAATGTTAATCTCATTGATGCAGATCCTGCAAGGTTCAGGTTTGCGCATCAAACTACATTCGTTAAGCGTCACTCAGGCTGGTCTAGGAAGCCAGGAATACGATGGATAGTGAGTTCCATACATTTTTCTAAATTGGGAGTTTATTCAAAAACAATTTGTCACAAAAATAAAAAACTAAGTACATTGTTTAACAAATTTATATAAAATAATCCATTTTTCGTTTATATTAAGGTGGCATTCTTCAGACAATTTTTTGCGTCTGTGAGTAAGGTGGATTACATGACTATGCGGCATGGATTTATTAACGTAGGTCTCAAACCTTTTGAACTTATAAATGTTACTCTTTTCAATTGAGGTCTTGACGTGAAAACCCAAAACTGAAACAAATGCAGGCACATTTTGCTCCAGATAGCAAATTCGACTTTCATAAATACATCAAAAGATCAATGGAGGACGATTTTAAAGTGGTCGTGGGTATAAGGTAATTAATTAATTAATGGACCTAAATTCACTAATGCAATCTTGAATGGTTTTTGTTTAAGCTGTTATTAAATTTGTTATCTTATCTCACTAGCTAGTTTCTGTTTTGCAGTATTCCTTTATGGGCTTTTGCGATCATTTTTCTGCTTATGAACGTTTACAGTAAGTAAAGTCATTCTGATCTCTCTAACTCACACTGTCACACACACAATATTACACTTGATATTGAATTTTTAGTATTTAAATTAACTTCATCCATCTTTGCAGATTGGTACACGCTCACTTGGTTATCATTAGCGCCGCTAGTGGTAATTGATAAATACTATCATATATAATTTAACATTATTATTTATTTATTAACTCTATTAATGGATTTTATAATTAGGCTCATGAACATGATCAGCATAATACTGGTATTTACAATTCGAAATCTGTGTCTATCAACTTTTACAGATACTTCTATTAGTGGGCACGAAGCTTGAACTGATAATCATGGAAATGGCCCAAGAAATCCAAGATCGTACTACAATTGTAAGAGGTGTACCCGTGGTAGAGCCCAACAACAAGTATTTTTGGTTTAATCGCCCCCATTGGATCATCTTCTTGATTCATTTTACCTTATTCCAGGTGATACACATTTACTCTATAATATATCATTTGTTGTTATCTTAGTATATAGCACATAACATTGTATAAGATGCTTTGATTTTAGTTCAATCTTGATCAATCAGAACTTACTCATAATATTTTTTCATTATTCTTTTGCAGAATGCTTTCCAAATAGCCTATTTCTTGTGGACTTGGGTAAGTAGCTAGCTTATAAATTAGGCGACATGTTTATTTTTTAGGAACTTAGATCCTCGACAAACGGCTTTATGGTGCAGCCAGTTGCAGGCAGTCGAGAGAAACTGCACTTTAAAATCGATTGTAGATACCGTAAATGAGATGCGTATTTCAATTTTTAGTTGGCTAATTCAAAAGATTTGTATTTACACAATATTAATTGTAATTATTTTGAAAACGCAGTATGAGTTTACAATCACATCTTGCTTCCATGAGAACTTGCCACTAATAGTGACAAGGGTTGTCCTTGGGGTAGCCTTACAAATCCTATGCAGTTACATAACATTTCCTCTCTATGCACTAGTGACACAGGTAAAATATTTCCTCAAATTAACCACACCATTGAATTAAATTTATTTAATTGGAAATTTAGGCCTGAATGTATATATGTTAATTAAAATTGCAGATGGGATCTCACATGAAGAGAGGAATATTTGAGGAGCAAACAACAAAAGCACTTAAAAAATGGCAAAAGGCAGCAAGAGATAAGAGGAAGTTAAGGAATACAGGATCAATAGAGATTCCTTCAGTGAGTGGAGACACAACACCAAGCCAAGGAACATCACCTTTGCATTTGCTTCACAAGTTCAAGCCTAGTAGCCAAACAGACACAGATAGTGTTCTATATTCTCCAAGATCATACCAATCTGAAACTGATTTTTCAGATACAGAAGGATCTACACACCAATTGAATTTGAATCAAATTATGTCACCACCTCAACACCATCCTGCTGGGAACAATAAACTAAATCATAATATTGACTTCTCATTTGATAAGCCTTAACAAGTAACAATGGCCTAATTTGACCAACCTGTATGGCTGTGTGTCAACTCTCAACACAATTAATATCATGTTACAAGTATGGATATACCGTAAAATCTTGATTAATCTTGTGGGTAGCTTGTAGGAGTCACATGTGATGCAATGTTCAACCCGTAGACAATAGGTAGGTATAAGAACATCAAACACTTTTATTGATCTCTTTTACTTTGGAGTTTGGAGATGCTCTAAGTTTTTTCTTTTAAAATATGTGCATATTCTTTTAACAAAGATAATTATTAGTGGTGTGATTTTTAATATATTTTTCCTTGTTGAATTTCACATAAATATGCTAAATACACTTGAGAGGTTGGTTAATGGTAATAACTTAGTCTTGTAATGTCAAAGTACAAACTTCCTTGAGATGACTCTAAAATAACAACTAGTGCCATTTTAATTAATAAAAATTTGTCTTTCCCTCAATTTTTTTTAAAAAGAACTTAAGTCTGCTAAATAATTTACATCCACTTTAATTTCTATTTAGTGAAATTTACATGAAATGGTTCAACAATAATTTATGCATACAAGACTTGGAAAACAAATATAAATAAATTTTAGCCACATTTATCATGGAGCATCTTTAACGCTTCAAGCTAGGTCACAATTTGGCCACAAAATGTCTTATGTGCTTCACTTCTCTTGGCAAATTGTGAGCGCCAAATCCAATTTGTTTCTGATTCATTCAGTTTGTTTTTAGACACGATTTGTGCCATTACCTTTGCTCGTACACATAGTGAGTAGTAGATGTTCCTTGACTTGAATGAGACTAGCTCAATCTTCGTAAGTCACTATTTGGACTTTGATCTTTTGCTGGCAAATCCAAGATGAGCACTCAAAGTGTATTTGTCATCTACATATTTTGTTTCTATTAATCACTACATCTAATAAGTGAGCACCATATCTCTTTCTTCTATTCTTCTTCTCTCTCTATACATATATTTCTTGGTCATGTGTTGCTACCTTCACACTTCAACCAACATTAAGAGCCTCTTTAGTGGATGTATTTTAAAGGTTGTTTAAAATACATGAAACCATATGTTAACATTTTTTGCCGTTAGAAGAGAACTACGTAAGAGTGTGGGCTGCATAAAATTATGTGGAGTATCTTAAATAATGTAATGTTCCATAGAAATCAAAAACTAGTATATTAGACCAAATAAAAATTATTAAAGTATTGGTTCCTTTAAGGTTACTTAAATTCTACCACTGGACCAAACTATTTTTGAATTGCTTAAGGATGATGTGGCATTGCTGGGACCACCTATGGAACAAGTTTTTTGTTCCTTACTTCCTCTCCATTGGAGATGCTTAACACCTCTTCCTTTCCTTTTTCTCTTCCTTTATCTCCCTCTCATTTTCAAATTCAAACCACTTTTCCCGGCCTTTTTTCGATATCATAAGCATTTAAATTTTTCAATAGCGCAGAGATATACATGTACCAAGTATTGTGCCATAGAGAATACACATCCAAGTCTCACATTGAGTAGTTGGAAGAAAAACGAGATAGAGAATTATTATAAATATGGAGACATGTATTTGAGTGTTCTTCACCATAGCAACTCTGGGGTATGTTTGATTTGCATAAATACATAGGGTTGGACTGAACAACTTTTTTTGTACCTATTCCATTTAGAAATTGATCATAGGATTGAACAAAATAGGTAGCAAAGAACTGTATAAAACATGAATTATTGTCCCTCATTAAACTATAGGACAATTTTTAGTTCAGAGTATAGACTATCAACGTATACTACTTAAACTCATATAAAAATAGTGATCAATATAAAAACTTATACCCCCTAAAAATAATATAAGAACCTATATAATTGGATAGTGCTATATCATTTATTCATGCATGCATCGCTTCTTATTTCCCTCTTGATGTTTAGCATGTTGACATCTCTTCACAATCTTATAATTCCTTCCAATTCTTGAACTTTTCTTATTTCTTCTTTCCATCTTCCTTTGAAGTGCCTCCATCATTGTATTTCATTTGATTTTCCTGTAACTCTCTTTCATTCACAACCAACTTCACTCCATTTTTCATTTGTGATGGCATCTTTTCTTTCTTCTCTTCTCTTTGATTGATACTTTCTTTTCTATGGTCATATATCTTACTTTGCACAAGCATTATTTTTATAACAATGGAATAAAGATAACTAGTGGCATTCAAAAAGTAAGAAATTTAAAATTAATCATTTAAACATCAACTACAGTTTTTGTCCCTTAGTTTTATCGTTTAAAAACAAATGTCTTTTTGTCCAAAGGGAAATGTGCCTCTTATTAAAATAGACCTTCATAAAAAAAAGATGGTCTATTCTAGCAAAAAACGATACACACACACATACACACACATACATACACACACATATATGTGTGTGCGCGCGTGCACGAGCACTTATGTTTGTATGTCTAGTTTTCATATAATATAATATGCTTCTTTTTAAAGTATTGGTTGCTATAATTAATTTCAAAATTGTAAATATCTTTTAATAGTTTTTAGTTAGTTTTTTTATTCATTTAAATGTATTTAAAATCCGAAAAGAATGTTTTAGAGAATAACACATATAATTGCTTTTTTTTTATTGAATCATAGGAAAAAGTGCATCAATGACTTTGTTTGTAGGAAAACTTGTAATTAATTATAATTTAGTAATTATTTGTAGTTCAGAGAAGAGTAAGCATCCCAACAATGTAGCCTAGTTCACCTGAAACAAAAAATCATAATTAATTCCCCTCACATCATTTGATGTAATACTAATTTACAATTCGTCACTTTTACCAAATAAAATAAAATTTACATTTATTCATTTCAATCAATATACTTCAAACCAGATCATTCATTGACTTCAATAATCAAACAAAACCTACCTATAAAGTGAATATTTTATTCATTACACACATAATATAATAATATTGAATAATATAAGAACTTATTTTATACAATGATGTATTATAATGTTTGCTTCAAGTATCAACTTTTTGGTGAAGATCTCGATACTTTGATTTCGGTCTTAAACGACAAAAATCTCAAAGATATGATGTTTGAGTATGATTGTATGTGTCACGTTTCACCAAAACCTGCAAGGTTGAGAGTCTTCCTCTTCCATGTTCTTGTTCACAACATCACATTGGATTCCACTCTATATAGTGCTATATCATTCATTCATGCATGCATCACTTCTTATCTCCCTCTTGATTTTCAGCATATTGACACTGTTTCACAATCACATCATTCTTTGCAGTCTTGAGCCTCCCTTCTTTCTTCTTTCCATCTTTCTTTGAAGTGCTTCCATTCCATCATTGCATTTCATTTTATTTTCCTTTAGCTCTCTTTCATTCACAACCAACTTCACTTCATTATTCATTTGTGATGACATCTTTCCTTTCCTTTCTTCTATTCTCTTTGATTGATACTTTCTTTTCTATGGTCATATACTTTCTTCTCTTTAAAATTAATCATTTAAACATCAATTATAATTTTGTCCCTTAGTTTTATCTTTTAAAAAAAATGTATTTTTGACCAAAGAAAGATGTGCACCTTAGATAAAAATTCAGAGTCATTTCATGTTTTATAAATCAATAATGTCCTTTAAAATCTTAAAAGTCTTTTGAGTTAAAATCCCTCAAAATCCAAATTATAGAATCTTGATTTTAAAAAGTCTTTTAAAAAATCTTAAAAGTCCATAAACTCTTACAAAGTCTTTTAAAATCTTCAAGACTGTTTTGTCAAAATAGTCTTTTAAAATCTCAATCCAATACACCTCACTTGTTTTGTTTGAAAATACTCCATCCGTCCCAAATTGTATGTCGCTTTAGAAAAAAAATTTGTCTCAAATTATACGTCACTTTACAATACCAATAAAACATTAATGTTACTTTTCCTATTATATCCTTAACTATTTATTATTCTCTTTTCTTTCAATTCTTTAATTTATCTTTTCCATACCATTTATTAAGGATAATTTTGTAAAACAACTCATAATATCTATTTCCCACACAAAATTAATTATATTTCTTAATACTTGTGAAATGCCCAAAACGTCATACAATTTGGGAGGGAGGGAGTACAATTAAAAAAAATATTCATATTTTTACAAATTTATACTTCATGCATACAAACATACTTAAATGTTGTATGGAACTTTGTATTTGAGTATACTCAAAATTCTCTTTTCATCGAACAACTTTGTATGAATGATGTATGCATGTTTCGTTCGTATTTGAGTATGTTGTTTACTCCTCCGTCTCAAAAAATTGTCTCTTTAACATTTTTTTTCTGTTTCAAAATAATTGTCACTTTAGCATATCATTGCAGCATTTGTTTCTTCATTATTATACCGTTATTTATTGAAATCAACACAATTCATTATTTTTTTAAAAATCGTGCACAAACCTTAAACGACTATTATTTTGAGACGAAGAAAATATCATAGAACAAATAACTTTCATCAACAAAGAACTTTAATGGAACTTTTTTTTTAAGGAGAACTTTAATGAAACTTTTTGTCATGTTCCACTCAAATATGCATTCCATTCTTTGTTCATATTTGATATACAAAGAACTTTGAGTATACTTTTTGTGGAACCATTTTTTGTACGTATGAGACGATTTAGATGAATAGATTAAATACACAAGTAAGAACTGATTTAAAATAATTGACATTAGGAGTGTTTTTCCTTTGGGCTCTATCTTGGACCTAACTTTACTTAAGTGTGTGTGAGGTGAAGAGGGAATAATACTAGTAAATTGTGTGTGTGTGGGGGTGCGGGGGGGTTATCACCGGTTCTTTGGATCTCAAAATAAAAAATCGAGAATCAAACCAAACTAGCTAAGTTTAGACCGGTTTAGTTTGGTTTTAAACCGAATTAAACAAGATCGTATACTTTTTTGATTTGATTCGATTTGAATTTTCAGTTCGTTGGTTTTGTTTGAACCACTTACACTCGTAAATGTGAGAACTTGAGCAAAAGAGAGAAGACAAGGCATGTGGTGTGTCGGTGTGTTTGTGTTTATAGAAGAAATGTTGCCTCGTCTATTAAAAGAGAGGGAATCGCCAATCTACACTTGGGAATAGAGTAAAGCTAATCAGGATGAAAAATATTGCCTCATTTATAAACTAAGAATTGCTTAAAATACAAATCTAAATTAAAAAGGTTATGGGCCCTAATGGACGTTTTCGTTCTCAAAATTAATCCATCCAGTATATAGGTTTTAGGGCCTTAATTGGATGCTCTAACACATCAATTCTATATGGTGCACATGTTCTATAGGATTTGCACCATGTACAAGTGTTATGCACCATTAGATTTTTAAGTCCCATCATATGTAATGATACACCCGTAATACTAAAGAAAATGGATTGGATATGGTGTAAGGGGTGTTCCATTACATGTGGCGATACTTTAAAATCTAATGGTATTTAAAATCTAATGGTATATGACAGTGACATCTGTGTATGGTGTAAGACATAACCCTTGTGTACATCGTAGATTAACATATTTTGATAGATAAATGAGATGACAATATTAATTGTAAATTTGAACACATAAATAAAGAAGTCGGAGTTCAAACTCTAATTATAACGCTTGACCTAACAATTTTAACATTTTTACCAGTTGAACAATAACATATGGACACCATGGATTATTCTAGGACTTTTCCACGTTATTTTCATCATCAATCAATTTTATTATTTAAGCCTCAAAATTGTAATAGATTGTTTTGATCAAAAGAGAAAGATTGTACTCGATTGAAATTATGTTGTTGTTGTTCCATACTCCTTGTGAAATTTGAAACATTTCAAGAGGCAGGCTAATTATTAGCTCATGTCATAACCATAGTCCACTAGTCCATATATCATGTGTTTGTTTTCATTCCTACTTATACTATTCATGTTGTTTTTGGATTTCCAAGTTGTTGTATTTGGATTTCCAAATTCTATTTTGAAAGGGACTATCTACCGAAGTTGTTACTAGGTTGAGTCACGACCAGGTCGCTCTCTTTAAGACGTTTCGCGGCACTGCCCAAAATTGTGCAAGGCAGACTATCAACCACGCCGCCTCCAGGATAAAACAAGCCCAGCTACAACTGTGCGGTTAACTACTGCACTGTAGAAAACCGTTCGAGATTTACACCTCCAATATGGTACTAAGACCACTCTTTAATACTGAAACCACTTTCTAATATCCACTCTATTATGGTGCTAAGACCACTCAAATATGATGTTATCACCATTCTAACCTTTGAGCTCTCCAAAATATCAATATGGTACTAAGACCACTCAAATACGGTGATACCACCGTTCTAACTTTTTAACTTCTCCAAAAATAGAAAAATGTAGAAAGAATATTTATATACCGTTAAGATCATTCTTAATTCCGACGGGACATTATTATTTCAAAAGGGACTATGATCTTAAAAGTATTCTTTATTCCGAAGGGACATATATTATCGAAGGGACTATGTTCTTAAGACCTTTCTTAATTTCGAAGGGACATTATACCGAATAGGGACTAAGGTCTTAAGAACACTCTTATATCCGAAGGGACAGAAAAATGAGATAAGGAGAAGAATAGCTCGTTAACACAAGCTGGGGGGAGAAGAGAGAAAGAGTTCTCGACAACTCAATAGAACTCTTTGGTGTGATTTTTTAACTGAGAGGAGTCCTCTATTTATATAGAGATTTTGTAACTGTTTTAGCTAAAATTGCGGCAACAGTCACTCTAATGGATAAGATCAAAAAGAAACTTCATCACTAATCAGTTCCACAACATTTGTGGATAAGATCAAAAGGAAACAAATCCACAAAAATGGAGGAAACAAACTCATTGGATATGAATGAAGGAAAGATAAGAACTCAGTTGAATTCTTATTCTTATCACAAACAACATAAACTAAATTTATGGGAAGTGATATTCACGAATAAAAATAATAATTACTATTATTTTTATCATTATAAAGTATTTAAAATTAAATACCGCAATTTAAACACTACTAATGTGTGTGTTCTATTTTATGTGGGACCCCCACTATCTATTTTTTCAATTCACATCACACTAGCTCAAAGTCTTATTACTTGGTGTTTAATTTTCAATTTCCTTCCAACTTCACACCAATGTTCCAACAATCCCCCACTTGAATTTAAAAAATGGTTTCAATAATAACGTCTAAACGTTTCTATAAGGTTGCTAATAAACAAAGGTGTCGCCTACAACTTGAACCTTTGCATAGCGGAAACTATTCCGATTCAACAAGAGTTGCTTACAGCATTGAACTCTATCTCAGACATAGAGTCCACACACAAACCTTTTCCTAAGGTGTATTCTAAAAGCCCGTGCGTTTATGGCCCTGCACGTCTATCCCAGTTTTAACGAACGCTCTAGGTATTCTGCCTCAAAATCCCATAGGAACCGGCCTCAGTTCCACATTCGTATAGGTGAGTCTATCAAGAGTACTCCTGTAGCTATGTACTCCACTCAACATAGAGTATAGATCTCATCAAGAGTTTCTATTATCTCATCCTTCTGTCGCTGCAGGATTCATGCTTTCTTAATTTTCTCATAACATGTTCTATCACTCATGACTTGTTATTACCCATTGAACCTATTTCTTGGGATCTCCAGTCATTTAGGTCGGGTTACCATCACTTGTGAGCTTTAGGCATTAGTCCCATCCTATTGGATGTGTTTATGACTTTCTTTCTAGTTTTTCCTTTCGTCAAAGGATTGACTAATTCTTTATCAGTGCGTACATGATCTACTTTAACCGTTTCTTTTGAGAGTAGCTAGCTCTCTAATTTGTTATGTGTTCGTGCCTTAATTATCGTCTCTTGCTATTGTAGTAACGATTCTCAATTTTGTAATAGTTGCAGTACTATCACAATGAATTAACACTCCTGACAACGGTTTTACCCACTAGGGGATCTCAACTAGCAAGCATTTTCTCAACTTGCTTCTTCACTAGTTTTCTCTAGTGTTCTCATCTCAGATCATTCCAGTGTGGATTGAGTCAATATCATGTTTCAACAAACAAATCCTCCAGTGATGCTCAATGTGCAGCTACTGGTCGCTTAAGACTCATCTGAAGGATGTTCTATTTTGTATCTTGTACCATTCAAGTACAATAAGATACTCCTCATAATGTAATCCTAGAGTCATAGTCTTCTTAAGGCACCTTATGACTCTTTCAATAGCATGTTAATGCTTCTCACTTGGTCTACTAGTAAACTTGCACAATAGTTCCACGACATCGGCAATGTCGGGTCTAATACATTCAGTGACATATCTAAGGACTGTCAATGATGCTCGCATATTCTATTTGTCTAACACCACCTCAAGTGTTCTCAAAGAGTTTTACACATGGATCATAAGGTGTGCTTGCAAGTTTACAGTCAAATAATTACATTTCTTAAGATCATCTCAACATTGTGAGATTAATTAAAAAAATTCTCTTTTTTGATCTAGTAATCTTGACACCAAGAATTACTTCAACTTTGTCTAGGTCTTTCTTATCAATGTTTGTTGATAAACAATGATTTCACATAAATTATAGCATGAATCTTTGAACCAAATATGAGCAAGTCGTCTACATAGAGACATATGATCGTGCAAATGTTATTTCCATATTTGTAGTGAATACATTTGTCACTTTCATTCACTTTATACTCATTCGATATCTTTAGGTTGTCAAATTTTCCATGCCATTTCTTAGGAGTTTATTTTTAGACCATGCAAAGATTTTTCTAACTTACTGACCTTGTTTTCTTGTCCATGAATCACAAAAACCTTCGGGTTGTTCTATATAAATTTCTTCTTCTAATTCACCATTTAAAGAGGCAGCTTTCACATTCATTTGGAGTACTATGAGTTATGTACATCGGCTAAAGGGACTAGTATCTCTCATGAATATGATTCAAGTGACTGATGAATGAGTGTCGAAGAAATCTATATTTTTTTCTTTGCCTAAAACCTTTTTCTACAAGGTGAGCCTTGTATTTAGCAACCGAACCATCAGGTTTTAGTTTTCCATTTCCAAAATTCAAATACAACCGATTCGTTTGCATCCAGGAGGCAAGTCACTAAGAGTCGTGTTTCGTTAGACTCGAGAGAATCCATTTCATCGTTTACTGTTTTTTTTCTTTTCAAGAGTTAGCATCCAATGAAGACAAAGCTTCTTGAAGGCCAGATGGATCCTCTTCCAATATATAAACCATATAACTAGGTTTATACTTTTTAGCAATTATAGCTTTCTTACCTCTTTGAGGTTCTATAACATCTCGTACGATGTTTTCATAACTGTTTCTGATTACTGGAATGTGATCAGATGCAGTGCCCCCACTAGCTCTCAATTTAAAAGGGAAATTATTTTGCCCCCACTAATGACGTGCTTTCACTAGCGCCCCCACTATTCTTTATTTAATGGGGTATTTATTTACATAGAAACCAGTATCGTTTAATTCTATGCTCACTTTAGCATTTAGGTTTTAAAACTTACATGCTTCGCTATTTATAGCATACCTAATGAATACACATTCATAGGCTCTACTAGTGAGTTCAACTTTCTTGGGGTCCAGAATCCAAATATAATCCAAACAATCTCAAGTTCAAAAAATAAGACAAGTTGGGTTGTCTTTTCTTCAAAACTTCTTAATTAGAAATTTTGTTCTTAGACTTGGGTACTCTATTCAACATAAATTTCAATTTTTGTTATAAAAATTGAACGTATCAAGCGTATCAATTTTATTTTTCAAAATTTACAGTCATATGATAAAACATATTTTTATCATTTCTAGTTTATGTGTCATCAAGTTCGCACAAATCATAATTTATTAAGTTTAGAGGTTCAAATTCTCTAAACACTGATTTATATGAACTTTTAGTTCATTCATCTTGACTGCAAAAAATAAATTTTTCTAGTCATATAACTTTGGAATTAAGTCCAAGTTACTCAAGTTTAAAATTAAACGCTTGTTCATAAGATAAATTTTGACATGTCAAATATTAAAATCACACAACTTATAAAATAGAGGGAGAATTTAATTTTGAGCATATCATCAAAGGTCCAGTCTTTTCCCCACAAAAATGCATGGAGCACAAGTCTCTTTTTAAGTCTGAGTCAACTCAGTCTTATTCAATAGAAATCTGAAATTCAGATTCTTTCTTATTTTGGAGCATGCATCACGTCCTAGAGAATAATTTTCTTTTCGGAAGTGATTTGCAACTTCACATCTCCAATGCCAACAAATTTAATGGTGTTATAATATTATGACAACACTTTCTTATTTTCAGCAATAGCATATGTTTTTTAACATAGCATAATCATAGCAAACACGGTGCGAGACGCTAATGTTTATCCACCATTCACTTAATTCACCAACTAGATTGATTTAACTAGTCATATCAGTGAATTTCTTTTTAGTTAGGTTAGGCAGCGGAGCAACAATTTACTTGTTCATATACTTGAGGGACATATGACCTGGTTTCTCACAATTGTATTAAAAATAAATCGTGAATCAGTGTCATTTCTTGATGGTGGCTGCTGATTTTTATTTAGGTCCCTTTTGAGGTTCCTATTCTATACAGTGCGGTTCTAATTTTTGAAAAATAGTTTTTAAACAAAAATTCAAAATCGCATATGTGAATTTCTTAGTGTTGTTGTTATAGCAACAATCACTTCATTGTTTCAGTCCAAAAATGTATTTCTATAGCCTTTTTATCCTTACTGTATTTAGGGACAATAAAACTCGAGTTAGTAATTTCTTCGGTAGACATGGCAGATCGAAAACGTCTTAAAATTGTTGTTTTTGGATTTCCAAGTTGTTGTATTTGGATTTCCAAATTCTATTTTGAAAGGGACTATCTACCGAAGTTGTTACTAGGTTGAGTCACGACCAGGTCGCTCTCTTTAAGACGTTTCGCGGCACTGCCCAAAATTGTGCAAGGCAGACTATCAACCACGCCGCCTCCAGGATAAAACAAGCCCAGCTACAACTGTGCGGTTAACTACTGCACTGTAGAAAACCGTTCGAGATTTACACCTCCAATATGGTACTAAGACCACTCTTTAATACTGAAACCACTTTCTAATATCCACTCTATTATGGTGCTAAGACCACTCAAATATGATGTTATCACCATTCTAACCTTTGAGCTCTCCAAAATATCAATATGGTACTAAGACCACTCAAATACGGTGATACCACCGTTCTAACTTTTTAACTTCTCCAAAAATAGAAAAATGTAGAAAGAATATTTATATACCGTTAAGATCATTCTTAATTCCGACGGGACATTATTATTTCAAAAGGGACTATGATCTTAAAAGTATTCTTTATTCCGAAGGGACATATATTATCGAAGGGACTATGTTCTTAAGACCTTTCTTAATTTCGAAGGGACATTATACCGAATAGGGACTAAGGTCTTAAGAACACTCTTATATCCGAAGGGACAGAAAAATGAGATAAGGAGAAGAATAGCTCGTTAACACAAGCTGGGGGGAGAAGAGAGAAAGAGTTCTCGACAACTCAATAGAACTCTTTGGTGTGATTTTTTAACTGAGAGGAGTCCTCTATTTATATAGAGATTTTGTAACTGTTTTAGCTAAAATTGCGGCAACAGTCACTCTAATGGATAAGATCAAAAAGAAACTTCATCACTAATCAGTTCCACAACATTTGTGGATAAGATCAAAAGGAAACAAATCCACAAAAATGGAGGAAACAAACTCATTGGATATGAATGAAGGAAAGATAAGAACTCAGTTGAATTCTTATTCTTATCACAAACAACATAAACTAAATTTATAGGAAGTGATATTCACGAATAAAAATAATAATTACTATTATTTTTATCATTATAAAGTATTTAAAATTAAATACCGCAATTTAAACACTACTAATGTGTGTGTTCTATTTTATGTGGGACCCCCACTATCTATTTTTTCAATTCACATCACACTAGCTCAAAGTCTTATTACTTGGTGTTTAATTTTCAATTTCGTTCCAACTTCACACCAATGTTCCAACAATTCAAGAAGTTATTGCTGATACAATGTTGTTTGCCTAAAAAAAACATTTTTTAACAACCCGTTGTATTTTTCTGTCGCTGCCATTTGAAAGGGACATGGGAAGAATATTTTTCTTTTTTATAAAAGAAACATAGGAAGGAATTGATCGAACGAAAAAATGATTATTTGGAAGATTCCAAATTATTGTGTTTTAACTGAGGACGTCATTATCTATCTATTGGAAAAAAAAAGGTGAGGACGGCACTTTAAATAATTGACTTATCCTTTTCAAAATAAACAATACTAATTAAATTTTTTTTGGAGATGAAACAATAATTAACTATCAATTATTCTCTCGTAGTCGTAGATGATGATTAAGGTAATCATGGAAAACTTGTCAGCAAAGCATTTCACCGACGCAAAGGACGGATTTTCAATTCATTATTTTTCCGAAGTTGACAAAAAAAAAACTTTTTCTTTTGTACAATAAAAGAAAAACAAAAAATGTATTTTTAAAATATGATAATTATTTTTTTGACAAATTAAATATGAAAAATATAAAAACTAATATTACAAATATCATATTTTAGTTGATTTTATACTTGTCCAAAAAATGATTTTAAACATTTAAATTTTTATCAGGCATTGTCTGCAATATTCAATCAAAATTTTCCATTTTTTCAATTTAATAAATTAAACTCTTGAATTTATACTCCCTATGCTTCAAAATGAGTGTCACTTTAACGATAAAAATTTATTTTAAAATGAATGTCAGTTATACTTTTCAATGTAGAATTATTATTTTACTTTTAATTGTATCCTCTAATTAATTGAGTGTATATTATTTATAAAGTATTACACCAATGATAAATAATGTTAGTTTAGTAAAATTGTCATGTCTTTTAACACTATCATTACATTTCTTAATATGAGTAAAAATCTTATAAGAAACTCATTTTGAATTCGATGGAGTATATATTAAACTACTAATTTTTTTTTCGAAGGATTAAACTACTAATTTTTAATGTTTGAGAATCTTTTGTCTGCAATTATTAAATAAATGGTTTGACCGCGGCTGGTTGCTAATTGGATCGGATCACTATTAAGTAGAGAGATTAATTTTTTAACAATGGTTTCTTCAAAAAAAAATTTTAACAATGGTAGAGACTAGAGAGATTAGTTTTTTTTTGGACTAAAATGGTAGAGAGATTAGGTTAGTTTCTATATAAAGATGTTTTGAATTTGTAAAATAAAAAAGACATGCTATTCTTTTTTTTAGAGGAAACTAGACATGGTATTCTTAATTTCGTTAAAATAATTATTTTTAAATATGTTGAAAATAAACTGCTGACCACACACCAATATTTTTTCTTCCTTTGAAAAAATATTATTTTTATTTTTACAAAAAATATTCCAAATATTCATTTCCTATTTTATTTGATGATCGAAAATAGAAAAAAAAAACTAAATACTTTGACCATATTATACACTATTATCATCATAATACCCTTCAACAAAACAAAATTTTAATACATAAAAAGAAACGATAATTTTTTTTTGACAAGTGAAAGAAATGATAGTTTGAAAAAAAGCAATTTTTTTACTGCATTGCACAAATTAAATAATTTTAACCACTATTCTTAAATCTTAATAGATGTTTTAACTGAGATTAAGATACCAAATATAACATCATGTATAATTTTTTAGAATATATAGAATGTTAAAATATGATACCGGATATCTAAGATAATTGAATCAAATTACAAAGGTAATTTTAATTTTTGCTTCACACAATGACAAGATACGGTTCGCAAAGTAATACATGAATTCGAAATCCATTCATTTTACATATAAAATTCTAAAAAAGTCTTGAAGTCTATTATTCAATAGCATAATCTTGAGTCTACAACAAACACAACTAAAGTTCCTTAAAAAAAAAAAAAACAAACACAACTAAAGTGAATTCCCTCACTACAACCATAAAGTTAACAACTAACTATCTATCATATTCCTATAATAGTTAGCACCATAATCAATACTATCCATTATTCTCTACCAATCCTCATGACACTGAAATGTGGAGTAATAGATATGATTAAACAGAATATACAATTCATTATAGATAAGTTTTTAATAAACAATGAAGATGGATCGCACAATTTAATCTTAATCATTTTAACTTTAAGATTTATTTATTCTGTTAATAATATTAAATTAGTCTTAAATTTTCACTTACATTTTTTTGTTCGAATAACCCAATGGATTGAAATTGACCTCTAAAATGAATAAGTGAAATTTGTCTTTTATTATACGAATATTCTAACAAGAAAATCGGGTGTATTAAAAAAAATGTTATATTATTCTTTATATATAATATAGATAGATTGTTACAAGAATAAATACGGAGAATTTATACAATATTTTAGTAGGGTAAGTGGCCTAACACTTTCTGAATGTATGTAAGTATGTATTTTTCACAGCACTGAAGAGGCTTCTCATTCTCTTTCTCTCTCTCTCTCTCTTTCCGAGTTGAATTTGACTCTGCAGAAAAGTGGAAACCCTAACCTAAGAATTACTTCAAATCTTTCTTCAGAGTTGAAGTTTGTGAAATTGTTGAAGCGGAGATGCTTCTGATTTCTTGAAAGTGAGTGATAATCAATAATGGGTCGACGCCATGGATGGGAACTCCCTTTTCACACTTTTCAGGTACTATAGTATATTATACTACATTCTTCTTCTTCTTCTTTCAAATTCCGTTTTTCTTTTACTTTTTCTTCATTTTCAGATTATGTCATTTTCTTTCTACTTTTCTTCATTTTTTCCACCTTTTGACTTTATCGTTTACTTTTCCTCTTCTTCTTTCCCATTTTACCCATTATTTTCATCTATTTCACCGTCTTAATTTTGCTTTATGTTTTAATCGAAAGTTCTGTTAATGTTTTGTTTTTTTGTTCCTTACTTTCTGGATGAACGTGCTTTTCAACTCAATTAACCATTTACTATAACATTACTTACTTTTTAACATTATTTTGCTTCCACATTCCAGTTTAACATGAATTCGGATAGCATTGAAATACAACACTTAATTAGTATCATGCTGTCGTGATTTGTGAACAGGTTGTGGCTATTACGGTTTTTTTCTTGCTATGCATTGCGTATTATGCCTTCTTTGCTCCTTTTCTTGGAAAGGACATCTATGAATACGTCGCTTTTGGTGTTTACTCTCTACTGGTAAGTAACCATCTGATTCGTCTCTACGTTCGTTCTGTGTTTCATTAAATAAGGAGTACAGTACTCTTTCATTTACTTGTTCCTCAATTTTGAACTGCAGGCACTTTCTGTATTCTTTCTATATGTTCGTTGCACTGCCATTGACCCCTCTGATCCAGGAGTAATGCTTGATTGTGACAAAACATCCAAGAATAGATCAAAACTTGATCAAGAGTTGGCAGGTTGGAATTTTATATGATTGACATACTCTAAGCCTCTAGGTTTACTCTTCAGATCAGAATCACTTAATGATTCATCTCACCTATCAATGGGTTTTGTCAGAAATTTAATATTTTGTATATTGCTCGTTAATCAGGGTAGTTAAATCACCGATGAAATAAAATGACCTGTAATTGAATTAGTTATACAGTAATGTAATGACATTGTTGACTAGGCTGTAAGTAACTGGCCACATAACAAGACCCGAAGCAATTACAACAGATTCAGCTATGCCTTTATTGTTGTTTTGGTACCACTATAAGGTGGTTTATATTTTTCCTTGTTATATGGTTACCATGTTTGTTGCCTCTTATATAGCATATACGAATAATTGTCTTGACCAGTATGACAATGATACTTTTTTGTATATTATTAGTATATAATGGCAACGATTGATGATCTCTGATGACCATAATAGCAATTTTTTGCGCCGTTTGATAATTTATCGTGCTATGAATTTGCATCTCCTATTGCAGAACCCAGCAAGATAGGGCTAAACAGTGATGGAATATCTGATCAGCATGATTCAAATGGGTGCTCCAAACTTGGATGTTGCCTGTGTAGTTTCCTTGCTAGAGAAGATTGCCGTAGCGATGAAGATTTTATTCTTCAGCAACAATCTGGAGAGGAGGATGCTTTGTTCTGTACTTTATGCAATGCTGAGGTCGGCTCTTCTACTGTAAAGTCTTATTTTGTTCTCCATATAAAAGTCAATACCAGAAAAATAAGAAATGATTGAAGTAAGAAAAAAAAATAGAGGTAGTTAGTTTCGTAGAATGCAACAAAGTCTGCTTATGTTTAGGTGATTAAAATGATCTGCTTCCCGAAACTTCCATTTATAAAAATCAGAAAAAGTTATGTTATAGACATCCCTTTCTTGATGACTCATGATAGGTCAACTGTTCAAGCATAAATAACCAACCCCTTTAACAAACAATAAGTACGGTATTTCTTTTAGATTGTTCTTTGTATGTCACGCTGCCGCTTTTATATTGCTTTCTCTATATTTGAATATATCTAATTGAGGAGTTATCTTTCATTTACCCATCTCACCAGAACATGGAAATTCCATGATGTATTATTTAGTTAGCATTACATCTTGTTAGATGTATTTTGCAGGTTCGGAAGTTCAGTAAGCATTGTAGAAGTTGTGAGAAATGTGTTGATGGATTTGATCACCATTGCCGGGTAAGTTTTGTTTGAACCCCACCCCAAGTCAGTTACCGGGTATTTGATTTACTCAATATTAAACTGCCTTAGTCACAGGTCTAGTGGACTGTTGTCATACTAATAAAAAAGGTCATGCCAACCTTCTAAAAGCTCACTGTACTTGCTATCATTTCTTGGGTTGAGGTTTTCCCCTATCTTCAAAGTTATTGTTTGTCTAATTGTTTGATAAGTAACCTTGGTTGATTAATTAAAGTAACCTTGGTTGGTTAATTAAAGGTTTTTTTTAATCAAAAGCTAGTTAGAGGTTTAGTTAACAGAAATAAAGCATGTTGCCTGTAAATAAGATTTGAGATATAGAGTGGCTATCTTTTCAATTGTATAGACTTAGGGCCATTTTGGTTTTAAGAGAGTCTTGAGACTCTTGAATATCTCTGGGAATTCAATTGTAATCCAGGAATTTTCCCTATTTTCTATAATAATACCGGTTGGTTTCTATCATTGTCTTCTACGTTCGCCAATTGCAATGTAGACTGTGGGTTGTCAATGAAAATTACCCCGAAGTAGACTGTATTGGGTTAGATGTTTGGGACTTGAGATGCTTTGTGCATTTGTACACTTGTCTTAACTTGTTTATTTGTCTTCCTCAGCTTTTATATTCTTCAAAAAATCATTATCATATACTTTATTATTTTGGTCAGTGGTTGAACAATTGCGTCGGAAGGAAGAACTACATCTCATTTGTGTGCCTAATGGCTGTGAGCCTGGTTTGGGTAAGTTGCATAAAGATGCCTATCAGCTTGTCCTAAATCTAGCTCTCCCCCTCTCCTTTCTATTCTTCAGTTTTGTATTGAAAGAACCTTCAATACTATGGTTTTGTAATTTTCTTAGTTTATGTTCATGCATGTCACAGCTTTTAGTTGAATGCGGAGTCGGGATTGCTGTGCTTGTCAGATGCTTTGTTGATAAGAAGGATACAGAAAATCTGATAGCTGTAAAGCTTGGAGCTGGATTCTCTCGAGCCCCATTTGCTACAATAGTGGTACATTTTCTCTCTTTCTTTCAGAGTTTTATTCTTCATCTCAAATAAGATAAACTGATACAAACTTTACCTAACTAAAGTTACTTTTTACATATGATGTGAATTATGTTAGCAGTAACTTCTCATTTATAACTTAATACTGGATTCTTTCAATTGATGGGAGGTCTTAATTGGCTTGAAATGTAAAATTATGCACTTCTATTACATATTATAATGTTTTTTTTTATTAGTGGTCTTGTCTTTTATATTTATCAATTGTGTTTGTCTAAAGTTGTTCAAAATAATTTTCAATTACTCGTTTTGTGATCTTTGAACATCATTAAATAGTCGAGTTGTTAAATGTTACTGAATGCAAAACTTTTTCACAATTATTTCCCAATTTTCACTTCAACAAAATTTGAATTGTTAAAAGATTGAAGATATACGTTTCTATGTTTTATGCAATTTTCGATCCTTCAACAGGCCATATGCACAGCAGTTTCTTTCCTTGCGATTATACCTCTGGGAGAATTATTCTTTTTTCATATGATCCTGATCCGAAAGGTATAATCATGATCCTTTCCTCTTAATTACATATTTACATTACATGAACATACTCTAAGCTGTCTTTTCTCTTACAGGGTATCACAACGTATGAGTATGTCGTTGCAATGAGAACTTTGACTGAACCACCTGGTCCTTCAGTTGATGCGGGTGAGCAGCAGAGTCTACCTTCATCTCCTACTGGTTCATCTGTCACTGCAATAAGCGGAAGAAGCTCTGTCGGAATGAGTTTGCAAATCAAAGGTGCCTGGTGTACACCTCCAAGAATCTTTATGGATCAACAGGTACTGCCATCTTTGTACAATTACCTGAATTATATGATTAGGAACTTCTTTTTAAGATGAATAACCTATCTTGAAGCATTACAAATAGATAATTACAGTGAGAGATTAGAAAGGAGAATTGAGTTTGAACAAAACAATGCACAAAACACAACAACATCACAAAACTTTCAAACAGTATATGCTTCATTATTGGTTATGTATAAGGCTAAAAAGATTATTTATGATTTTCAATGGTTAATGGAAATAAAATACAAGTATAGTTAAAAATGCATGATAGTTTAGAGTAGACATGAAATTAGTGCATTGATTAAATGTTCGCCCAATAAGAACTGTCACGCAGTTTTGTTGGATGCTGATCAAGTGTCTGGCCTTGAATAAGCAGGATGAAATTATACATCATTTGGAGCCTGGCCGCTTACCATCTACTGTGGATCCAGATGCAATACAACCACCTGACAAGGGGAAAAAATTGAACCAGCGCCCTGTGCGAATAAGCGCATGGAAACTTGCAAAATTAGATTCCAATGAAGCAGCTAAGGCATTAGCTAAAGCTCGAGCATCGTCGTCTGTGCTTCGTCCAATTAGTTCTCGATCTCATGCATATGATGCCGATCATTTATCAAGTAGCAATGTGAGTGGAAGAAGCAGCCCTATTAGCAACCGAGGATTTCATAACAAATATGATCAAGCAGGGACATCAAGGTTATCTCCTTCCAAGAGTTCATACCCTCCCAGTCAAGCAAGCAGGGAAGATTTAGATGCGTGCCACCACAGTATGAGTAACTTTAGCAGTCCACAAGTGTCCAACATATCTCCTTCGCCAATGCAGAGGCCAGGTTTGAACAGAGACCATTTCAACCCCATGTATCAGCAACCATCTAGAAATCAGTCTCCTTCATCAGTTAGAGGAAGTGAAGGGAGTGTAAATCCAGTTCATGAAAATGGTGCATGTGTGCCAATGAGGAATAACAGCTTAGCTGTTTTAGAGGATAGAAGGTCGTCAGTGTTTTGGGATCAAGCAGCTGGTCGCTTTGTCCCGAACCCATCTAGAGCTCAAGGCAGTTCTCAGATTCCTGGAACAGAGTTAACATACAGCGGCCGTTCTATATTTTTTGGCAGTCCTGCTGTGAGTGAACAGTCAAATGCAGGAACAAGAAATAGCAGCTCAGTAGCTGGTGTTTCGGACAGAGACAATACTATAAGGGATTTTCAGCAAGGTAGATCGCATAGAGGTGCCCAGCTTCCTGTGTTCGTTCCCAGTTATTCCCAGCAAAACAAGTTCTCTTAGGGCATGTCTGGATTGATGGTATCTTGGAATGGAATGTGGTAACATCTAAATAGTAGAATGTTAGCCCATTCCATTCTACTCCTTTTCACCATTAATTGCAATTTTTTCTTCTCTAGGAACATGTTATTTAGCGCTTTTTAATGTATGTCTTCTTGCCATCGCGCGGTTTAGTATGTTCGTCATTCCATCTGTACAGTCTAATGGATCACAACCTTTCTCTGTACTAATTCATTGACCACTATCATTGGATTCGAGTAATTGAAGTTTGAATTTGATCAAAGGATGTTTTGATTCTCGTTTGGAATCCCGGAACTACATAATTGTGAAATTGGATTCTCTCCAGCTGTAGGTGTATTAAGAAATTAGGATGGGGTAAAATGATACACTAAAACTCAATGGTTTACTAAAGAAAATTCATAGTCATATTTCTTAAAAATAAAATCATAGTTATTTGTTTTGTTGTCAAATAAAACTTATGGTTTATTGTTCGTTTATAGGTGTTACTGTTTGGTTTCGTTTATTATATTTATATTTATTATTTGCTGTAACAAGATGTGTCAAGTACGGATTTATGTTGATTTTTTAGTGTATGTTTGGTTGTGCAGTGGTGGAAGTTGATTTTGAATAAATTTATTTTGTAAAATTAGTTTTGGTTAAAAATGAGTTAATATAAGGTGATTTATGTTTAGAGGTACTCTAAGTAAAAGTGATTTTTTTTTACAAAGATAAGAGAGTTAAGACCCATTTTTTAGTCCCCGACAAAAACATTGAAACTCATTTTGGAACCTGACAATAAATAAAATGCAACTTTTAGTCTCATAAAAATAAATTATAAACCTCAAACACATGAACCTCTCCATTGGTTAAAATGAATTACAAAACAAAACAAATGAATATAAACATGTAATGTGACTTTCATTTGTTTTGGGGAAGAAGGGTATTCAAGTCATTTGCATGAGTTATTTGTGTCCTAAGGGTATCTTTGTCATTTGTCATTATATATCATTAATTAACAAACTAGAGGCCGAAATTAGTTATTCAGATGTGTGTAATAATAAAATCCATTTAATTGTATCTTCTTCCTCAAACACATGAACCTCTCCATTGGTTAAAATGAATTACAAAACAAAACAAATGAATATAAACATGTAATGTGACTTTCATTTGTTTTGGGGAAGAAGGGTATTCAAGTCATTTGCATGAGTTATTTGTGTCCTAAGGGCATCTTTGTCATTTGTCATTATATATCATTAATTAACAAACTAGAGGCCGAAATTAGTTATTCAGATGTGTGTAATAATAAAATCCATGATCCAGAGCCTAAGCGTCACTTGTTCCTCTCCATTCATTTGCGGTGGTTAGTTAGAGTTAGAATAGAATGCAACAAAGGAAAAACACAATTTGATTCACGTTTGCATGTGTTGCATGACATGAATGGAGCAACAACAACATAGAAAAACAATTTGGTTTAGTAAACTTGCATGATCACGAAGGAATTAATGCACGAGGATGCCATCAAACAATTTGTGTCCTCCATGTTTTTTTTTTATTCATACAAAACTCCCACTCTAAACAAACTATCATCATAAACATAATTACAATTATCGTAATCATCATCATCATTACCTAATTATCAATTGACAATAATCAAATATGGGGGGAGGAGGAGGCGGTGACGCCAGACAGCTAGATGTGACTCCTACATGGGCTGTCGCCGCAGTTTGTGCGATTATCGTTATCATTTCCATACTCTTAGAGAAACTCATACATAAATTTGCAACGGTACCTACATTTATAAATATCATGTTAATCACGCTATTTTACATTCTTCTTTTTTGATAATATATTATTGATTTTTGTTGTGGATCATGTTAATTATGTTATTTAACATTCTTCTTTTTTGTTTATGTATTCTGGATTTTTTTAGGTGTTTGAAGAGAGAAAGAAGCATGCTCTCCTAGAAGCTCTTGAAAAGATTAAAGCTGGTAAGCAAATTAACCACAAGGAACACAAAACAACATTCTTTTTTTTCTTCTTCTTTTGTGGTTGTTAACCTCGCATTGTATTTGTGTTGAGAGTACCTCTTATATCTTAATATATAATTTCGCTGCCTGAAAAAATTAATAATGAAATGTTTGTAAGTTAATTAATTTTATTGGTTTGCAGAGCTTATGGTTTTGGGATTTATTTCATTGCTATTAACATTTGGACAAAACTACATATCAAAAGTGTGTATTCCAGTAAAATATGCAAATACTATGCTACCATGTCTTCCCGTGGCTGATAGGGCAGCTGATCATCCAAACGAACCGGCACTTGAGCCTCAAGGGACTGAACAAGAGCCTACACCGAACATACCGGCTGGAGAGGGTGAGTCTAATGGTGAACATCATCGCAGGCTCTTATCATATGAACGTAGGTTTCTCGGTGGTGGTGGTGGAGGGCCGGGATGTAAACCGGTAATTAACTTAATCTCTATCCAATCACTTATAAAAGGAATTTTTGGTGAAAAACAAATATGATGATAGTGAAAAAAAATCAAGGTTCATTTTTATTTACTTATTAATTAATTAGACAATTTTTCAATTATCTTGAGTGTTATGTCCATTAACAAGTTCAATTGTTGAAAATCATTCCTTTTGTAAACTTATTCAAGCATGGACCTGCACATACACACACTCACCAAAGCTTAATTGCTCTTCCTTTTCTACAAATGTAATATATTGCATACTAGTAGTATACAAGATTAAAGCAATTGTTGAAATTAAGTTAGATCCTAGTAGTTTACATCAAAAAAGAAACTTATGGAATTGAATGTTGGTTGTTTTGTGTAGGGGTACACGCCTCTTATATCAGTGGACGGGTTACATCAGTTACATATTTTCATTTTCTTCTTGGCTGTCTTCCATGTGATATACAGTGCCATTACAATGACACTTGGTAGAGCAAAGGTTTGTGTTGATTTAGGGGCATAACATCTTGGTTGTTTATTTTGTCATTCTATAAGTTAAGAGCCTTTTATTTGTTATGTCAGATTAAAGGATGGAAGGAATGGGAGCAAGATCATTTGGTCGATGAAGATGCCTTGAATGGTACGGCAACGACATACAAATAATGTGTTTCCATCTTCAAGTTACAACTTTTTGTTATAACATATTCAATTCTGAAATGGGTGTGTAATAATTTTCAGATCCTAGAAGATTCAGGCTTACTCATGAGACATCCTTTGTGAGGGATCACAACAGTTTCTGGACAAAAACACCTGTTACTTTCTATTTTGTAAGCAATCATCACAACCAACTCAAACTTATGTCTGTTTTGTAGACATTTTGAAGCTGTATTAATATCTTTAAATATTGAGTTTATAATAATATATAAGAAACTACTTTTTGGTAAAAATTGAAAGAAGGTATTGAGACAATGAGATTGAGAATATGAACATCCCGTCTTACTTTTTTTTTTTCTTTGAAAAGCCATCACATCTTACTAGTCTTTTCATGTTTTTGCTTCAATCAGTAATATGTTTTTGAACAATTTTCAGGTATGCTTCTTTCGACAGTTCTTAAGATCGGTTCGAAGGGCTGACTACTTAACGATGCGACATGGATTTGTTTCTGTTAGTGGCTTATCAAATGAAATGTCCATTTTATGCTTGTAGTATTTGAGTTCTTCATAGATAAACCCGTGTCTCCATTCAAATTTGTAGGTCCATTTAGCACCTGGAAGTAAGTTTGATTTTCAAAAATATATCAAGAGGTCATTAGAAGATGACTTTAAGGTAGTTGTAGGAATCAGGTAATCTTGACAAATTTGCCAACACTTGGCTGCAATCATGTCATTGATTTGAAGAATATTTTACTCCTGAATCTCTTAATCTCTTTTTGGTTTCTTTTAATGTGTGTTTTTGTGATTTTGGCAGTCCATTACTCTGGGCATCAGTGGTGTTATTTTTGCTTGTAAATGTCCATGGTTTGTATTTAAACCTAACTTTCTCTTGATTGGTTTTATTTTGTAGCACTCAAATTCTTATTGATTGTGAATATCTCTGTAACTTGTTTTCAGGTTGGCATGCTGCATTTTGGGTGTCTTTTCTTCCACTAGTAGTAAGCATCTATCTAGTTTCAGTGCGCGCATGCGTGTGTATGCACATGTTTGTTTTAAGAGAAAAAAAAGGACTAATAATTGATTTACTTGAAGGTGATTCTAGCTGTTGGAACAAAGCTTCAAGCAATTATAACTAGAATGGCACTAGACATACAAGAAAGACATGCAGTAGTGCAGGGGATACCTCTTGTACAAGTCTCTGACAAGTATTTTTGGTTTGAATGGCCTCAATTAGTTCTTTATCTCCTCCATTATGTCCTCTTTCAGGTATTTGATTCTTTCTATTTAAAACAGTCTTTTTCAATGAATATTAGAATGATTTCTTACAATTTGATCATTTGCTTTACATGTTCAGAATGCATTTGAGCTGACCTTTTTCTGGTGGACATGGGTAATATGTTATATTCAATTGATATTGTTTTCTTCTCATGATTTTGTATTTGCTTCTTGAACCTTAAAAACACTTCATTTTGGTGCAGTATGAATTTGGGTGGGCATCTTGCTTTTATGAAGATGACAGTCTTATGATTGTTAGAGTTGCTCTTGGGTAAGCAGATAGTTTATGTGATTAAATTCAACATGAATCACTAAAGTCTACAATTTATTCTACATCAGTAAAAAAATGACAATGAAAAGATCTATTACTAAAATTGAGAATAGTATTTACTAGCGTTTTAAAAACCAGACTGCAAATCGATCGGTAAGACATCTGGGTTATGGTTCAATTGGTTTTAAAAAAGTGAAAAAAATGCAAACAATCGAAACTATGGTTCAACTGGTTCAACCTTTTTCAACTAGACCACAATGGAATCGGGATCAAACATACCGAAGAACTAGCCGATTCTCGGTTCAACTGTTCCGGTCTGGTTTTTAAAATATTGGTATTTATTAAATATCCTCGTTCATTCGAGAATCAAAAGATAAAAAAGAAGAAGAAAAAGGGTTACATAGGAGATGAGATCTACCTATTAACCAAAATAAAAAACTAAAAACAAGAAACAAATTGAATTAAAGTAATTCAGTTATAACAACTATAATCTAAGTTGAAGTCGAATAATGCAGGGTGGGTGCTCAATTTGTTTGCAGCTATATCACACTTCCTCTCTATGCACTCGTCACACAGGTACATTTTATTTTAAGGTCATGTTAACAAGCGCCCTTATGATACTTGTTAAGCAAGCAAAATATAGAAACTTTGCATTGAAAAATTAAATAAATTGATGAAGGAGAATATTAATCTTGTTGTTATAATTTAAAAATATCAGATGGGATCAACGATGAAGCGGTCAATATTTGACGAGCAAACATCAAAGGCATTGAAAAACTGGCGTAATAAAGCAATGCATAAGAAACCATCAAAAGGACGCTCGAAGGAAACTCGAACATTAGGAGGAGAAGCGGGGTCACCGGTGCATTCGCCGTTACATGATGATGGCTCCGAAACCGAATTGCAGGAGCATAGCACAGCCACTATAGTGACCAGTGTGGATCGTAATGACCTCTATGATAACCATGACCTCCTAAATGGACCCTAATTCACACTTTATAAATAGTACTTACGTTTGAGTGATTATTTTTCACGGATATGCCTTCTGTCGCTTGCAAAAACAACTCTCTATTTATCTGAAGCTACTCTAGTGATCGTAGAATGAATCAAAGTAGCAGTAATGCAGGCCCTGTCAATTGTTTGCATTTCATTAAATTTAAAATTGAATGAATGTGTGCAACTGTAAATAATTACCCGTTGATACAGCCTGGGTTCAACGGAGTTTGTCTACTAGAAATTAGCATACTAGCCTAAGTTAGTGCATTCATAATTTTGTAGCACCACATTTCAGATTAGTTATATTTATGCTTGTAATTGATCAAAACAAATATTATTTTTTTTTGGTACAAAAACAAATATTTATATATGCTTTGTAATGTAGTTTTGTTAGCTAATTCATGAATTAATGGTTAAATATATAAAATTTCGTATAAATTTCTAGCTATATAGCATCAAAGTCATGTTCACTTACTTGAATATATAAAGCCACCGCAATCAAGGTCTTTGGCTCTTACAAAGTATTTCAAGTTTTACTGGTACTAATCTCAACTCAAGTATTTAGGTTATAGTTAAACACTCTTCGCTACTCCTCAAGTAGAGGTGTTCACGGCTCCAAGCGATCCGTTCAATCCGGTCACCCAACTCAAACCAACCTGTATTTTTATCCAATCTGTTTAGTTTAGGTCCAACCCAAATCAACCTATTCAAACTTGTAGTAATTTGGTTTGGGTAACAAGTTTATGATTTTAAAACTGTGAACCCGCAAACTCAACCCGTTAATTTTCTTTTACAATTTTTAATTTTTATAATATACTTTAAGAATTTTATACGTAAATCTTGATGTGTTTCAAGTAAATTTAAGTGTTAGCATTTTAAATACTAAAATTTAATTTAAATGTTATAATTTTCATGAAATAAAATGTTATTCTATTTTTTATTTTATTTTTTGAAATTTATAAAATAAAAGTATGTTTAATTACACATTGACCCAACCCGAAACAACTCATTCATTATTGGGTTGGTTCGGTTTGGGGTTGACATAATAAAAATGGATCTTTTATCCAATCAAAACCAACTAGATTTGAATGGGTCGGGTAATGAGTTTGGCCTAAAATAACCCAACCCAACTTGTAAACATCAATATCTTCAAAAGTGTGTTATGTGAAGATCGAATATATACTAGTATTTTCTACAAACCCAATGTTGCTTAATCAACAATTCACAAAGTGGATATTGTACATCCATTTGAAGAGTTATATGAGATAATTATAAAATTTATGAGATTTTATAGAGTTGTTTTACTAAAAAAAAACGTTTAATTTAATATTGATGAAAATATATGCAAATGATGAAAAATAAAATAAAATAAAATAAAATAAAATAAAATAAAAGGGCATATGGGTAATCCTACGGACGAGAAATAGAAGAAATGAAATGGATAGAATATATGGTAATGTGAGGGGTATGGTCGTGTGTGTATTGGCAATGACTTCTTCCCTTTACACTTGCAGTTGCAGTTCCAATTCCAATTCGTTAACTTGGCTGTTACATAAACGGAACGTTGATCATTACGGAGGTTTCAGCTTGAGACGACGGGCATTGACGGTGGTGGCACTTTCTCAATCGAGAAGGTCCACGGTGATTCTTATTTCATCCTTGCCTTTCACCTTCGTTTTCCTCTCTCCACCACCAGCGGAGGCCAGAGAAAGACGCAAGAAGAAGAACATTCCCATTGATGATTATATCACTTCCCGTAATTCCTTACTCTATATTCTTCTTCAACACTCCCATTTGCTGTTAAACTATGTTCAATATCAAATTATTTTCTATTTTCACTTTTCTTCTGCTGTATGTAACTAAAAAATTACTAGTTAAACTAATTCAGAAACTTGACTTAGTTATCTCGCTCTGTATTTTGTGATGTTTGATTCAGCTGATGGATTAAAATACTATGATTTCCTTGAGGGAAAAGGTCCAATAGCTGAAAAAGGATCAACTGTTCAGGTTTCTTAACTTTTTTGTAAAGGAATATATGTTATTCTTTTCTTCCAGATTTCTTATTTACTCTTCATTTCATTTTCTTGCTGCTGACAGGTGCACTTTGATTGTTTATATCGGGGAATTACAGCTGTTTCAAGTCGAGAATCTAAACTCCTTGCTGGAAATCGTGTTATTGCTCAGGTTCCAATAATTTGCCTAATTGGTTTTTCCGTGTGTGTGTGTTTGTGTGTGTGAGGGAGATCAATGCTAGTTGCAACTATCGGCTAATAATGTGCCAAATAGTCTCATTGAGTTTCTTATATAGCAAAATGTTAGTATCTTAGCTGTTACATTAGATATTTCTCCTTCATTAGGGTTTGAACATCGGTCCTTCGACTGCTTCAACTCTTAGCTCAAACCAGTTGAGCTACCCGACCCCAATATCATTTTGAGTTATGTCTCCAAAGTCATATTTCTTATATACTTTAATGATTTCTTGTCTAGAAGAAAGCATGTTGGTTGTTTTAAGCTTTACTTGACCATGCTGAATGCTGATGAATGCCTGCTTTATGCTCTTGAAAGCCATATGAATTCAAGGTGGGAGCTCCACCGGGAAAGGAAAGGAAGCGTGAATTTGTAGACAACCCAAATGGTCTATTCTCTGCACAAGCAGCACCAAAACCTCCCCAAGCCATGTACACAATAGTCGAAGGAATGCGAGTTGGTGGAAAGGTGATTTAAACATCCCTCTTGATTTTTTTCTGGTGCGTCATCTAATGTTTTTATTAGCTAAAAATTCATTTGTCATTTATTTTCTTGTTCTTACTGTTCTCTTAAATGATGGTTGCAGCGAACTGTGATTGTTCCTCCTGAAAAAGGGTATGGAAAAAAGGGAATGAATGAGATTCCGGTAAAGATCCGTTCTTGTCATCTCATGTCTTTCAACATAGATGCTAATTTAACTTCCTTAAATTCTATTGTTCTTTATTGATTTTGATGTCCCCATCTAGCAAATCTATTGAAACATACACTTAGGAGAAGTGTCTTAAGCGTTGTCATGAAAGTTGTTTTGCCACTCTGTTATGCTCACCTCTACTATTTTAATTGTACATTTCACCTTTTACTTGTTATTGATTAGATAAAAGTTATGGACAATAATATGTAGAAAAATATTGTTTTCTCTTCAACGAAAATGACAAACCTACAACACGCGCTTGTTGAACTTTGTTTATGTTGTTGCAGCCTGGAGCTACATTTGAACTAAATATTGAACTTTTGCAAGTGGCATCTACATGAAGAGTTGAGCTTGAGTTGATTCTTATGAAGAGCTTGATAATTTAACTTAAGAATTTGTACCCTATGAGGCTTGGGACATGGCTATTTTTTTCCTATTGATGTTTTCCTCTTTTTGTAGTCTCTTGACTAGGGAGATTCTTTTTTCTTTCACAAAATGATTGTGTTGTTGTATATTATACATGTCTTCCTTCTTGTAACCAAAAAAATACTTCTCTTCCTTCTCTCGTGGCTGCAATTTGATAGTGATCTCAGTATATATGTACGTGGATCACTTTTTGTATATTATGGATTATAGAAGCTTTAATTTTAACTTTTTTTAATGTATTTACCTAGTGCCCCAAAAAATTTAATGCTTGAAAAGATCCTTGCATAGGCTATCTTGATGTGTAACTGGCCTCGTCATGTACGTTTGCCTCATCATTCCACTCTATGGAGGCTTCATCATATAGGGATTGCTAGCATAACTTGGCCTGGGTTGGATCCAATCAAATTCTTCTATAACTGCTTAGTGTATTGGGTCATTGGTTAGGTCTAGTTTCTATAAATTCTTCTATAGTTTTTTTTGTCTTTGAAAACAAGCTCACTTTCTTGCCAACACAGTGCATTAGTTGGGATCAGTTGACACTATTGATTACGAAATTAATCAATTCAATCGTCAAATCATGTTCTATTATTTTGATAACAATGTATGCGAAGTGTCATTTAACTTATTTTGATAAAAAAAAATGTTTGATAATTATAATGATGATGCGAAGTATCCATTTATCCAACCATTCTTGAATTGTTTGACATTACTAGATTTTATCTATTGAATGAGAACCTTTTATATCAAAAGTGGTGTTTACTTTTTTCCATTAAAAAAGGTATATAAAAATGTAAAAATGTTATATCAAAATCCATATTTGACTAAATTGGATCCTCTCCTTCACTGTTTTCTGCATCTCTCTCCTAATTGTGTACCTATTTTTAACGAAGAGAAAGGGAGTTAGAAAAGAGATGTAGAGAAATAATGAAAATGTTTCAAATCCAAAGTTTAAATCATTTTAGTAAAAAGGAAATTAATAAAAGAAGCTTGAATTTTTTTAAAACAAAATTGGATACAAATTTTAAAGGACATGGCAACATTTCAAGAAAAAAATATTTAATTTTGTTTTCCAACAGCGTGTACTAATTAAAATAGTATAGGTAGAAAAATAAAAAGTAAAAGTTGAATTTTAATTATTTATTATTAAAAAAATGATGAATTTATTGAAAGGGTGCAAAATGGTAAATGAGCATGGTTAACATTCGAACAAGAAACAAAAGAACAGTAGCAGTAACTAGACTGCAAATCTGCAATTACCGGGCTCTCTGGTTCAGTGAGTGTTGAGTGAATGAGTTGAAGCATCTACATGATGACGATGACGATGATGAGGTTGAATCTGCTGCTTTCATTTCTTTTAAAATTTACCATTCTATCCTCCCATGTCCTCTCTTCCACCTCCGATCTCATCCTTACCAAAGTTGACCGTCGTGTAAGTCTTCATTTCATCTTTTAGGGTTTCGATCTTATTTCATTTTCTCCGATCTATGATATTTTCAATTCTAATCAATAATGTCTATATCATTTTCATGCCGATTAAAATCGAATCTGACCATTGTTTGCAGATTGATCTGTCATCACAAATTGTCCGCACCACTACTACTCTTAAGGTGCTCAAAGTTTCATTTATCTTACCATCCAAAAAATTTATATTATTTCTTCATTTACTATTCATTTTCTTTGTGTGGCTGATTTAGGTGATGTTTGCCAGAACTTTACTTACGTGTCTCATTTCTACTAAATGTTAAAATACAATGACGGGGTTAGGTAGTTACAAACATAAGCTTATGGGAGAAATACATCATAAACTTTAGTTTAAAAACTTGGCTGAATGATTTAATAATTTTCAATGCAAGTGTTTTCACTCTTGTGCAAATGAGAGGTATTTTATATTCGAAAGTATAACTGTTTATGAAAGCCACTTGCTAAATGTAATTGCTCTTCGTGTGCCTTATCTTATTTCGTTTGATGTTGCGATTTACTTTTATGTCATCTTATTATCTTCCTTGTGTCGCAGGTAGAGAATGCTGGATCTGATATTGTGTCAGAAATCTTGTTGACCTTTCCTGATAACCATGTAAATCACTTGGCATACTTGTCAGCAACACATAACGAAGGAAAGGGAAAGGCGAAATCATCTTCTGGTGTTGGTTTACCATATGAAGTTGTCCGCCCTAAAGATATTCCCTCTTCCTTGGCAACTTATTCCGTAACTTTACCTAAAGGCCTTGGGAAGGGCGAAAGTTTGACGTTGGACATCTTGGCCGTTTTTACCCATATATTGCAACCATTTCCAGAGAAAATTACGCAAGCTGACATTCAACTTTTGCTGTTTCAAGAGAGTGCACAATATCTTTCTCCTTATCCCGTGAAGGTCCAATCGCTCAATGTTAAATTACCTGAGGCAAGAATAGAGTCCTACACAAAGTTGGAAAATATAAAACTTCAGGGATCTGAATTGAAATATGGTCCATATGAGAATCTTCCTCCATTCTCATACTTGCCAATTGTTATCCATTTTGAGAATAATCAGCCCTTCGCCGTTGCTAAAGAGTTGGTGAGGGAGATTGAGATATCCCATTGGGGCAATGTACAGATCACAGAGCATTATAATCTTGTTCATGGCGGTGCTCAGAGCAAAGGAGAATTTTCCAGGTTACCTTGTTTCTGTGATTCTGAATTATCTGTGATGTTAGCTTGACACGAAATATTAATTCATTTTCTGCTGCAGACTTGACTATCAGGCCAGGCCATATGTAAGAGGTGCATCTGCCTTTAGGCGTCTTACTGCCAAGCTGCCACCAAGAGCTCATTCTGTTTACTACAGGGATGAAATCGGCAATATTTCCACTTCTAGTTTGTGGGGTGACTCAAAAAAGGTGGACATTGTCACATTTGATGAATGTATAGTCTTAAATACTATTGCTAGCATTTGTTAACATAACAACTCTTTGAAAATTACAGACAGAACTTGAGATCGAACCTAGGTACCCACTTTTTGGTGGCTGGAAAACTGCTTTTACCATTGGATATGGGTTGCCACTTCAAGACTTCTTGTTTGGAGTCGATGGAAAGCGCTTCCTTAATATCTCTTTTGGTTCCCCCATTAATGAGTTGGTGATTGACACTCTTGTTGTGAAGGTGAGTGAGATCATTTTATCTTGTCAATACATAATTTTACTTTCTTTCTTTTTATTTTTTTGTTGCAAACTTGGAATGCAATCTTTGGAGAATTTATCTATTTGAGTTATGAAACATCACATTTTACCTTTATATTTTTCAGAGGAACTAGAAGTATAGCACGGGAAAATGAATTTAGCTATCTAAATATTAACTTTTCAGTTGTCAATGATTAAGTTTTTGCTGTTTTCCCTGCTCTTTGTCTTTGGTTGTTGTCATTGTAGTATATCGTGTAGGTATGACTTACTAATACATCCGCCGGTACTTGCAACTTTCAGGTTGTTTTGCCAGAGGGTTCAAAAGATATTTCACCATCTGTTCCATTTCCTGTGAAAGAAAGACGTGAGGTATTGCTATTTTGATATCTTCTTCCAACCATAGATGATAGATATCTATGTCATTCCATTGTTTGGGTTTTATAGTCCATCCATATAATTGTTGCAGACAAAGTTTTCACACTTGGATATTGCTGGTAGACCTGTTGTTGTGCTAGAGAAGAATAACGCTGTGCCTGAGCACAATGAGCATTTTCAGGTATTACTGTTGCATCTTTTTTGGAGGCTAAAAGTTCTAAATTTGAACTAGCCAGCCACCAACAATATAAAATGCATTTTTGTCTTAATATGATCCACAAACATCTTATTTTTAATAATGATATTAGTATCCTGAATTTGTAAGGATGGAAAGCTTATATCCTGAATTTCATGTACTGGTTCTATTATTGAATTGTGTACTCACTGCAGATATATTTTATTTGCAGTTTTCTTTTTTATTGGAAAAAACCTAAGTTTCATAATGAAAAGAGATAAAGCTTGAAAATAGTTTATAATGGCATCCCTCAACGTACTAGCTGGATTTGTAAGTCTGATTTAGGTCCAATGTAAAAAATCTAATATGGTATCAAAACCTATCCATTCGAGTCACCCACCAAATGGTCCATGCACCAAACCCAGTAGTACTAGCCTAGGCTTATTTTCAAGTACTGCATTGAGAAAGACTTACTAGGTGTGATCATGGTAGTCAAATCGGGATATGTATCGTGTATCGTCCGGCCACTTTTTTGAATCGTGTATCTTATCGTATCATGTATCTTACACATGAACAAAAAAAAATATGACTTAAAATATCATATATAAACTACAAAATACTTCAAATATCATATATAAACTTCAAGATACTTCAAAACTCAAGTCATAAACAAAAGTACATGACATAATGCATCCTTAATTCAATCAAAATCAAACATATAGACTGTAGAGTGTAGAGAAACAGATTGTGTATGTGTTGGAAGCCGTAAAGGAATGGAAGGTGAGTGGCTTTTGGGAATAGCTCCAAATTAATCGGTAGGTACAAAACAGAACAGCCCCAAATTAATTGGTAGGTTACAAAACAAAACTCTTGAATACAAAATGGTTCACCTGCAATAGCTGATGGGTTACATAAACCTGACCCAAGAAAACCGGGTACATTTGGGGTTGTCTGGAGGGTCATGTAAAACCCGACCCGGTTCCAGGACCGTTCCATAAAAAAACGGAAAATAATTTGGAATTTTTGCCGGGTCGTGCATCCCGACCTGGTTTCTGCAACTGAAACGCAAATGTCACAGTATCGTTGGATACTAGATTGAATCGGGATACATGGGATACATCTGGGATACAATGTCATTTGGGATACAGACCCTGATACGTATCGCCCATGGCTGTTTTCGTAACGTATCGGGATACGTATCGTGGGACAGGTGGGATACTAACTACACTGGGTGTGATACTGATGGGTGCATTGAGAAAACTCAAGCATGGTAGTCAAATCAGGACACATATCGTGTATCGTTCGACCACTTTTTTGAATCGTGTATCTTAGCATATCATGTATCATAATATACATGAACAAAAAACAGAAGTCATAAACAAAAGTAAATAACATAAAGCATCCTTAATTCAATCAAAATCAAACATAACTCCAAATTCTAAGGGTTCTGCCCCATTAGTGAATGAGCAGAGAGAAACAGAGTAGTGAAGAAACAGAAAGATAAACAGCAGAGAAACAGAGCATGGAGAGAGATAAAGAGCCTATATATAGACCGTAGAGAGAAACAGAGGAAGTGTGGGAAGTTGTAAAGTACAAGAACGTGTGCAGCTTTTGGGAATAGTTCCAATTTAACTGGAAGGTTACAAAACAAAACCCTAGAACAGAAAGCGGTTGACCCTGTAATATTTGACGGGTCACACAATCCCAGCCCGTTTCTAGTACCGACCCATGTAAAAAAAGAGTTTTTTTTTCTTTCTGCCGGGCCGCGCAACCTGATCCAGTTTCTGCAAGTGAAAAATGAACGGCACAGTATCGTAAGATACTAGATTGAATCGGGATACATGGGATACACCGGCAATATATGGGATACGCCTTCTATACATGGTCATTGGGATACAGACCCTGATACGTATCGCCCATGGCTGTTTTCATATCGTATACGTATCGTTGGATAGATGGGATACTTACACTGAACTCAAGTACTACATTGAAAAGAGATAAGACCTGTTCTGTGCTGGTATCGGTAGGGTGTGGGGTGCGGGGCGGTGGTTTTGTGGGTGTGGTTGGCTGGGTGCCCCTGCTCGGCGTTTGCCTGGCAGCTTGCTTTCTGTTCTGGAGGGGTTGGTTTTTGTCTGAGGGGTCTGCTTTGTGGTGTATTTTTGTTGTTTGTTGTGTGTGTTCGTTTTTTCTTGTTGGTTTGTCCTTTTTCTTGTTCCCCTTGCACTACTGGTGCGGGGTTGTTTTGTTTGTAGTACTTTGATGTTCTTGTACTTTTGGGTTATTCCCAGGTTTCTCTCTCTCTCTCTCTCTCTCTCTATATATATATATATATATAAATTATTTTGCCATTCAAAAAAAAAAAGTATGCGCCCCCTCACCTTACACATCGATTTTGTAAGGATGAGTAAGACCCGATATAAAATAACCTAATTGTTTGTACCAAAAAAAAAACCTAATTGTTCACATTTTAAAGGCATATTTTCATTGTTTCAACCCAATCAGCCCATCTAAGTATGAAGGTTAGAGTTTTTGTTTGACTCGAGAACTAGAGAAAATGGAAATTGTGATTTGATTACTTTTTGTACAGGGTGGTTTCTTTTTAACTTATGATATAGTATTTGACATTGTTAGGTCTACTGGTTACTGATTACTCTTGCCTGTATTGCAGGTCTATTATAAGTTCAACTGTCTTTCTATGCTCAGGGAGCCGTTAATGTTGATTTCCGGTTTTTTCTTTCTATTTGTTGCCTCCATTGTCTACATGCATGCAGACTTATCAATCTCCAAGACTTCTGCATCTTATTTGGCAAAGATCCAATGGGAAGAGGTAATCAACTTGTGTCAGTTACAAAATCTTTACTTGCAAATGATTATGGTACTTATACAGTACACTTTTGTTTCACCATTCAGGTTCAAGCAACTATTCATCAGGTCCATAGTATCATTAGTCGTTGCTTAACAACACACGACAAGCTAGAGGCATCGTTGCGTGATCTTTCTAGGACAGGTGATATTCAAGGGTGTAAAGCAACCAGAAAATCAGTTGATAGCTCGTTGAAAGAGCTCGCAAAAGAGTTGAAATCACCGATGACATTTTTGCAGTCTTCTCCTCAGGCCGCTCAAATATTACCCAAGGTCATTTTGGAATTGCTTTAAAATAAATAAAGATAGAAATGCATTCTTCCACGTAAAATTTCCCTCTTGATTTATAGTTCCATAATTTTTTTTTTTGTTGTTCAGGTGGAGGAAGTAATTGCTAAGGAGAGAGATTTGCAGGAGAAGCTTATGGCAAAACACTCTACTGTTGTTGATTGTTATGAGAAGAAGTTAGGAGGAAGGGAAATTGAAAATCGGATTGCTTCACATCAGCAGAAAATTACAGCTCTGAAACAAGAGATTGATGATCTTATGGACTTGATCGATGAGATATGATAGATGACTATGCTGCTTGATACGATAATGTGCTCCCATTTTGACCTTGTTTTACTTGATTTAGTTCAGAAATTTTTAGCGCTTAGATTGTTTCTAAGTGATTAGCGATACTTGTTTTGCGCGGGTGAGAATGATATTAATGTCTATCTTGTACTATGTTATGATACTTTGAGCATATATATACACTAGAATAAGGATTATAATTTTTTTTTTATCACTAGTTTTTTGTTACTCTGCTACTTTTCATCCCCTCATTTCTTAAAAACTTCACTTGTTTCCAGAAACATACTTCTAGACAGTATAAGTTATTTAATAGTGTACTTTCGATCAACAAATTTTTAAATTGTGTATATTCCAACTCATTTACAGGTAGGATTTTTCTTTTACTAATTGGCCTAACGACCCAATGACAAAGCAACTGAGTAACAAATCTACAGACAAAAACACGCACCACTTGTGTAGGTTAATACAATCCCTATTACATTGACGAAAAAGGGCAATTACTCGCCACATCTTATACTATTTTGATTATGGAAAATGCAAAATATGAAGAGTTATCACAAACTCAGCAGGACTAAGTGCGATCGGTTACTAGCACCATTAGTGGGGTGATTTCTGTTTAATAAAGCAGGCTTCAAGGACACATTGTGCTAGGAACATTCTTCTTTTAACGCTCTTTTATTGAGTAAAATAAATGTGGGTTTTACACTTTTGAAATAGGTCCTACATAATATGGTGTGACATATATGAATTTCATCCAATAAAAAAAATGGTGTTAGAGAGAGCATTGAAAAAAATGTTCATAGCACTACTCTTGTAAAAATAATTTGCTCTATATAATATTGCTATTTGAATATTCATCAATAGTAATACAAACACTGGATAATTTAACTATGATTTGACTCGCATAATTTAGTAATTTATAGGACATTATTTTAAAAAAATTATTTATTTATTCAATGGAGGTTATTTATCTATATTTAAATAGCTTGTTATTCGTTAAATTCAAGTGGCGTAATAAAGTATGAAATGTATCAACCAAGTGGTTTGACTCGAGTGATTTAAGAGTTTTAGTTAAAGATGAATTGTTTAATAAATCTCGAATTTTAATCCTGATTTGAACAATTGAACTAAAGTGTTAAAACAAAAAACAAGTATGGAATGTAAAAAATTGTGTACACAATTGGTGCAAGTAAATAAATTCAATCTGATTTTTTTTTTAAAGAACAACAACAAAAAACCTTTAATATGATCAAGTAATATGAGCATATGAAATAAAGCATATCAAAGTTTTATAAAATAAAGGATATGAAATCCAGGCTATATTATTGGGCTTATGAAATGGAGGGCCCAAATTGAGTACTACTTTAGGGTTTTGTGTAATAAATAAATAATTGAGAATCAGTTGTAGCAGTATCCGGATAAAAAATGGAGACATCTCTGCGATATGGAGGAGATTCGAAAGTCTTAAAAATTCATGCGAAGGAGAAAATTCGAATCGACACGAATACCTTCTTCCAGGTAACATCTTTCATTCTCTCTTTAAAAAACTCAGATAATATACTCAACCAACCAACCAACAATTTGTGTTTGTTATCCCAACAAGGTTCGCGGAGAGCTTGACACAAAAAATGGACAACCTAATTCTTTGCGTGCCCTCGTTCGACATTTCTATCCAGATGTATGTATGTATGTATGTCTTCATTTAATTTACAAAACTACTTACTTAATTAATTCATTAATTGATTAACTGTTGTTGTTGTTGTTGTTGTAGTTATCAGCCACCCTTGGTGTAGGAGTTCAATATGATAAACTTAACAATGTTGGAGAGAAGAGATATGCTAGAAATGACAAGTTACGTTATACTGTACTTGCTAAGAAAACATTTCGTGTCACCCAAGATGGTCTTGTTAACTTCAAAATTAAGGGTGCATGTGATGTTGACCAAGATTTTAAAGAGGTACTAATTTTGTGAAATTTAATGTTCAAATTAGTACAATGCTCAATTATTTTTTTTTTTTTTTTTTAGAGGAAATCCAGAGGAGGGGCTGAGTTTTCATGGAATATATTCAATTTTCAGAAGGACCAAGATGTCAGACTCAGAATTGGCTATGAAGCTTTTCAACAGGTCTCAATTTCAATTTCCTATTATTATTACTACTACTGTTTTGCATATGCCCCCATGAATGAATGCCCCAAAATTGACAAACCTTTTTTTTTTTTTTTACTTAAGCTACCTCTTGTGGAGGGACATGGCTTCTCGTTATACAGCTGTAGTCATAGATTATATCAGTGTTGTGAAATAGTGGCTCTGCCATAGCTCGATTTGAACTAATCACTATTATTCTGGGAATTTGATACTCTATTTAGTACAGAGTGTTGTTAAGTAGCCAGCTATAGTGGCACTATTTTCCATGATTCACTATTCACAGGATTGGATTATATAGATATCAATGCCATTTCGGTTTCAAGAACTTAAGTCTTAAACAACCTTCACTCTAACACTACAAAACTTTAAGACCTTCAATTGGATCCGACAAGTTCTACATATTTATATTTCTTTAAAATGGGTTCCACATGTTACCTAAGAATTTATTTTTAATGGTTAAGAATCGGTTCTTATATAAGAATGGCTCTTACACGAGGTACTCGCGTTATCCTCTTCTAATAGTAGAACTTGTAAGAACCAATTCTAAACCTTTAAAAAACGTCATTGAAGACGTGTCAGTTTGTTTTTCGCTCAAGCTGGTTCCTTGTGAAAATATGACGGTGTCAGGACTCACAATAGCTCAGGTTATTAGCACCCGTCCTTGTTAATAGTACACAGATAAATTGAAGGGATCAAATGTATAGGAAAAGAAAAACACCGGAATGAGAATAATATTATCTTTTGACCTCTTGTTGTCCAACAAAGCCTGGCAAATACCATGATGTTCTGTGGATAACTATGACTTCCAGTCATTTCCAATGTAGGGAAATCCTCACTTGCCCCTATTTTATTTTTATTACATTCTCTAACTCCATGTAGTTATTGTTAGTCTACACGAAACATAAGTTAGTTAGCTCTTGGGTGAACTGTCCTAGGGTACAAGTAACTGTCAACTATGGATTTTGGCGAAGTTGGAAAAATGCTAATGCTATACCTATACTCATGTCCAATATCTATGTATGAAGGCATAAGTATTGAATTTAATGGAGGCAAGTATTTTGGGATTGAAAACTGAAAATTGTTTGCGGTGACATAAATTGAATTGTGATTTGTTACAAATTGATCGGTGCAGTTAAGTTGAAAAATTAAATAATGCCAAGCCTTACATTTAACTGCTGCTAAAAAAAATGGTCTAAAAGTGGTACTTAAACTACTATAGAGAGTTGTTGATTTTTCATTTGTTGGCAATATTTTGGAATTGAGAAGTTAGCAGAATCTGTGAAGTTGCAGCCAATCATTTTATCGACTATTTTGATGACTTAGTTCAATTTCCTTTCTCTAGTTGTCTTTCCTTAGTAATGCATTCTATCTATTGTTTAGACCAAAATTTCATTGTCTTAAAACTACTCTTGTTCCAGGTTCCTTATGTGCAGATTAGGGAGAATAATTGGACATTTAATGCAGACTACAAAGGTAGATGGAATGTGAGATATGACTTATGAGAATATCAGAGCACTTTTTCTGTAGACATGTTCTGCTTGTCATTTTTTGGTACACATGTTCTGTTTCTCACCCCCAACCCTAAGCCTCGTCCAAGAAGAGGAACCATGCATACATTTTAAATTTGGTCATTGATTGAAGTGCAATACGGTTGAAAATAAATTTGTATGATTTAATATTTATTTTATAATTTGTATTAGAATTCTTAACAAATTGGCCCAAAATCAGATTAATTTGTGTACGAATTAAACTATGTAAACTAGATTTGATGCAGCAATTAAAGACTTAAATACGATATGACATTACATCCCCAACGTAACTCAAGTGGTCGAGTTGAGACAGCGGAAATGACAATACACAACTGTGTATTATAGCGGGATTTGTGGGTGTCACAAGAGTCTCGTGTGTGCTTAAAATCAAATTCAAATATGCATCTTTGGTGTGAGTCAGCATTTAAAGAAATGAAAATGGGCTGACTATTGTTTATATTTCATCTAGAGAATTTGTATATCTAATATTAGTTGTAACAAGAAATGTGAGTATATGTGATCTACGACAAAAATTAAAAGGCAATGATGTCCTTGTTATGAACTAGCTGTTATTATTATTATTGTTTGCCAATATATATATTTTCTAATGAAGCATCACATTAGTGAAAAGTTGAGCTAATTTATATGCAGATGCGATGGTTAGCAGGTAGGTGCGTTAGTTATACTTGTTAGTTTCTGTTTCCTTGTGTATCATATAAAAAAAGATGAGCGAAATTTGAAAAACCTAACTTTTGGGACAATGTATGAAAAATACACTTAAAGCAAGTGTTAATTTGATTCAAATATAAAGATAACATTATTACTAAATTGACAACCGTATAAAAATAAGGTTTTTAGTTGTCGAAATAACTTTTCTCTATTAAAAGTTTGAATTTCTTTTCCTCATTTTCAAACTTTTGATAAAGTGAAATTGTAATTTCATGAGTTTTTATATGATTATATTTTTATCCAAAATATGGTCATTCTTAATTTGACAAAAAACCTCATTTCATCTATTAGAAACAATATCCATCCCTATACAATTTTCTAATAAAGATGGAAATTCTGCACTCCAAATTTAAGCGTATTTTGCCGAGCATTTGTGTTGTTTAATCTGGCACTACATGTGAGAAATAAATTCTATGAAACGGAGGGTCAAGTTATGGCATTTGATTCTTCTTTAATACTCCTCCTGTCCTCCATTGCAGACCTCATGCCTAATTTCACACCCATTGCTTTCGCAACACATACACGTGATTCATTCATGGTAATAATGCTATACCCAGTTTGCTGCTGTCTGTCAGACCAAAGCCTTTTCCATCTCTGAACAATAACACCAGAACCATATACTCTATCATTACCTCATCAAAAGGGAGTTGAGCCAAAGGGAGTTGAAAGGGATAGACACAACTATAAGATTGATGGAATCCATTTTTAAAAAGTATTGCTAACTATAAATAATGCTCTAACAACATTGATTTTAAATAAGCAAATTATTTGATAGAAAGCGGCCTTCTCCGTATCGAATTATAAGACATTTTGATTATTTTACACAAATTAATAAATATAATTAATTTATATGGGAGTAAAATTCTTTGAGTTCCAATGCACAGATGTTTATAAAAACTTATTTTGTCCCTTAATATATGAGTGTGTAACAAAAATAACGTGCATTAAGAAAAACATTTAAAATAATGAATTTGTTTGAAATGTGTGTAACTATTTTAAGTTATCTTTTATGTGTAATTGCATTCAATATTGTCTGTTTATATTTTAAAATAAATTGATTGTATTGATATTGTTTCTCATCTTTAACGGTTGTCTATACAAGCTTACCTCGATTGGTAGAGATATTACATATTATATATAGGGACTAGAATTTGAACATCGGACACCCCATTAAATCCTTATACGATGCATTAAATTAAGTATTTTATCACATGTATGTGCAATAATTTAAGATGTTGAACCATATTTTATCACACGTATGAGCATCTATTTTAAAAAAATTCTTACAAATAATTATATCCTTGGTTTATAACTTTTAAATATTAAATATGTATTAGTTACCTAAAAAAACTATTAAATATTAAACTCATAACAGTCTTGCATGTATTTTTTTGTCAAAAAAAAAAACTTGCATGTATTTTCAATATATTTTGTCAACACATGCATCTAACTACTCATATCTTACCATGTAGTAATTTTCATAGATAACTAATTTAAGAAAGTTACGTCATATTGTAATTTTTGAGAGAATCTAAATTTAAATCCAAAATAAAACAATTTTTTTTATTGTACTTTATTTATCTCTCATCCAAATTTAGTTGTAGATTACCAAAACATTGTAATAATTTAATTGAATGTGTATAAAAAATTACTATATACACACACGTATACTACTAATAAAGTTGGCTGCCGCCGAGAAGAGAGAAAAAAAGAAGCAAGATTTGTATGAATGCAAAAAGCAAGATTTGTTTGAAAAGTGAAGAGATTATTATAAAAGTAATTTTGAATCCAAATAAAGGAGACAAGAAGTGTTTATTTTATCCTTCAAAAAAAAAAAAAAAGAAGTGTTTATTTTACAAAAATAAAATACACAGTGCAGTTGCGATTACTACTTATATAGTAGTGTAGTGGTACTCCAACGCAAGCTAAAAACGTAAGCACAAAGCACATCAAATAACTTTTCATCTTTTCTTTTCTTTACATTTCATTCAAATCACATGACTCGTCCCTTCAGATTTCTCGGCGAGCTCAACTCGTCTTCCTCCGATTCACCTGACTCCACCGTCGTCGATTCCGATTTCGTCGTCATCCTCGCCGCTCTCCTCTGTGCTCTCATCTGCGTTCTAGGTCTTGTCGCCGTCACCCGCTGCGGTTGTCTCCGCCGCTTACGTCTCTCTTCATCCTCAAACGCTTCTCCATCTGCACCTCCCGCTGTTGCCAACAAAGGCGTCAAGAAGAAGGTTCTCCGTTCTCTCCCGAAGCTCACAGCAACAGAGGAATCCGCCGTGAAATTCTCCGATTGTGCTATCTGTTTAAGCGAATTCTCCGCCGGAGATGAAATACGAGTGTTGCCTCAGTGCGGCCATGGCTTCCACGTGTCTTGTATTGATTTATGGCTCAGATCTCATTCGTCATGTCCTTCCTGCCGTCAGATTCTGGTAGTTTCTAGATGCGATAAGTGCGGCGGGATTCCTCCTCCCACCACAACTACCACGGCCGGCTCCAGCTCTACGCCGGCACCGGCGCCGGATTGTGAAGCTAGATTAAAGGTAAGGGGGGATGATGAAAACAGATTCTTGCCATAGATTTCGTATTCTCTTTATATATTAGTTCAAAATTAGAAACTCCTTTTCATTTCTTTGTATGGTTCAAATCTGTATATATTAATTACAATTAATTAATTAATGTATGAATGTTCAAAAAGGATTATCAATTTATCATCAGATTGTGTGTGATAGTAATTTATTAAAATTTGAACATAAATTAGTTAATGCGTAGGGTTAGAGTTGTAATTAGAAGCTAGCTAGTATATTATTGCATTCTAACTCAAGCTCAAGTGAAATAGGATCAATATTACAGCTTTCTTTCTTTTATGATTGAATTTTGGTCTGTCTTCTCTGAATGATGCCTTTGTATGTTTTCAGCAAGCACTCCAGGGTCGTTGTTGAGAAAAGGGAAATTTAATTATTATATTGCTTGTTATTCTAAAGTTTGTAATTGTATTGAAAAAAAAAAAAAGAGGGAATAAGATTAGTGGATCGATACATGAATATTTAATTCGTGTACAGTGTAAAAAGGTTATATAAAATGTGGGAATTGGATTCGCAGCCATTGGGGATATCCACCACAGTCAAGCAAGCTATTTTGGTCTGGTTTACCAAAATTTGAACTGCTAAATAGATTCTCTGACGAAAATAAATCGGAAAATATGAATTATTGCTCGCAGATTTCAGTCATCCTATTACGGCGTTGTAGATTTGACCAATTTGATTTTGGTCAAGATAGTTCATGTTTTTGGTTTATTTGATTTCTAAAATCAAAATACAGGCCATTTTTACGGTATGATAATAGGTGGGTGGGTTTTTTTTTTTTCTTTTTCTTTTACACTTTTATATTTTTGTTTAGATCTGAAATTTTTTTCTTTTCTTGATCCGGAAATAATTGGTCGGATTTTCTCACTCGCGCGCGCACGTATTATAAGAGTGACTTAGAGGTTGAATTTTTTCACGATTTTTTGCAGGCATGTTTATGACATAAAAACAACACCGCCCACAAAAAACGAGAATTTTTCGACAAGAGACGGATTAAATATGAATTTTTTACGCCCCAAAAACTCAAGAACGCGAAACAACAAAACATGCACCTAGAAAACGAATTTTAAGCTGGTTTTTTGCAGACACCTCTATATTACTGCAAAAAATCGTGAAAAAATTCAATCTCTAAGTCACCTTATAATACGGGCGCGCGCGGGCGAGAAAATCCGACCAATTGTTTCCGGATCAAGAAAAGAAAAAAATTTCAGATCTAAACAAAAATATAAGAGTGTAAAAGAGAAAGGAAAAAAATATGATGTAGGCAGTCCATGATAACAATCGTGTTCCTGATTAATCTAATGGCTAAAATTAGCCTTTTCCATGGTGGGGAAAAACTAGCCTTTCCCATGCTAAACCCCACCATGAAAATAAGATGATCAAAATCTTTTGATTAGGCCCCTAGAAAAAATCTTTAGATTAAGGATGTCAAAAAAAATTGTACCCGCTGATAAAATCAGTCACGGACATCGAGCGGATATCTTAATATACATATAACTTTCTTAATTCTTGTTATTTAGTAAAGGATGTCCTAAATTTAGAGAGTAACTTAGTAATTTAGTAAAACATATTATTAAATTGGTAAAACATCGAGCGGATATCTTAATATACATATTATTTTCTCATATTACCCTCATCCTTTAAATTGGTGTATATTAAAGAGTGTTCTTAGAGCATTCGTTAAGTAAATCAATAGTAGTAATTTTGCATTGAAAATAGTGATTTTTAAATTTTTAAAAAAGTTGAATTCACCGATTTTCAATATAAGATTTGTATATATAAGCGAGGAGTGTGGAGGTTGTTTCAAAATAGAATGGTAACAAAAGACAACTTGTGTAAGCAAGGATTGCTTAACTCTAATCTAGCGAATTGTGTGGCTGATTGCGGAAGTGAATAATCGGTGAATCATCTAATTTTTGAATGTCTAGGGTTTGCGAGATTGTGGTATGAAATTCTGGTATGGTTTGGAGCTAAATCGGTTTTACACAATGAAGACATGACTCATTTTGACCAATTTGTTGCTCTACGTGGGAGGGGGAGGGTATGTAAGCAGAGAGTTAGTGTGATTATGTGTATTTGGATTATTTGGAAAGCTTGGAATGAGAAAAAATTTAAAAATAGAGAGTTGTCTGTGGAAAGTTTGGTGTCTCGGAACTAAATCAATCAACCCTTTTTTTAATTGAAAAATGATATTTGTACAACCATTTTCGTATAAATTTTGAACAATTTTCTTTCTCATATTCAGATTGTGTTCTTATTCTCTCTTTCTTTCTCTTTCTCTATTGTTTTTTACCAACAAAGAGAGAGCAAAAAGGTTGTCTCAAAATTATCACAAAATAGATATACAAATATTGCTACTCTTTTTAATTTGTTGCATTGGTCGTTGAATTTGCGGCCTTGTCTCGGTTTGACAGACAATGTTTAGGATATGCACACTGTAGGTATTATCCGGGCTTTTGGCAGCAGGTATGTATCTTGTTTGGCTTTGAAATTTTTTGGTTTGCTATGCTGTAAAGTTGCATATAGTTGGTTTGTTGGAAAATTTAGGTCTTAAATCAAATAACAGATTTCATAACACATGTTCAATATAATTTAATTATGAATAGCGGAAGCAAATATTGAACATGAATAGGATTGGATCTTCAACATGTTTGATTTATCAAGGATATTAACAATTAAGGTATTAGGAATACCTGAATGAAACTTTCATGGCAACCCTTTCAACAACAACAGTTTGAAACATGAGAGGAGGTGATCTAATCTGAAACACATCAAAGGTTAGCGGCTGATTTGGTTCTTCCTCAACCGGTACTTTAAGCCTCAAGTTCTCTTCAGATGGGGAGAAGAGAGAGTTTGCCGTGTACGGTGTATTGGGGACCATAACCTCTTTTATATTGGATGGTCATTAGGGTTTCCCATTATTCCGTTAATGGGCCATCCGGACATCCACCCATATTGAGTCCATATCAATTAATTAATTATCTAAATAGAAATCTAATTAGCCTTATTACTTAAATTGATCACTAATCTAATTAGCCTTATTACGATACTTGCCGACATAATGATATCAGAATATAATAAAATAATAAAATATTCCAACATGGTTATGAAGCTGCTGGTTTTTGCTTCAATGGATCATCCGTTTATGGTTATATCTAGGGGCGGACACGGTTCGGTTCGGGATGAAAACTGAACCGAACCGAACTGAACTGTTTGATAAATTTAAAATAGCTGAACCGAACCGAACTGTTTGGATTTCGAACTGAACCGAACTGTTTCAAACCGAACCGAACTGTTTCGAACTGAACCGAACTGTAATTATTGGTACCATTGAAAAAAATATAAAAACCAAACAAAATCAAATTTTAGAAGGTAAAACAGAACCGAACTGTTTCGAATCAAACCAAATTGTTTTGAACTGAACCGAACTGTTTCAGTTCAGTTCTAAAACTGTTAGCAATGATTCAATTTTTTTGGTTTGGTTCGGTTCAGTTCAACACTTCGGTTTGGTTTTTTAATTTTTTTTGCCCACCCCTAGTTATATCACATAGGTTTTCGGCTCCAACACTGAAAGTATAGTAAGTGTGGTTTTTCTCTTTTATCCGAGTTTGAACCGAAACTCCAACTTCAATTATCCCTTAACTTAAACAAGTTAAGTTCCCCAACTCATGTGTGTTGTCTACATAAAACTCTCAGAGTCCCTTATCTGATTTTTTTTTAATGGAAAATGTTAATGTTTAATTATTAGGTTAATTTTTATTCTTTGCCACAACTTGAACCCTGAACTCAAACTTCTTGACTCTTAACTCAAACGAATTAAACGATCCAACCCCAAAGATAAAGAAAGGTCCCTTCTCTAATTGGAGTATTAAACAAGTGATGTTGGGCAATGAAGAATTTTGGTCATACTTAAGTAGTTAACGAGGTAGTAGCTTGTTATTCGTTGAATGCTTGGGATACTTTGCAGTGAGAGAATCGGGAATCTTCGGAATGTGCGAGGTGGTGGAAGTGTCCTATTAGAATTAGAATAAAATCATAGTGATAGTATTGCGGTGGAAATTGGGTGGAGGAGGGTGGACCGTTGCTGCTGGAAAAGGTGGGATAACCTGGACCTATCAAATTTACTATGGTATCACTGTGCTTATGTCACTGTTATCGTGCCGTCTAAAGTAAAGCATACATATTGATATTGATTTGATGACAGTGATAAAATATACTAATGGATTATTATTAGAATATCTTTATATATTATTATAATATTGTTATATATTATTAGAATATTTTTATATATTATTAGCATATAATTGTCATTAAATAGTAATGATTGTATAGTAAAATAATCAGAGAAACTGACACTGTATAATTGTTTATATATATCACTGAAAATTAATAGAAAGGCAAGGCCTATCATTCTTTCAGGAGATGAAGAAGAAGAAGGGTGACCGGTCTTAGAGAGGGGGAGAAGGACGGCACATGGAGGAAGAATAAATAAATAAAAAAAGGGGGGAGGCGCGGCCGATTTTAGAAAAAGAGAAGGGAGAGAAGAAATTAGGTTTTAGGATCAGTACCTAGGGGTGGCAAAATGGGTTCAACTCGTCGGGCCGGCCCGTTTAGCCCGCTATTTTTGGCGGGCTGAGTCGAAATTTTGAACTCGCTTCCTACAGTTGGCTCGTTCCGCTTAACTCGTTGAAAAAACGGTGCGGACTCGTGGCGGGGTGGGCCGGCCCGCTTAACTCGTTTTTTTAGACTTATTTTATCTTTTTGGATTTATTTTGGTTGTTGGATTTGTTTTATGTTGGCGGATTTTTATTATTTTGCTATTAAGAATGATGTTGAGTTTGACAATTTATTAATTATCTTGTTTTTACCACAAATTTATTCGTTGCATATTCTTTTATATTTTTTTATGATAAAAGCAACATATACTTCAAAAAAAATGATAAAAGCAACATAATTTTTTATAACAATTAAGTTGTAAAAAAAATGCATTAAAAAAAGTTGTTTTTTTCTCTGAAAAACTAAGTTTTTTATTTGGCGGGCCGGCCCGCCAACTCGTTTGTCCGCCACTAAACGGGGCGGAGTGAGATTTTGGACTCGGCCACCTAATTTGACTCGGCTCGTCTCGTTTTAGACAGGCTTAGACAGGGCAGGCCTAAACTGGGCGGGCCGGCCCACTTTGCCATCCCCATCAGTACCTAAGCTTACTCATACCATGAAAGAATGATAGGTCTTGTCTTTCTATTGATTATATATATACACAATTATACAATGTCAGTTTCTCTAACAATTTTACTATACAATCATTATTATTCAATGACAATTATATGCTAATAATATATAAAGATATTCTAATAATATATAACGATATTCTAATAATATATAAAGATATTCTAATAATATTCTAATATTTAGTATTTTAAAACCAACAAAATATACACGTACTAATTAAAGTAAAATTATTAGTGCTACAGTCTGTTTGTATAAAGTTTTCAAGAACTATCGTAGAAAAATATATTTTAAAAAATATGTAATTTTTTGCAACAATACTTCAATGATTATAAGTTTGTAAATAATTAAGTACTTACATAAGATTGGTGGTGTGCTATTGGTTTGTTGTATATTATCAGAAAAAATGTACTTACATAAACAAATTAATTTGGGTCACAGTACGACCTAAGAAATGTATATACGGATTACAATAGATATAAAATTGAGGACAAGATAAATTTACGGATTACAATGGATACGAGATTGAGGACGAGATAAATTTAATTTTAATTTTTTTTATCAATTGTTGATTTGATTTATATATTTAAACATGGTCTAACTTTATTGGAAAAAATCCAAGTCTTAAATTGAAAGATAGAACTTTTGATAAAAAGTTTATATATAGATATATGTTTATCACCTTAAAAACTGGTTTTATAATGATGGATGACTTAGACAAAAAAAACATGTAAATGAATTTTACTTTAAATTTAGAAGTCTAAAAGAAAACAAGCAATGTGACAATTGTGTCCCTATTTTATTCATGCTTTAGCATTGTGTCCACATTTTGAAAATGTGTATATTTATATTTTTATATCGTACACAACATTATAGCTCTTTGAGTGGTATGCATAAACTTTTCATACAGTTTGTGTGGTTCTTTTTTTTACTGTACCAGTATATTGTATCACATCTTGAAACATTATTCTTCATTTCATTCATTGCAAATGTATGTAACCAAAAAAAAAAAATCATTGCAAATGTATGGTATTAATTAAATTCAAATAAACAATAATTTTTTCGTGGCATGTATGAGCTGCCATAGTATCTTCAACCTTCTTGATTTGTGGATTTGAATTTGGAGACGCCACTTTGACATATATGAGTCAACCAAAGATCTTAATTTGAAGGTTAATACGACAATGTACTGAATATAGAAGACAACATGAGCGGCTAATGATAGAAGGAAAAGTCAATCACAAAAACCGAATATTCTGAGCTGAAGTGGTATAGTATTTGAGTGCTACTACTACCTTCACCACCAAACCAAATGACCAAACACACTAACTATGATTGTCGGTTTGACTTGTTCATGCAATCAAAATAAAATTTGGCCACGCAATAATGGAATTAGTGCCTTTGTTTGTTTATGATTTCTATTTCTATTTACAGGTTTGTTAATTTGTTTATGATATAAACTTTCCAAAGCTACTTACAAGGCAGGAGGACACTTGTAAGATTTGTTTAGTTCCACATCTTAATTACATGCGAAATTGCATTACAATAACCTATTAGTTTTCACACTCATAGTAGTTTCATTCAGGCCGGATAATTTTTTATATTCAGATAGATCTAAAGCAAATTTTAATATATGAAGTCTTTTTTTATGTTTGCATACAATGTTGTTTTTGTTTGAAAAAACTATAAATTTATGTTAGTGGATCTAGAACAAAGACTTTAATTACTTTACCTTTAGATCGGCTTTGGTTTCCTCCATACTTTCACCTCCCTTAAAAAAACTTCATCCATAGTAGAATTTACCGACCCGTTTTCATGCCTTCGATTTTTTTTAGGTGAACACTTTGATACTTTAAAATTAAATGAGATACATATCTACTATCATCTAATCATTTATTAACATGTCATTTTTATATCATTCTAAAATAAATTAGTTTTGTCTACAAGTTGTGACTCAACTGATAAAAATATCGAAATTGTTATGTCGAAGTTTATAATTGAGATTCGAACATCGACTGCATTACTTAGTGAGCTTTTAGTAATTTTGTAATTTCATCTATCATTACAAAAATTAGTTTTGGCGACATGGTGCCGATGTTCAACTAATTGGTGGTACTAAAAAATTCTCCAATAAAAAAATGTGGTATACCGTATATGGCAAGCGGTGGGTGTAAATTAATACTCGAAGGAATCAAATTAAAGTTGTCCATATCAAAATCTAGTGATAGTAACGAGAAGTTGATAACACACTTAAGCTCAATAATTTGAGAATTAGGGCGGATATATACTACTATTTTCTCCATTTATTTTTAAGTGTATTTTTTTTTAAAAAAATTGTTTCTTTTTTATTATCACTTTTAAAGTTCAATTCAATCTTAAATATTGTTTTATCAATATTATTCTTAGTTATTTATTATAAAAAGAGAAATATATGAGATGATGTATTAAATGAATAAGACTATTATAGTAAAAATATAAATTATTGTATCAAAAATAATGATATCTATTAATTGTCATGATTTATGTAAAATGTCAAAAAATGACAATTAGAAAAGAACGAAGGGAAGAAAGTAATATTCTAAACCAGATGATTGAATTAATAAGTTGCTTGACTTTGGCGTAAAGTGATTTCGTCTGAAGATTTATTTCTTGTCTTTACCTAGCAGGAGAAAGGACACGATGTTCGAATTCCATTAATGATAACCACTCAGTCACATTTTGTTACTTTTTTTGTGTTTAGTTTAATCATTATCTTATTTTAATCATAATCACCCATGTGTTCCTTAATTCCTTTTATCTTAGTGTCTATAAAATATACAAAAGTATACGACCTCTAATAGAAAACTATACAGTTGTAAAAGAAAAAGGAGAAAACAATTCAACCCACTTCCACAATGAGCATCGTGTACCATATTGATATGGTAATGGTAAGTGCTTCATGTAACAATGAAGGCTGTCTCTTTTGGGAGGCAAAAGGGTATGTCTGTCTCAATAAAAAAAAAAAAAGGGGAGATTTTAACGGAGTATTCCACTTATATAAAGAGATTAATGTCTAGTAAAATAAAACGTAAAATAAATATTACTAGTTTAATGCCCAAACAAACCAGTGGACATGACCACCATCTCTGATGGCCAAAAACAAAAAATACATTAGCTGCTTTTAACCACCAAAGAGAATGATATTTAACACTATTTAGCAACTATTCAGTTGATTTTTCTTTTTGGTTGAAGATACGGTTATTCCTTTCACTCCACAGAACCCAAACACAATCAAGTCAAATTAGCTGCATAAACGAACGTCTTGCCATTAAGCCTCCAGTTGAAAAAATGAACTGGACAAAATGGTCATAAATACAATTCGGCTCCGCTGTATAGACCCTGATCCAAGCTCGGACGAGAGTCCAAAGAGCCCTGAAACGAGTGCAAGAGAGGAACAAATGACTAGCTGATTCGATGACACCGCAACCATTAGCGCATAACTGCATATCTTGAGCAATAATACCACGCGCCGCCAAATTGACCTTTGTTGGTAACCTGTCTCGAAGAAGTCTCCAAGCAAATATTGAGACTTTAGTAGGAAACTGTCTGTGCCAGATCAAATCTGACGCTGCCCCCACTACATGGTTCTCATTGGAAGTGAGAACCTGATAAGGGCCACGAACAGAATACCCGCCCACTGGATCGAACTGCCACTGCCAATGGTCAAGAGAATGTTCCTGAAAAATCACATTAGAAAGTAATCTCCTACATTCCCCTATCATCTCCTCCTCCCAGTCCCACAATCGCATCCGCCACTTTCACGCCTCACCGCCATCCTCCCACCCCAACACAAATTTATCACACACAGTACAAGACTTAAAGACAAATAAATCATAAAGCCTCTGAAACCTCACCGACAAAGGAACCACTCCAACCCACGGATCAGTCCAGAAAAAAATGTTCCTACCATTCCCAACCTTTTTTATCACACCCTCTCGGAACCACCCTCCGCCCATACCATCACCGCCCTCACGAATTTTAGCCACCTCCTTCCACCAATAAGAATCATGCTGCCCCCCTCCTTTAAGAGGCCATCCACCTCACCATAACGGGCTACCAACACCTTATACCATACACCACCTCTATCCACTAACATCCTCCAACACCATTTACCTAAAAGAGCCATATTAAACTCACGCATCTGCCTCACCCCCAATCCACCTTCCTCCTTTCTCAAACAAATAGTTTTCCAATTTATCCAAAATAATTTCCTAAAATCCTCACCCCCTCCCCAAAAAAATCTATTAAAAAGAGATTCAATAGAAAAGATAATACCTGACGGAGCTTTGAAGAAGGAAATGGCATAGACATGTAGAGAAGATATGACAGACTTTAGGAGGGTCAAGCGGCCACCAAAAGACAAAAATCTACTATTCCAATTCGACAGTCTAGACTTAATACGGGATACCACCGGCTCCTAAAACGACAACCTCCTCGCATCCCCACCAATGGGAAGCCCCAAATACAAGAAATGCACTCTACCCACTCGGCAACGCAACACAGATGCTGCCTTCGACAACCACGAATCAGGAATATTAACACGAGTCAACATGCTCTTATGAAAATTCACCTTCAAACCCAACAGTCCTTCAAATAACAACAGAACTGCCCTTAAAGCTCGCACATTAGCCCAACTATTTTCAGCAACCAACAAAGTGTCGTCAGCAAACTGAAGGTGAGATATTGTAATAGACTCATGAGTACCAATAGTATAACTAGTAAAGAGATTAGAATCGATCACGGCCTTCATCAACACATTCAAGCCTTCCGCCACCAACAAAAAAAGAAAAGGGGAGAGAGGGTCACCTTGCCTCAAACCCCTCTGCAAAGAGAATTCGTCAGTTGGGCTACCATTAACTAACACAGAAGCTGTAGCAGTGCCAATACACTCCTTAATTCAATTCCCCCATAGAGTCAGAAATGACATTCTTCCTATCACATCATCCAAATAACCCCAATCAACGGAATCATAAGCTTTTTCAAAATCTACTTTAAATAATAACAACTCTTTTTTTGATTTCCGCGCATCATCAACCATTTCATTTGCAATTAAAATTCCATTAAGGATCTGCTTGTCCTTCACAAAAGCAGTATGCACTTCGGAAATAACACTACCAATAACCAACCGCAACCTATTAGCAAACAACTACGCCAGAATTTTATACAAGCTCCCCGTTAAAGAAATTGGTCGAAACTCATTTAACTTTTGAGGACTATCCACCTTAGGAATAAGAGCAATAAAAGTGTTGTTTATACCTTTCGTAAGTTTGTCATTCCGGTGAAATTTGAACATTAAACGCATGATGTCAGGCTGCATATCGACCCAAAAGTCCTTCAGAAAACCAAAATTGACCCCATCTGGACCCGGGCTTTTATAACTGTCACAATCCCACACCGCCGCTTTCACCTCCTCAATAGAAAAAGGTTTAACCAAACTAGCACCTTCCGCGTAGGACAAGGTTCGAAAAATCAGATTCTCCACACCCAGCCTATCTGACTGAGGCGCCTTATAATGAGCGGCAAAATGGACACCCTCCACGTGAACGCCATCAACAAGAAGAGAGGAAATAGCGTTCCCCCGGCGATTTGCAGCCAAGATAGAGTGGAAATATTTAGAGTTTGCATCCCCATCTTTAAGCCATAACAACCGAGATTGATGCCAACAAATGCTAGAATTCACACGAGCTAAAGAATGAAGATATGAAGTGACGCCACGCAATACAACAATTTCGTCTTCAAATAACAACTCATCTTCCCCTTTACCATCTAACACTGATAGGCGATCCTTTAAATTAATCATCCTTCCCGACAAATTATGAACATGAGAATTATGCCACTCTTTCAAAGCTAATTTAATTAATTTCAATTTTTCCTTCAACACAAAACCATTCCAAACCTCCACATGCAAAGACTTCCACTTGTCACTGACAAACTGCTTATAACCCATAATTTTCGCCCAACATTTCAACATACATAGGACCCCAATTTTCCTCATCAATAGTCAGCAATAAAGGACAATGATCTGAAAGCCCCCTCAACTGAGCCACTTGCATACAGCTAGGCTAGACTGCACACCACTCCTCAGATAACAAGAACCGATCAATGCGACTCATGGACATCCCATCACCTTTGTACCAAGTAAACTTACTGCCACAGAGAGGTAAGTCAACCAGCATGTTGTCGTCTATAAATCGATTAAAAGGAACATGATCCATAGAATGAGAAACCGCTCTAAAGGACCGCCACTCCTCCACGCTACGGACAACATTAAAATCCCCACACACACAAACCTTCATACCAACCAATATTTAAAGACAAACTTATAAACTATCTCACAACTTTTGCTTGACGGCGTTATCACAAGGTGAATACACATTAGCCACATAAAACTCTTCGTTGGATGACAGAAACCTGCAATGGATTATCACCATATGCTCAAAGCTTACCGAAGACCACACCTTCACAATCGAACAATCCCACAACGTCAATAAACCTCCCGACGCCCCAACATAAGGACGAAAAGAGTACCCAAGAGTGGATGATCCCCACAAAGAAAGACATAAAGAATCATCACAAACAATTAATTTTGTTTCTTGCAGACACAATATAGATGGACTTTTCTCCCGAACCAAAGAACAAACTTCCTTCCTCTTCTCAAAACCACCCAACCCCCTAACATTCCAAGATATTATCTTCATCAAAACAACACTCCCCACCACACAACCACGCACCATCTAGCTACCACTCCCCTCCACGCCACCACTTCCCCCACCTTGATTAACACTGGACACCTTTTTTCCTTTCCCCGCTCGAGATAACACACTGAACATGTTCTTATTAATACCATTAAATTTAACACTTATAGCTTTACCAATGCCCCAAACATCCTCAACTGCAACCTGCTCATTGCCATGCATAACAACCAAATTCTCCCAACCACTATTCACCGAAGCAGACGAAGAGACTTCCTTGTTTGAGCTCTGATTCACCACTGCAGCTCCCTACACACGTCACTCCCTCCATGCCTCTTCCTAACCTTCTTCTTCAAAAAATTTAACACCTCATTACGGTCTTTACTTGGCGGGCAACTTTCTTCAAACTATGAACTGAGAGACGGAGCGGACCCCCAACTTTCTTCCTCTTAGGACCACTAATGGATTATTTACTTTGACCACCAGCTGATTTTGCAGATTTGAGTTGTCACTTTTTTGTTGAAAAAATTACATCGACATCGCCGTGATTATGGTCATATAGCCATTCCAAACTCTAAGGACCCGACACCACTGAACGATCCACCCCTGGAGGGCAAGAATTAGTTATCTTTCTCATGATAACATTGTTTGCCGCCACCTGTACCAAGGGAGAGGTAGCCGCATCACTAACGAAAGTTGTGCCGACCTCTTGAACAACAGAAGTCACAACAACACCTGGCTCACAACAATTGTCACACGGCTCTGCCTAAGGAGCCGGGCACTCCACCCCAACATAATCGTCATCTACTGGATGGTTCCCAACGTCACAAACCGGTCTCGGCGATGCCTCTTGTCCACACACATCTGTTACCTGTTCCACCACCATGTCTATATCATTACTAACATCATGCTCTTTAATATCCTCACCATGGTCTGAAAGCGAAACTACATATTCATTTTCCTCTTCAAATAAACACACATCCTCACCTATGTTGAAACCCCACTCTTCAATAATCTTGATCTCTGTCAAAACATCGTCCACCAAAATGTTGTCAACCACATTAATAATCTCTAAAGCAGACGTCACAACCAACACACGAGGATAATCAAACTGTTCATTCTCAAGAGCAATATCATCTGTTCTCAGATAACGACCACACTCCAAAAACACACAGCTTGAAAAGAGACTCATTCCAAGCATGCAAAGGAACACCATAAATACGCACTCACGCGCCTCTTTGAAAGACCTCACCTTCCTTATTCCATGGCACATAATTCACAAAACATTTATTAAAAAATGATTTAGCCCCATCAACAATTGCCTTGGCATCAACCTCTGTTAAACTTTGAATAAAAACTTTATCAGCTCCCATACGTATAATATCTAGGTCCTTAAAACCCACATCAGCAACCCTACTCTAAACAACTGGAATAGATTCTCCATTGCGCACCATGGCCACCAACCCATTACGTGCCTATTTCAAGTCGTCTGTTGAAGGCCTCTACATACAAACCAACTTCCCTGACTTGGAGCCGACCGCTGATGTTGTTGTCGCGACTTTAGAAGTTCCAACAACAATACCATTACCAAGCAAACTTCTACCTCTCGTACCAACCACCACCGCATCCCTCTTCTCCTTCTCCCCCACGACAACGTCTCTCCCCTCCGCCTCCCTCAAACGAACCACCACCTCCCCAATCTTCACCCCCTTCCCTCTCACCGCAGCCCCCTTCTTACCTACACTTTCCTCACCCATCGTCCCCTTGCTCACCATTTTTTCTCTCTCCCCTCCCCGCACAACCCTGCTTTCTATTTTTTCTCCCTCATCTTCTACCACCACAACATGTTCCCCCCTCCCTTTGCCTTTCACATTTGCTTCTGATTTACCCGTCACAACAGTGTCGCGATCAAAACGAGCAACCATCGCCCAAACACATAAATGACCAAACCAAACAGCATTCAAAGCCTTCAGCAACTTGTCCACATTACGAACATTGTTATACCTCACAAAACCATAAACCTGACCCTTAGCATTGCGTTTGTCAGCCATATAAATATCATCCAAAATCCCACAGACCTCAAAACCCTTGCGTAAATAGAAATACGGTGATTGTTCCGGAAAATTTGTTATGTAACATGTGACAAACCTCTTAACATCTGAAACTGAACCCTCTGCCTAACTGCAACGATGTGTGTCGCTACCAAGAACCTCCTGCCTAAACCGATCGCGCGACCGAGCTATAGCAGGCCGGGAAGGAAAACGCCCGCCGTGCCCAGCCGTCTAAACCATGTCCTCTTCAGCCCTGACTGCCCAAACCTCTGAGCCGCTTCCCTCCCCTGTTGTGAGCCATCCCGCCGTCTGTCTCGTCCTCGATCATAATGTCCCTGCACTTCCGACGAAAAAAGAATGCCGACGCGGTTGCCCTGGCCGGGGCCGAGAGCCACCGCCTCTCTCTCTCTCTACCTCTCTCGCTCAGCATTTTCCTTTAGAAAATAATAAAATGTCAAAGTTTTCAATTTTCAATGCGCTTTATTACACAAACTTTATAAAAAATTACCATTTAAAGTTTTTAACTAGTGCCCCGGGAGCACTAGTTAACATTTCCCTATATATAAAAACAAAACATTACCTTCTTTTTTTTGTTAAAATCCTAATTTGTCCTTTCAACTCTCTTTATTATTTTCTTACCTATAATTGTGTTGCTTCTCTTCTAACATAGTGCTCTTATTATCATTCATTTCGTTGCTCCTTCTTACAATCTTTCTTGCTCTTGCCTGCAATTATCTTGCTATTATAATATTTGTTGCTATGTTTTTATTGCTCTTTGTTATTATAATATTCGTTTTTGTCTTGTCTTTTTTTTTTTTTTTAAAATTCCACTCATGAATTAACATTTTTGGTACGATATTTGTTATATATTATTATATTTTATGAAATTCCTGGCAATTAGCAATTAAACTGGTTCTGAACTAAAACAGAGTATGAAAAATCACAGTTCAGAAGCAGAAAATAAAATGCAGAAAGCTAAAGAACACAATGAGTTTGTTAACCCAGTTCGGTGCAAACTTCACCTACTCTGGGGGATACCAATCCAGGAAGGAAATCTACTAAAGGAATCAACTCAAAGACTCAGACACAGACCCCCCCTGTTCCCAGCCTTAGCAATCAATCTCCACTTAGTCTAGATTTCTACTCAGGAACCCACCTAAGTATTAGAAAACTACTAACTTCCTAATTACTCAATCACAACCCAGTGATCAGTAACACTCAAAACAGACAACTCAAAACAATGAAGACATTCTTCAAAATAGAGACATCATTCGTACTTAAAAGTTTTGAATGATTTACAACTCAAACAAACTAAACCAACTCAGATGAGTGGTGTACAATCAAAGCAACAGCTTACACAGACTCTTATAATAAAAACTCTATTGACTCTATTCAATTCCACACAAATTGCAGCAGCACGTCTTCCTTTAAATAGGCTTCAGCAGCTTCTCATAATTCTGAGTCCAATCTTCTGCAAATGATATGTTTCTAAAATATGAATGGCTCAATAAGGAAACAAATAATTCTGCATTGTATCTTGCAAAGATCCTTCAGAAATTAAATCAATCATAAAACACGAAGCAAATCTTCTTAAGATCTTCACCAAAACAATTCAGCCTTCTGGAAACTTTAGCATGAATAAAACTTCAGAAAATCTCCAAGAGATACGCACAGAATCTTTCCAAAAGAATGCAGAAAATTAGCTTCTGAAAACAGCTTCTGAAGTTCAGCTTCTGAAGAAGTCAACGCTGGTCAACGTCTGAACAGTGCGTCTGAAGTACTGTTCAGCGTCTGAAGTACAAACCTGCGTCTGAAGCACTGTTTCAGAGTCTGAAGGTCCATTCAGAGTCTGAAGGTCCATTTTAGCTTTTGAAGGTCCAGAAATGCAATTTTCAACTTCTGATCCTTATAAAAACCAGTTCCTTGCATCTGAAGTCACTATATAACATCTGGAAACGCATGCTTGCACATTTGGATTTGATTTTACCAAACAATGAAGCCAACACTTCAAATAACCAACATTTTAATTTATTTGTTTTATTTTTATGCCTATTACATTGATTTGTAATTTATATATACAATCTAATATTTATTAAAATTATTTTATTTTTTTAGAGGAATTTTAAATATCTTTCTAGAGTTTAATTTTATAAATATTTTATTATGTTAGATGGATTATCAAGATCAAATAATTGTTATCGATATAGATGATTTGATTTATGGATTGAAATTAAAAGACTCTTGTAATATTATAATAAGGACAAAAAATAAATTTAGTTTTAAAATACCTCCCCTCCTCCTTGTGAACCAAACATAAATGCAATTAAAATCTCTCATCTCCCTTTCCCTCCTCTCCTTTGAACTAGAATATAAATATTAAAACTTATCTTCTCCCCTTTTTTTCCCCTCCCCTTCCCTCCATTAAAATCTCTCATCTCCCCCTTTATTTGAACCAAACAAACCCTTAAAGACGGAGACATTAAAATATAGTAAAAAATAAATAAAATAAAGGAAGAGTGATCCTCATCTAAGTGACTTCAATTCAGATACCACGTTGTACCCAAAACATTTTTCACTTAGACTCATTTGGAAGTCTAAGGGGTATTGAATTTGATATATCTTTCCAATACCTCTCTACAAAATTCCTTAGAATCATTTGCAAGCACACTTTCAAAAACTAATGAGTTCCAATATAGATTGAACTAGTAATGAAGATTAATGTAGCAAAGCATACATGGTTGTTTGTTTTTAATCAGTGTCAAAATGTTAGGTGAAAAAATGGGTCTTTTTTTTTTACAAGATGCAAACTTCATCCAATAATGAAAACCACGGTCAATACAACATCCATATTTTAAGTCTCTCACAAATAAAATGACTACAAACCCAAAGTCAGTCAAACAACATCAATAAGATCAGAAATCAGAACAACGGAAACATGGTGTAGTTGGAATCATTCGAATCTAGAATAAACCCTAAGAGAACTCGAGCAAGTTACATGGTTTGAAAAAAGGGTCTTGTTATGGGAATGCAACAGTGTCAAATATTTTGAGCGAAAACTTTGGCACTTATTGAGGATCTACCAGGCTCGAGAGAATTAATTTATGTAGTAACGTGCAGAGGATACCCGATTCACACAAAAAAAAAAAAGATTCAAAATCAAACAATCTGACCCATTTTAATTTCACGCTCTTCCTCTCCCATTGTCTTCCTCTTCTCTTTTTATCTTCTCTGTTTCATGGTTTTTTGAAGCAACATTATCCCCTTTTCTTAGACAATATAGTGTCGGTTCTAAGCATGTTTATAGTACAATTGCAAGTTGTTGGGATCCACTTGTTTAGGCTCTCTCTCTCCCTCTCTCTCTCTCTCTCACACACACACACACACACACGTGTGTGTACATGTGTTCAAGGGCAGTAAGTGTGTGCGCGCATGCGCATGTATACTTCGAGCAGGGCACTCAAAATCTTAGAGAAGTACATGACTAACGACATTGACTAGCATTCTAATAATTATCAAGGAAAATACATTATCTATGCTAAAGTCGACATCTGTGACAGGTATGCAACCATTGATGAGAGCAAATTTAGTGTTCTCTTGTATGGTGATGGCCCTGCAAACATCATTATCGTTAGACATAGGAACTCTCATGAAGGACTCGAAATGCTGCAAACAGCCACATTACGTGACTAACAACATTGACTAGCATTCTTATAATTATCAAGGAAGAAACATTATCTATGCTAAAGTCGACATCTATGTATGTAACCATTGATGAGAGCAAAATTAATGTTCCCTTGTATGGTGATGGCCCTGTCATACCTCAATTTTTGACCTAAGATTCTATTTTATGTCTTTTGGCCCGAAACTTTTTGTCTTTTCGAGAAAAATTTCGGCAGAGAAGCATTTTAAAATACCTCATTTTTTGGTTCGTTTTAGGGCCACCTTTTATCTTATTTATTTTATTTTTACTTTTCATCTTTACTTTTAGTCTCAGTTTTTATTTATTGTCATTTATTCCATTTTTATTATTACTATTATTACTATTTATTTATTTCCTTTTTTATTATTATTTTATTAATTCAAAGGTCAAAGTTACTGTACTGCTGTCAGCGCCCATTTTTCTTCCGTTTTTCTTTCATTATCATTTTGCCCAAAATCAGCCCCAAATCTTCTCCAAAATCACAAGGCAGGGTCACTTCTTCCCCTTTTCAAGGAATGTTAACCAAATTTTTTGCCAAAACAGACACCAAGAATGCCTATAACAGGGACGAAAACCAGGCACAAAGGGGGAGGTTTTTTTCATCAGAACAACAACAACAAAAAAACAGCAACTCTATTTTTTTTTTCAATCTTAGAAATTTTTCTTCCTTTCATCATCAACCTCGCAACCGAACCTACACACTACCACCACAAAAAAAGCGAACCTACACACTACCACCACAAAAAAAAAAACGAACCTACACACTACCACCACAAAAAAAAAAAACAAATCGGCCACCACCCCAAAACCTAACCCACACTCGGCCATCACAACAACCACACACAAAACACCAAAACCGAACCAGAACTATCCAAATCCGAAGCCAAAATCAACACAAATCCTCAACACTGAAACTAAATCGTTCAAAACCACACAAATCTTTCAAAACCGAAACCGCATCCGGCTTAACACAAGGACATAAAAGCCGAACCCAAAACCAGAAGCAAAGTTTCACAACCCAAAACCGATTCGAAAACACAAAGCCAAAAGGTAACTTTTCCAAAGAACAAAAACTTAGATCTACGTTTTTTGAAAAAGATTTTGATATTTTCGTTTACGGATTTGGATAGAGGAGAAAAAAGGATTTAAGATTATGTAAAAAGTTTTGAAAAAAGAGTAAAAAATTTACTCCGGCCATAATTCTAGAGAGAGGGGAGAGGGGGAGAAGAAGGGAAAGAGAGAGAAAGAAACTAAAAAATGAGGAAAAACCGGCCTGCTTGGCATATATAGACACTGAACCGGTTCGGTTCTCTCAGACCGAACCGGTCCAGTTTTCTCTTCCTCAGCCCATTGGATTTTGACACGGCCCATCTTCTTCCTCCTCTCTTCTTTTCTGTTTTCCTTCCTGCACCCCCCCTCTTTCTACTCTTACCCCCCTTCTTTTTATTTTATTTTCTTTGCATTTTATTTTCTTTATTTTATTTGCATGCATTTTTATTTTTTTTATTTATTTTTATGCAGCATGTTTATTTTATGTCTTGCATTTCATGCATTTTTTATTTTCTTTATTTATTTTATGCAACATATTTATTTTATGTCTTGCATTTCATGCATTTTTTTATTTTCTTTATTTATTTTATACAACATATTTATTTATTGTCTTGCATTGCATACATTTTATTTCTTTGTTTATTTTTAGCCTATTTATTTTAATGCATTTGCAATTTTATTTTATTTTTTTATTTATCTATTATTTTGTCATTTTTTTATTTTGTTAGAATGTATTTAGGAACAATGTAAATATAAATGAGAATATCGCACCGACACTCACATTTATTTATTCTGTTTTATGTTGAAAACGATAAAAATGTAAATAATGACCGTATCCGAGGAAAAGGACCCTCACTTGATCCAACGTCATTTTGAGGGATCCGGCGCGCTTTAGATTATCTCAACATACTTTAGTTTTGGACCTTAGGAATTAATCAAAACTTTCAAAAAAAAGTCAAATAGTCAAAAAATCAAAAACATTTCATATAATCAAAAAAATCTCAAAAATCAACCTTGGATTTCAAACCAAGTGTCATTTCTTTCTTAATCAAACTTTAATAAATTTTTAATCACTTAAACTTTTTCTTCAATTTAAAATCAATCAAACTCACATTTTATTTCTTCTATGCCTTTTCGGCCTCTTATCTTTCTCAAAACATTTTCAAACTTTAAAATCAATCAAAACAAATCACTCGGCTTTTTACTCCGAACTACGTGATTTTGATCCCGCTCGGGTACGTAGGCAAAGGACTTGTCTTTCCAAATCAACAAAATAACAAAAACATTTTTCTCTTTTAAACTCATCATTTTAGCCCTTTTACTCTTAGGCATTTATTTACAAAACAAGTAATTAATTTAGCATAAAGATAAAAATAAAACGAGAGGTTCCTATAGAGTACTATAGACGTTTAGGGTGCTAATACATTCCCTTTGCGTAACCAACCCCCAGACTTTGATCTCTAAAATTTAGGGTTTATACGAACTTTTCCCCTTTTCCTTGGAAAAAATAAAAGCTCGGTGGTGAACTTAATTTTGTGAGTCAACGCTAATCAATAGCTTGATATCAAAAAATCACCGCGACAGAAAAATGGCGACTTCACTGGGGACCAAATTCCTAAGTGGGTTAAACCTATCTCGTTTTGTCTTTATCTTTATGCTTTATTCTTATTTGTAATCATAAATACGTGCTTAAGTGTTTATCTTATTTATAATCAAAGTACCATACCAAGAGTAGTCTTGGGTTTTGGTACATGTGATATAACCCCACTCAATGGAGGTCTCTTAAAGGTAATACCATGTCGAAACGAGTAGTCGTGTTTTGCATTGTTATTTTTAAGTGGCCTATGAAATTGAGGACCTTTAGAGTACCTTTAACCCATCTTGGCCTTTTAGGACGTAGTGTGGTGGCTAATTAAGAGTAGTCTTGAATTGGTTGATACGCGATACTACACTCAAACGAGACTTTCCTGCGAACATCGTTGGATCGGGAGTAGTCCCGTGATCCGACAATATTCGGAAGGGGTCATTGACTTTGGGAACTTGGTAGAACCCGCGATACAGGTACATATTGAAATTCCTGGCAGGACTGGTTCTGAACCGTAAAACAGAGTAGAACAGAGTACAATAGTTCAGAAGCAGAATAACAGAAATAAAGGATAGAAAGTAAAATGGGACAGATGATTTGTTAACCCAGTTCGGTGACAACCACACCTACATCTGGAGGCTACCAAGCCAGGAAGGAAATCCACTAAATAGTATCAATTCAAAGACCTATGACAACAGCCCCTGTTTCACAGCCTTCTCACTTAATCACTACCCGTATAGATTTCAACCTAGAAACTCCTAGACCTGATGCCCCAGTGATTATCAGACTCTAAACAAATCAAAGATGGAGACACTCTCCTAAAAACTCAATACGTCACTTTTGCTTAAAAGCTTCAAGTGATTACAACTCAATAAAACTAAACCAACTCTAAACACTTGAGTGGTGTACAAAAACAAAGCACAAAGCTTACAGACTCAAAACCTAAGACTTAATCTCTCAATGATAACTTTGGTTGAGTTGAATTCCTTCAATGACAGCGTCCTTTATTTATAGCTTCAGTAGCAAGATAATTCTTGAATCAAATCTTCTTCAAAGATATATTTCCAGAATTCTTTTAGAAGCAAATAGAAGCAATTATATTTCTGAAATATATTTTCCAAAGATTTCTTTGAAAATATATTCACAAATAAAGCAATCCAATCTTCAGAATATATCTTGCAAAATTATTCTTTCTTCTGGAAACATCAGCTTGGAGAATTCTTCAATTAAATCTTCAAAAGATTATGTGAGAAAAAATAACAGCTCCAAGACACAAGAAAGAACGCAGCTTCTGAACGCAGAAAACCAGTTTCTGTACGTGCTTCTGAAATGCAGCTTCTGAAGGTCAGCTTCTGATGAATAGTGCTTCTGAAGCGCAGCTTCTGATGAACAGTGCTTCTGAAGTGCAGCTTCTGATGAACAGTGCTTCTGAAGTTCAACTTCCAGCTTCTGAAGACACATTTCAGCTTCTGAAGACGCACATTGCTTGTATATTTGATTTTAGCATAACATGAAGCCAACAACCAAATATCCAACAATCTCCCCCTTTGGCAAATTTTTGGCTAAAATCAATTTGAGCACAGAGAGATACACAAAGCAATTCTTCACACAACAAAGTACGCAAACATGAAGAACATAACACAAATATAGCAACAACAAAGTCAGCAGCGGATGATTCACTACATTTCACACATAACACTCCCCCTGAAACATACAGCAGCAGCTTCTGAGGACACACATCTCCTGAAACAGATCAGCTTCCAGTTCTGAGCACAAAGATCAACATCTGATAGGAAACACTCCCCCAACAAATTCTCCCCTCTGAGATACACAGGAACTCCCCCTGAACACATACACTTCTCCCCCTTTTTAGCCAAACAATTTTGACAAAATACTCAAGAAAACATCAGGAGAAGAGAAACAGCAGAGGTTACAAAGGAACACACCCAGAAAAATTCAGAGGTTAACACAGTACCACATACTCAGAACCCACAACAGAAGTAATATCAGTGACACTTCTCAGACCAGCATAATCACACAACAGAACCCATCACAACACCATCATCAAGGAACATTATTAGGATCATAAACACACAAAGAAACCCAGGACATCAGTCAAAAACTTGACAGTCTTCAGACTCAGCAACAGAAACTGCTTAGTCTTCATTAGACACAAAGATTCTGCAAAGTCTTCAAAAAAGACAAAAGCCCATTTGACCCCTCAAATCTTCAAATTTCTTGGCATTTAAGGCTTTTGTAACTATATCAACACCATCTTCATCACCCTCAGCACACTGAACATAGGGCATGATGTTTTGAACATCTTGCTCAAAATGATCCTCAGACTTACTAAGATCCACTTCCTTTCTTATTAGTGCCTTCTTCTTTGGGACAGGGATCACTACCTTGCTCCAGACTTTAGATGGTCCAACAACAGAACTCTTCTTTGCAATAGGAGTGGGCCTGCTGTCAGCAGCAACAACCTTTCCTTTCCTATTTTTCAGACTCTGGGCAACACTTGCACATTTTGGTCTCCATTCCTTCTTGACCTTGATTTTGTTTACAACTGGTTCCACTTTTCTTTGTTGAAAGTGCTTGGGGTATCCATGCAACTTGTAACAGAATGGCTTTATGTGCCCCTTTTACCACAGTGATGACATACCCAAGGATGAGATGCCCTCTTGTTCTCAGATCCCTGAGGTTGGTTCTGGTGTTCCAACTTAGGTTTATTCATCATTGGATCACATGTTTTAACAACTGCAGTGAACCTTTGTTGTTGTTTGTTGTTCAGAGTCCTATCATCATTCCCAATTCCATTTGGTTTCCCTTGGTTCTGACTCTCTAAAATCTCTTCTAACACATCAGTACCAGTGTTTAACATTCTGACTTGTTTCTTCATATTTTCAAGTTGAGAGTTCAGTTGGGTTACCTCATCTTTGAGATCAGAGATTTTCTCTAAGTGTTCACTTCTTTCAGACTGAAGTTGACTGATAGTTCTCTTCTGTTCTTCCAGCAGCTTGCACACTTCTTTAAATTTAACATGCAACTTCTTGCAAAACTCAGCAGGTTCTTTGTAATAGGTAGCGAGTTCTTCACAAGATAGTTCTCCATCACTTGACTCAGTATCAGATGATGTCTCAGAACCTGACAGTGCTTCTGAAACCTTAACTTTATCATCAGACATGCATCTACCAGTAAGGGCAGCTACATGCTTAGCAGATTCATCCTCCATTTCTCCTTCTGAGTCATCAGACCAAGTAGCTGCCAAACTCCTCTTCTGTTTCTTGAGGTATGTTGCACATTCTGTCCTAATGTGGCCATATCCTTCACACTCAAGACACTGAACACCTTTGGATTGATCAGTTATTGTCTTCTGCTTCAGAATCTTCTTAAATTGTTTAATCAGCATCACAACATCCTCTGATAAGCTTTCATCATTTGCTACAAAAGCAACACCTTTCCCCTTCTTATCAGTTCTGGCTATTTCAAAATTTTGAAGAGACCTTATCAATTCCTCAACCTTCATGCTGGAGATGTCATGTGCTTCTTCAATGGCAGTTACCTTCATATCAAATCTCTTAGGTAGGGATCTGAGGATCTTTCTCACAAGTTTCTCATCAGATATTCTTTCTCCAAGAGACTCAAATGAGTTGGCCATGTCCAGAACATTCATATAAAAATCTTGTATGTTCTCATCCTCCAACATTCTGAGATTTTCAAACTTGGTGGTGAGAAGCTGAAGTCTGGACAGTTTTACCTAGGATGTGCCTTCATGAGTAGTCTTGAGAATCTCCCAGGCATCCTTAGCCACAGTGCACTGCTTGATCAGTCTGAACATGTTCTTGTCCACTCCATTGAATAAAGCATTCAAGGCTTTGGAGTTTCCAAGAACTAATTCATCTTCTTCCTTGGTCCACACTTCCTCTGGTTTTAATTCAGATGTCTTCTTACCATCTTTGTCAAGCACAACAGGATGTTCCCAACCTTTCAGAACTGCTTTCCAGGTTTTACTATCCATAGATTTAAGGAAAGCACTCATGCGTGATTTCCAATATTCATAGTTGGAACCATCCAACAGAGGTGGTCTGTTCACAAATCCTCCTTCTTTCTCCATAATGCCAGAAAATACCTTTCCTGGAGCTCACCCTAAAACAGGCAGGGTGCCTGCTCTGATACCAATTGAAATTCCTAACAGGACTGCTTCTGAACCGTAAAACAGAGTAGAACAGAGTACAATAGTTCAGAAGCAGAATAACAGAAATAAAGGACAGAAAGTAAAATGGCACAGATGATTTGTTAACCCAGTTCGGTGACAACCACACCTACATCTGGAGGCTACCAAGCCAGGAAGGAAATCCACTAAATAGTATCAATTCAAAGACCTATGACAACAGCCCCTGTTTCACAGCCTTCTCACTTAATCACTACCCGTATAGATTTCAACCTAGGAACTCCTACACTTGAGACCCCTCTCACTTCCCTCAGTCAATCACTGCCCCAGTGATTATCAGACTCTAAACAAATCAAAGATGGAGACACTCTCCTAAAAACTCAATACGTCACTTTTGCTTAAAAGCTTCAAGTGATTACAACTCAATAAAACTAAACCAACTCTAAACACTTGAGTGGTGTACAAAAACAAAGCACAAAGCTTACAGACTCAAAACCTAAGACTTAATCTCTCAATGATAACTTTGGTTGAGTTGAATTCCTTCAATGACAGCGTCCTCTATTTATAGCTTCAGTAGCAAGATAATTCTTGAATCAAATCTTCTTCAAAGATATATTTCCAGAATTCTTTTAGAAGCAAATAGAAGCAATTATATTTCTGAAATATATTTTCCAAAGATTTCTTTGAAAATATATTCACAAATAAAAGAATCCAATCTTCAGAATATATCTTGCAAAATTATTCTTTCTTCTGGAAACATCAGCTTGGAGAATTCTTCAATTAAATCTTCAAAAGATTATGTGAGAAAAAATAACAGCTCCAAGACACAAGAAAGAACGCAGCTTCTGAACGCAGAAAACCAGTTTCTGAACGTGCTTCTGAAATGCAGCTTCTGAAGTTCAGCTTCTGATGAACAGTGCTTCTGAAGCGTAGCTTCTGATGAACAGTGCTTCTGAAGTTCTGCTTCCAGCTTCTGAAGACACATTTCAGCTTCTGAAGACGAACATTGCTTGTATATTTGATTTTAGCAAAACATGAAGCCAACAACCAAATATCCAACACATATGAAACCATAGTCCTTACCAAATGGCGTGTTTACCCCTGACTCCAACATTATGGACTTAACCTCACCATGTTTTCATCGTTTCTTTAGCATAATCACGCATACATGCATTCATTCATAAACATTTTTTTTTTCATCAAGTATCGGAGGACTTAGACAAGTTTTGTTGTAAACATCGTAGGGATGAACTTCACAAAGAGGAACACTCAGAAGTATAATTTCATAAGCCCGGATTTGACAAACTTAAGGAAGATGGGATCTTTAGTGACTAATCCAGAGGATTTGTTCAAGCTCGTTATCCTCAAGTTTGAGATATCGGGGTTTTTCTTAAGATTTCTATTGATGAACTTTTGAGCATATCCCTTAACTTTGTTCCTAAAAAGGGGATTGTTTGTAAATTTTTAAATGAAATGTTCAAACTATGATATTTACAATTACTTCGACAAGTCCTTCGATAACAAATCTTTCTTTTTTGCATAAGCATAATCATGCATCATACTGCATTCATAATTCTCAAACCGAGTCTTACATCTTGTTCTTTTAAAAAAATAAAAAGGTCTACCCGTCTCCAACAGTGGCCCGACGTCCTCATCCGAAACCGAATTACACGTACAACACTCGGGCAAATATAAGGAAGAAAATGGAACATTTGGAATAAGAAAACCAGGTACTTCAGGAAGAAATGACATCCATGCGGACCAAGATCGAGGAATTGACAAAGTTAGTGAAGCTGCTGGCAGCTACACAGATTCAGCCACCGTCCCCTCCTCTCCCCGGCTCTCTAGCTCAGTTGACGGCTTCTACTACTCCGGCTCCGACAGCGCACGCCAGTGCTCCCCAACACACCATGCCCGACGGTTACCCCTGGGGCATGCCCCTCAGCTCTGGTGAAGGATTTGTCCCTATTCCTGCTACACATCAAGCAATTCTTGTTCCTCAACCCGGTGTTACTTTTCCTCAGGCTACTATGGCCTTTTCAGCTCTAGTGATTCATACCACCCCATATGACAATGAACCTATCTATCACACAGAAAGTGTAGGGGCTCAGGATCGGATGGATGATTTCCAAGAAAAGATTGACGAGATGCAACGGGAAATCAAGGCCCTTCGCGGGAAGGATCTGATTGGGAAAAACGCCCACGACCTTTGTCTAGTGCCGAATGTCAAGATCCCGCCCAAGTTCAAGGTCCCTGAATTTGAGAAGTACAAGGGGAACACCTGTCCTCAAAGCCACCTGGTAATGTATGCTAGGAAGGTGTCTACCCAGACAAATAATCATCAATTACTCATTCACTACCTCCAAGACAGTCTGACCGGTGCCGCTTTGAAATGGTACATGAGTTTGGACAACACCAGGATCCAAACTTTCAATGACTTGGGAGAAGCCTTTATCCGCCAATACAAATACAACTTGGACATGGCCCCAGACAGGTACCAACTTCGGGCCATGGCCCAAAAGGAAAAAAGAGACTTTCAAGGAATACGCCCAGCGTTGGAGAGAGATTGCTGCACAAGTCAACCCGCCTCTAGAAGAGAAAGAGATGACGAAAATCTTCTTGAAGACTCTTGGTCAGTTCTACTATGAGAAGATGGTTGCGAGTGCGCCAACGGATTTTACTGAGATGGTTAATATGGGGGTGTGTCTGGAAGAAGGAGTCTGAGAAGGACGTCTGGTTATGGAAAGTGCATTTGCTGCCAGCGGTACAAAGAAGTTTGGGAATGGCTTCTCAGGAAAGAAAGATCAAGAGGTAAGTATGGTGGCCCATAGGCAGCCTCAGCAACAGTATCAACAACAGCCTCAACAACAGGCTCCCCAACAGTTCACCCAACGGAATCGGGTTGAGTGGATATCGCAGTTTGATCCAATCTATGGCGTATGCAGAGTTGCTTCCCACTTTGCTTGAGAAAAATCTTGTTCAGACTAAGGCGCCTCCTCGGGTACCTGAAAGGTTGCCAAGTTGGTATAGACCTGATATCTCTTGTGCTTTCCACCAAGGGGCGCCCGATCACGACATTGAGCACTGTTACGCCCTGAAGGCTGAAGTCCAAAAGTTGATCCAAGCTAATATCTTGTCCTTCAAAGATTTGAACCCCAATATGCAAGCTAATCCACTACCGGATCATGGGACCTCATCTGTTAATTTGGCATAAGAGGCTTACCCTGCTGAAGGCAATCCTAAGGAGGTGGCAGCTTAGTTTTGTGACACACGGCAGAGTTTGCCACATTTGGATCGATGTTGACGTCTCCTTCCGCTATTCATTTTTCCAAATAACATTTTGTTGTTTTCGCTTTTTGTTTGTTTTAAAAAAATCTTTTCGTTCCACCCGAGACGAAAGTGAACTTTTGTAGGGCTTTTGCTTCATGCATTCCCATCATCAAATAAAAAGTCGTTTTGTCCCTGACTTTGTCTTTTTATTCTTTGCTTTTTCTGGAAAATGGTAACACAAAAAACCAAAAAAAAATTCTTTAATCAATTTCCAAGTATCTGCACTTACTTGTTTACTAAAACTAATCATGAATCATCTAAAAAGTTTAAACACCAATAAACCCGTTGAACACTGTAACCCTATGCTCTCTCCCGACTTTGAGTTCCCTGTCTACGAAGCTGAAGAGGAGGAGGATGAAGGGATTCTCGAAAACATCTCTCAATTACTAGAGTATGAAAGGAAGGTCATTCAGTCTCATAAAGAAACACTGGAGGTGATTAATTTGGGTTCCAAGGAACTGCCATTACAATATTCTTGGTAAAATTCCAGATGAATGGTTCCATCGAAGCTGCAAAAAAAAAATACATCAAGAAGATAGTGCAGAAGATGGTAGCCACCTACAAGGACTGGCATGAGATGTTACCGTATGCTTTGCATGGATATCGTACTTCAGTGCGCACCTCAACAGGGGCAACCCCTTTCTCTTTGGTATATAACATGGAAGCAGTACTCCCCGTAGAAGTCGAGATCCCATCAATGAGAGTTCTGATGGAAGCCAAGTTGTCAGAGGCTGAATGGTGCCAAAACAGATATGATCAGTTGAACTTAATTGAAGAGGATCGCATGAATGCCTTGTGTCATGGACAATTATATCCAAAGAGGATGAAACAAGCTTTTGACAAGAAGGTTCGTCCTCTCGAATTCAAAGAAGGAGACCTCGTGCTCAAGAAGATCTTATCTTTTCAACCGGATTCCAAAGGCAAATGGACGCCTAACTATGAAGGCCCATATGTCGTCGAGAGAGTCTTCTCTGGTGGTGTAATGACTCTTACGACTATGGATGGTGATGAGCTTCCCCGTCCTATGAACGTCGATGCAGTCAAGAAATACTTTGTCTAAAAAATGTAAGAATAGCTCCGTAAGTCGAAAACCTGAAAAGGCGGCTTAGGCAAAAATGAACGTCTCGGTGGACTGAAAACCCGAAAGGGCGGTCCAAGCAAAAATTAGAGACATAAAACATAAAATAGTCATCCTGATAGGTCGAAAACCCGAAAGGGCGATCTATGCAAAAATTAAGGATCAAAGACAAAGTAACTGCATCGGGTTGGCCATGACTAGCTTGGGGCACATAGTTGTCAAAAGACTCTAAATCTGAAGCATCCAAACAGTGGAATTCAAAGTTGTTGGGGGAGAATAGCGGTTATTATGTTCAATGTACCTTCCCCTTATATTTACCATTTTCCAAACTTTGTGAGATCTGTGGAGCCACGCCATTGGCAGGCCGCCACCCTATTAAATAAATTTGAGCCTGTGCCTTTTATTTGGAATTCTCATTTATTCTGTTTATGAAACTTCTTCTATTTTTGATGGTAGTACTTGAAGCAAAATATTTTTCAAGAAAAAATCATAAATCTTTTTTCATATCTTTTGGAAAGCATAAACAACAAACACATTCCCTCTGAATTCATGAATAAGTGAAGTGTGCGTCAACATTCGTCCTGAGAACAGGTAAACTCTGCAGGTCAAACATGGTCAATTGCTAAAAAAGAGAAAAAGAAAAGAGCTCGGTAAGTCGAAAACCGGAAAGGGCGGCTTAGGCAAAAAAAAGCGTCCCGAGGGATCGAAAACCCGAAAGGGCGGTCCAGGCAAAAATTAGGGGAATACAAAAAGAACATATTCCCGGTGGACTGAAAACCCGAAAGGGCGGTCTAGGCAAAAGTTAGGGATTCAAAAAGGAAAAGCAAAAGATAAACATGACCACATAAGCACCAATCCTTCTGCCAGGTTTTTGGTTTAGCACGCTCTCCCCAGGAAGTGTCTACTCCCCATCAGTTGTTGCATATGTCGGGCTTTACCCCGTCAATGTTTTGATATGTCCCCAATGGCGTCATCCCCGATGAAGATTGCCGAGTGTTTGTACTGCAATATCGGCTCACTTCTCGTCCTATCCGTCCAGTCTTTTCTCATCAAAGTTGCATACAGTGACATCGTCATACAAATCGTATTGTCTTACATTCATGCATATACACATTCATGCATATACAACATACAAACAATATCATTCATACATGGTTGCATTAACCACCCTGAGTCTTGCTTTAACTATCTCTTCATATCCATCAATCATGAGCGATTTGTAACATTCTTTTTTCCCCAAGTGTCATCGTCATCCCCAGTGTGTCTGGTCCAGAGATGTCACCCTCTTGTCGCTAAGTGGCAGTTCTTTAACGAACAGCTTGTGCATCCTTTATTTTGTCTTTTTGCCAAGTGGCAGTTCTTTAACGAACAGCTTGTGCATCCTTTATTTTGTCCTTTTGCCAAGTGGCAGTTCTTTAACGAACAGCTTGTGCATCATTTATCTTTTATCCTGTCGTCAATGGCTAGCTCGACAACATCCAGAACAGCTGACATTTATCTTTTTATCCCGTCGTCAGTGCCTAGTTCGGCAATATCCCGAACACCTGACATTTATCCTTGTTTCTTGTCGTCAGTGGCTAGTTCGGCAATATCCCGAATAGCTGACATTTATCTTTGTTTCTTGTCGTCAGTGGCTAGTTCGACAATATCCCGAACAGCTGACATTTATATTTGCTTCTTGTCGTCAGTGGCTAGTTCGGTTACAACCCGAACAGCTGACATTTATCTTTTTATCCTGTCGTCAGTGGCTAGTTCGGCAATATCCCGAACAGCTGACATTTATCTTTGTTTCTTGTCGTCAGTGGCTAGTTCGGAAGCATCCCGAACGGCTGGCATTTATCTTTGTTCCTTGTCGTCAGTGGCTAGTTCGGAAATATCCCGAACAGCTGACACTTATCTTTGCTTCTTGTCGTCAGTGGCTAGTTCGGCAATATCCCGAACAGCTGACATTTATCTTTGTTTCTTGTTGTCAGTGGCTAGTTCGGCAACATCCCGAACAGCTGACATTTATCTTTGTTTCTTGTCGTCAGTGGCTAGTTCGACAACATCCCGAACAACTGACATTTTTCTTTGTTTCTTGTCGTCAGTGGCTAGTTCGGCAACATCCCGAACAACTGACATTTATCTTTGTTTCTTGTCGTCAGTGGCTAGTTCGGCAACATCCCGAACAACTGACATTTATCTTTGTTTCTTGTCGTCAGTGGCTAGTTCGGCAACATCCCGAACAGCTGACATTTACATTTTACCTTCATTAAGCTACTCTCACAACGGTAGTAGGTAAAATATTTTGACGGTCTTCATTAAGCTATCCTTACAACGATAGTAGACCGTATTTTTCCCTTTACATTTTACCTTCATTAAGCTACGCCCACAACGGTAGTAGGTAAAATATTTTATTTGTCTTCATTAAGCTACCCCCACAACGGTAGTAGGTAAAATATTTTGTCGGTCTTCATTAAGCTATCCACACACTGATAGTAAGCAAGGTCTTTTCTTTTTTTATATTACCTTTTTTTTAAGCTATCAATACACGATAGTAGGTAATACATGTCATCTGTCTTTCTTTAAGTTATCATCTTTGTTGATAGTAGACAGTGTGTCATTCTTTTACCTTATTTAAGCTATCATTTACACGATAGTAGGTAACATCGGTCTTTGTCTTTGTTAGGCTATCGTTCTGAATCAATGTGATAGTAGACAATCCCTTCCCCAGTGGAACCATGTTATCCCCAGTGGAGTCGGATCCCATCCTTTGACGAACTCGGGTATCCTTTTGTTTTGTTTTATCCCCAGTCGTGTCACATTTGCCGTCTTGCATTCATACTTGCATCACGAGCATCCTCGGTATCTTAAGGTCAAAAATGGTTTATTCTGTATTTAAGTCTCTTCTTCCCGTAGAAGTGAAGATTTCATCTTCATATCTCCGGACGAAGAAACTTAAATAGGGGCATCTGTCATACCCCAACTTTTGACCTAAGATTCCATTTTATGTCTTTTGCCCCGAAACTTTTTGTCTTTTCGAGAAAAATTTCGGCAGAGAAGTATTTTAAAATACCTCATTTTTTGGTTCGTTTTAGGGCCACCTTTTATCTTATTTATTTTATTTTTACTTTTCATCTTTACTTTTAGTCTCAGTTTTTATTTATTGTCATTTATTCCATTTTTATTATTACTATTATTACTATTTATTTATTTTCTTTTTTATTATTATTACTATTTTTAATTGAAAGGTCAAAGTTACTGTACTGCTGTCAGCGCCCATTTTTCTTCTGTTTTTCTTTCATTATCATTTTGTCCAAAATCAACCCCAAATCTTCTCCAAAATCACAAGGCAGTGTCACTTCTTCCCCTTTTCAAGGAATGTTAACCAAATTTTTGCCAAAACACACACCAAGAATGCCTATAACAGGGACGAAAATCAGGCACAAAGGGGGAGGTTCTTTTCATCAGAACAACAACAACAAAAAAACAGCAACTCTATTTTTTTTTTCAATCTTAGAAATTTTTCTTCCTTTCATCATCAACCTCGCAACCGAACCTACACACTACCACCACAAAAAAAAACAAACCTACACACTACCACCACAAAAAAAAAAAAAAACAAACCTACACACTGCCACCACAAAAAAAACAAACCTACACACTACCACCACAAAAAAAACCAAACCGGCCACCACCCCAAAATCTAACCCACACTCGGCCATCACAACAACCACACACAAAACACCAAAACCGAACCAGAACTATCCAAATCCGAAGCCAAAATCAACACAAATCCTCAACACCGAAACTAAATCGTTCAAAACCACACAAATCTTTCAAAATCGAAACTGCATCCGGCTTAACACAAGGACATAAAAGCTGAACCCAAAACCAGAAGTAAAGTTTCACAACCCAAAACCGATTCGAAAACACAAAGCCAAAAGGTAACTTTTCCAAAGAACAAAAACTTAGATCTACGTTTTTTGAAAAGGATTTTGATATTTTCGTTTACGGATTTGGATAGAGGAAAAAAAGGATTTAAGATTATGTAAAAAGTTTTGAAAAAAGAGTAAAAAATTTACTCCGGCGCGGTGGCGCCGCCGGCGGCCGTCGTGCCGGAAAACTTTTCTGGTCAGAATTCTAGAGAGAGGGGAAAGGGGGAAAGAAACTAAAAAATGAGCAAAAACCGGCATGCTTGGCATATATAGACACCGAACCGGTTCGGTTCTCTCAGACCGAACCGGTTCGGTTTTCTCTTCCTCAGCCCATTGGATTTTGACACGGCCCATCTTCTTCCTGCTCTCTTCTTTTCTGTTTACCTTCATGCACCCCCCCTCTTTCTACTCTTACCCCTTCTTTTTATTTTATTTTCTTTATTTTATTTTCATGCATTTTTATTTTTTTTATTTATTTTTATGCAACATGTTTATTTTAAGTCTTGCATTTCATGCATTTTTTATTTTCTTTATTTTATTTTATGCAACATATTTATTTTATGTCTTACATTTCATGCATTTTTTATTTTCTTTATTTATTTTATGCAACATATTTATTTATTGTCTTGCATTGCATACATTTTATTTCTTTGTTTATTTTTAGCCTATTTATTTTAATGCATTTGCAATTTTATTTTATTTATCTATTATTTTGTCATTTTTTTTATTTTGTTAGAATGTATTTAGGAACAATGTAAATATAAATGAGAATATCGCACCGACACTCATATTTATTTATTCCGCTTTATGTCGAAAACGAAAAAAATGTAAATAATGACCGTATCCGAGGAAAAAGACCCTCACTTGATCCAACGTCATTTTGAGGGCTCCGGCGCGCTTTAGATTATCTCAGCATACTTTAGTTTTGGACCTTAGAAATTAATCAAAACTTTCAAAAAAAAGTCAAATAGTCAAAAATCAAAAACATTTCATATAATAAAAAAAATCCCAAAAATCAACATTGGATTTCAAACCAAGTGTCATTTCTTTCTTAATCAAACTTTAATCAATCTTTAATCACTTAAACTTTTTCTTCAATTTAAAATCAATCAAACTCACATTTTATTTCTTCTATGCCTTTTCGGCCTCTTATCTTTCTCAAAACATTTTCAAACTTTAAAATCAATCAAAACAAATCACTCGGCTTTTTACCCCGAACTACGTGATTTTGATCTCGCTCGGGTACGTAGGCAAAGGACTTTGTCTTTCCAAATCAACAAAATAACAAAAACATTTTTCTCTCTTTTAAACTCATCATTTTAGCCCTTTTACACTTAGGCATTTATTTACAAAACAAGTAATTAATTTAGCATAAAGATAAAAATAAAACGAGAGGTTCCTATAGAGTACTATAGACGTTTAGGGTGTTAATACCTTCCCTTTACGTAACCAACCCCTGGACTTTGATCTCTAAAATTTAGGGTTTATACGAACTTTTCCCCTTTTCCTTGGAAAAAATAAAAGCTCGGTGGTGAACTTAATTTTGTGAGTCAACGCTAATCAATAGCTTGATATCCGAAAATCACCGCGACACCCTCGAAACACCATTGTCGTTAGACATAAAAACTCTCATGAAGGACTCAAAATGCAGCAAACAACCACAATTTGGAACTTGACCATCAACTAAGTAGAGAAGTGAGAGTTATAATATTAATTATATTAGTTGAGAAAAGAGAGTTATAGAAAGAAAAAATGATTTTATTTACATAAATTAATCTGACATGTTTATTAAATTGTATTTCATTATTACTTTGGAAGAGTTCTCATGTTAATTATATCAGTTTAGAAGAGGGAACCAAATAGAAAGGTCAATAGAGTTTCTTTGTTTAAATAATTGCATGTAAAAATTCAATGAAAATTTTGGGTGACTATTGTTTCCATTGTGAATGATATATATATGTGTGTGTGTGTGTGTGATCTTTAACGAGCTAATTAACCTTACGTGAATTAGTTTTTTGATATTGATAAAAATGTGCATGCAACCATCTTTGATAAACATTTCATTGCTAAGCCTGTGTGTGTGTGATCTTTAACGAGCTAATTAACCTTACGTGAATTAGTTTTTTGATATTGATAAAAATGTGCATGCAACCATCTTTGATAAACATTTCATTGCTAAGCCAATTGCATTTGACCTGGTCCTGAATCTGAGCAAGAAGTAGCACACGATATATATGGGTGATTCATCAACATTCTTTGTGCATAAATTAAGGCCATCAATTCTATCACAGCTATGCGGTCTCAAAATCCATCGATTTCATATTTGGTGTGTCAACTACCTTGATCTACAACTCTACGATCTTAGTGAGGAATCCCAATCTAGAACAAGAGAATGGTGTGGCGGAAATGGCATATACAACAACATTTCCACTAATGGAATAGTCCTCCAAAATTGCTCCATCATATCAAATGTTGAGCTCTTACTTTATATGTTGACGGCGAAGACTTACTTGGCAAGGCCATGAAAGGCATTTCCAAGGGAATTCTTTATTAACAATAATTTAGTAATTTTATTCAATGATATGGATATATGATTTCGAACTCAAAAGAACCAAACATTGAAAACTCTTACTTTGCTTAGTTTGGCAACACCCTAGTGTTAATGCTTCGACAAAGGTCAAATGGCAAAATGTCTTATTATTAAGGATGAGGATTGTAGATTCAAATAAAATAATTTATAGTTCTATTATTATCATCATATAGTTATAGACAATATTGTATATTTATAGAATCCTTGGTTGTCAAATGTGTAATAATGCTGGTGTAGTAAAAGTCAACTCATTTTACCCACCACTTTTGCTTGCTCGGGTTGGAATATTTAACCCATCAATCCAATTTTTTAATTTAAAACTTTTTTATTATATATATAGTGGATGTCACGGGCATGTTTAGGGTGACTGATCATAAAGTATCTCGTATTTTCAGGGGACATCAAGTTGATGGGCTCTACTCGTTGAGGGCTATATGTGTGTGTGTCGTGCGCACGTGAATGCAAGTGTGTGTACATCGAACATGCACTCAATTTTAGAGGATGATATTAACTAGTATATCCTAAAAAGTATAAAGAAAGATACATTATCTATTATCTCTCTTCTTCACTTCCACCCACAAAACTTTACACAAAAGTTTCCGTAATTGGAGCCGAAAATGTTGGCATGTCAATAGTGCAGAACATCATTTCTCAAGAGATCACAGATGAACTGGTGATCGTGAGCAATAACATCGACAAGCTCTAAGGGGAGGTACTCAATTTGCACCATGTAACGAATTTTCCCCCGCACTGTAATATTTTGGGATCCACGGATTATGCGGTCACGGTTGGGTTTGACCTATGCATAGTTGTTGCGGGTGCTCGACAAGTTGGCGACCATGATCTAGGCTTAATTTGGTACAAAGAAATATGGCAATTTTTGAGAAAATCATACCCCCATTGGCGGAGTACTCACCCGAGTGTGTTCTTGTAATTGTTTCTAACCCCGTCGTCGATGTTTTAATTTGGATTCCTTGCAAATAGGGTGATCGGATCCAGAACTAATTTGGATTCTACATGTTTCCGGTCTCTCCTCGCTAGAAAACTTCATGTGCATGCAAAAGAAGTCCATGTAATTTGTTTTTTTTTTCCTTATCAATTAGATAGATACAGTGACACGAATCTAGAAATTAGATAGATTAGATCATAGGTATTTAGAGATGACTTATAAGTGATGTGCCCTATAGTTTGACATTCTCTCTGCCATATGATAGTTTCACGCTCTAAAACTGAGTGCATGTTCGATGTAAATACGCTTGCATGCACGTGCGCACGACACTATGTGTGTGTAAATTTCCCTTCAATTTATACACTTCCAAAAGTAAATAATATATGTAGAATTTAATACAACTATATATATATATATATATATATATATATATATATATATATTTGTGTGTGAGAGAGAGAGATAAAGACTACAAGAACACTTAATATGTTCTCTTTGTGAGTTTAACTCAGTTGGTAGAGACATTGTACTATAATATATGCAGGGATCCAAGTTCGAAGACAACACCACTAGACCAACCTAATTGGGTTGACTCATAAATAAATTTTATTATTGGTCAAATAGATTTAAGAGTTAAATATGTTTTTGGTCCCTATAAAATTGGGAACTTCTAAGTTTAGTCCTTACTTAATTTTAATAGGCTTTTTAGTCCCTATAAAAAAAATTACTTATAATTTTAGTCCCTGCTAAAACAAAGTTTGTTTAATTATCCTTAAACTCTTAAATTTTTGAACGATTTTTTTGAGACAAGTTTAGAACACTATGAAAGACTCATTTACAAAAAATGAGAATTTTTTTAACATGAAACGAATTAAATATGAATATTTTAAACCGACAAAAGTTAAAGATAAAAGTAACAAAATTTGAACGTAGAAATCAAATTTTGCGATAATTTTTTGCGGAGGAACTTTTAGTAATGTTCTTAACACGTCTGCAAAAAATTGTTCAAAAACTTAAGAGTTTAAGCATAAATTAAACAAATTTGAATTGAGTAGGGACTAATACTGAGTGCCGAAATTTTTTTTAGGGATTAAAAGAACTATTAAAATTAAGTAAGGACTAAACTTAAAAGGTCTCAATTTTATAGGGACCAAAAACATATTTATACTAACATATTTAAAAGGTCCCAATTTCATATATATACTATCAATGAGCTTTATTTTGTGAATATATTATTAATGTACTAACAATCTATCACAATTGTCACATTATTAAAAATATTTGACTTTGATCGTAATAAATAATTCCGTAAAAAAACAATAACTTATGACATTATAAATTCAAAAAAATAACTTCTCATATCATATCATGGTAGGTAGGTTATGATTTATGTTGGATGTAAAACATTTTTTTTAATCGATCTTGTTAACTTGTATTCTTAAAGCATATCTTAAGAAACTCAAGGCAGAAGTCTTACGTTAAAAATATTTTTTTTTGTACTTTTAAGAAATCGATTACATGACTTTTAAAACAGAAGTACGATTTGTTTGGTAACTCCATGAACATTAGTATGCATAAATCGAGATCAAACCTCGAATTTCCTACTTCTCTACACTTATAAGATGAGTTTGTTCTGTAAAATAATGAGTACGGGATATTTTCCATGTCGGAATGTAAAAATGGTATTTTGGATAGTATGTACTGTGGATAAAAAGTTGTTTCATGGTTTAGCGAGGAACAAAAATTATTGTTTTTCCCGTCCTTTGTTACATGTTTTGTTCAATTTCATGGCCAATTTCTACATCAAACATGGTAAAAAAATTGTTCCGTCCTCCAACGTTTTTCCGCGAATCAAACACATTCATAATATGTAAGTCTAACCGTTAGTCTACTTGATAGAAAAACAAAGAAGGAATTACTATATGTGTTTATTTTGTAGTTTCTTAGTATGTGTTATGTTAGCATTTTTCTTTTTTTATTACCAATGTAAAACTTTATTTTATGCCTTTTAGATTTTTTTGTCAAATAACCTGGTGGTTAAAAAAATTAAGAATTGAAACTGATTATCATCATTAGGGGTGTACATAGGTTGGATCAACCCAAAAATCCGGTCAAATCCACCCAAAAAACCCAAAAAAAAGTGGGTGGGGCTGGGTCATTGGGTAGGTATGGTTTTAAAAAATGAAAAATCCATAAAAAATAACGGGTTTTGGGTAAAACCAGACACATACCCAATAAACTCACTTATCTAATAATACCTACATTTTAATTTTATTTTCATAGGAACAAAGAACAATACAAAAAGTTTTGGTCATAAATCAAGTCTAATTTTCAAAATTGACACAAGGTATCATTTATATTGAAAATTAAAGCATGTTAGAGTTACAAATTAGGATGTTGCACTTTTTGTTTATTTTGATGTTAATGCAATTTTATATCATGCAACTTTAATTTGTTACGAGTATTTTATGATGAAATTTATTATTTAATATTATCATTTATTATATTATGACGCTAAAATATAGTGAAAATAAGTTACACAATTTTTTAAGAAAATAAAAATTGATTAAGTTTTATGAAAAAATATGAGTGCTCATCATTTAATTATTTAATATTAACAAAAAAACAGAAAAATAATTTGGGTAACTCAATATATAACCCAACTCAAACCATAAATTAATGAGTGTGTCTAACTCAGGTCAAATGTAACATGTGGTTATTTTAACTCACCAAAACTAAAATACCTTATATGATTTGCGTCTTGGGTTTGGTCAAACTCAATCCAAACCAACCCACGTACACATAATCATCATTGTCCTTAACAATTAAGTTATGTTCAATAACTTAGAATTAAACTCATAGAAGTATATAGACTTAAATTAAATAAAATAAAATTGATTGAAAGATTTGTAGCAGAAAAATAAAAGGTACTTGGAAGAGGGAGCAATGGAAGGGAAACGAATGGATTGAGTTGTGAGCAAATATCAAACAAAGCAAAGCATGGCGTCAATTTGGACACTTCACTTTCACTCGCTTTCTGTTCGCGTAAGTATCTATCTATCTCTTCAATTATGTTTCAATTTCAATTTCACCAATCATTCTTAATTTTGAACTCTGAAATTTTCAAAAAATGTAGCCTTTTTGCCCCTTTTTCATCGGTAGCAGTAGTAGCACCAGAAGAAGAAGAAGAAGAAGTATCTCTACCCATCGTTTCCTTATCACAAATGGAATTTCAACTCAACAATTCAAACAACAATGCATCACTTCCATTTCCAAATTTCATCATCAACTTCTTACTTCTATCTCCATCCCAATGCCGCAATTTCTGGTAGGGTTTCATTTCACACTTTAATTTTGTTAATTTCTTATTTTAATTCAGATTAGGGTTTGGTGTTTTTATGATATTTGATATGTATTTTGTAGATAAATCGAAACATTGGGAGCAATTTACCGATTTGGATCTGTGTTGCGGTTGTGATTTTGGTTGCTTCTTTGAGGGCTCTTTCCAAATTTTCCAGGAAAAAAGAACGTCCTGGTTCCGTAGCTGATCTTGTTAGACGCGGTCAATTGAGATCGGATAGAAGAGGCATGTATGTATGATTTTATTCAACACTCTCTTATTGTTATCTATTATCTATCTGCCCAATGCCTATATAAGTCAATTTAGATAATTGCATGTTTAGATTGGCGATTAGTGTGGCAGTGAGGCTAACCTTATCCCTGGTGACCCACTTTTACCCAATTCACCTGGTGCATGTTTGGATTCACTTTTTAAAAGGCAAAAGTGATTTTTAGTGCTTACAATTTTAGATGCATATAATTCGTCCTGATGTATTTTCAAATAGAATTGCTTTTGCCTTAGATCTGGATTATAAAATTGTAGTTGAGATTTTGAACTTTTGTCTTCAAACGTGATTTTTAGCGTCAGATTTATTGTTCAATTCACTCTTATGTAAGTATATTTAAATATAAATTACTTCAAATTCAACTCATTTTTAACAAAAATTAGTTTATTCAAATCATTTTTTCCCACTACAGAATCAAACACAACATTAAACTCTCTTTTACCAAAGAAATATACATGAATTTAGAATGATAATAATATATATTACTACTAGGTAGCGAGTTTGCCTATTGAGTTTTAGCTTCCCGTTATTACATTGTTGTCTTTCTACATCTTTGTGTGCATGTTTTTCAGATCAAGGAATCTCAAATATGAAGATCCATTCGATAATCCCTTGGTCAAGGTTAGCAAAAGCAAATCAAGTGTAGAGATGTGTGGAAAGGTTTACCGGTTAGCCCCTGTCACACTTACTCAAGAGGAACAGGCGGTTCACCAGAGAAGGAGATCGCGTGCGTATCAGTGGAAGCGTCCCACAGTTTTCCTTAAGGAAGGAGACTCAGTTCCTCCAGATGTTGATCCCGATACAATCAGGTGGATTCCTGCGAATCATCCCTTTGCAACCACCTCTACAGACATCGGTGAGGACTTTGCACACAAAAATGTTAGTCAAAAGCATGGAGTTCCTTTCCGTATTCAAGCTGAGCATGAGGCCCTGCAGAGAAAGCTTGAAGCCCTACAAAATGTAAGTCTTAGCAGAATAAGGAATTTCAACAGTCCTATGTTTGATATGGTTTTAGAAGTTGTTGTGCAAATGCCATGTCTTTATCCTAGTTGCTAAGGTTTTGGGGGTTTGGCTTTTGGCTTTCAAGCTGACACTCACTGAGTTCTTGTTTTCAAAATTCAACACTGATTCAACTTGTACGAAACAAAATACAAAACATTAGACACACACATCAACACAAGTGATGTCTAAAAGATATAGGACATTGAGACACTTGTGGAGACTTATCTTGACATTTTTGGAAGTTATTTAAAACAAAATGCTTTTTCTTTCTAAAGTCTTGTATTCTTCAAGTGTCAAGTCATATTTGAGTAATAGCAGTGTCCAAGTAATGTCTGAATAAAAAAAAATTAATGGACCCCTAATGAAGAGTGTATGATACATTTTGGTATCAGAAACATGTCCAAATGTGCTTCATATATTTTTACCCTCTTTTTTTATTGGCAAAAGGTTTTTACCCTCTTACTATATCATAAATCCAATTTAAATTTAATCAAGAATATCAAGAAATTGGCTGACTACTTTTACCACTCACCTTTTGTATTATTTATTCTGCAGGAAGAGGAACTCAATAAAGTAGTGATAAATCCTATCAATGCTAAAGAATTTGAGAGACCATTCAACTCCCATGGCAGATTAAATGATCATGCAGAGAAGAGCTCTTTAAACAATCAGGTGAAAGATCCCCTCTCCTCAAAATTAGACAGCAGTCCGAATAACTTTGGAAGTGCATCATCATCTAGAGAAGATCAGAATCTTAAACTTTAATTTTTCTTAGACAGGCTATAAATCTCGGTATAAATATAGATTTCAATTTGCTAAAAATTTTGTACTATTATCGGTGAGCATTGGAACTGTCTATTTGTATAGCTGAGGACTGTAAATATAATTTTATTGCTGCTGCTTTGCAAGTAACGCTGTTACCCAGATTTCATTAGGAGTTTCCCACTTCGTGCTACGAGGCCAACTTATTCCAAATGCAATCTCCATGAAAATCATTTGACTCTTTTTTTTTTGAATGGCAAGTAGTTAGTTTGTTTGTTAAATTAACATTTTCTCCTTTGTCCAGGTTTTAACCCTGGAAACACCCCCCCACCCGCAAAGTGAAGAACACCGATTTCACTTGTTGACGGGCAACCACCCCCCCACCCCCCCAAAAAAAAAATTGTTTTTAAAAAAAAAATTGTACAAGAGGTGAAATTAAGTTGATTTTTAAAGAATCGCTTGATATTAAATGGGAAATGCTAACCAGTGCATACTGTGATTAACTTTTAAAGAAGGGCCAATTGGACATCAAAATAGACATTGTACATTAGTGTTTATCTCTTTTTATTTATATTTTAATTTTCTACAACTTACACATTTTAAAGATACAAATAAAAAAACAGAAGACGACTACGCCTCTGTTTGGTTACTCGTTGCGCACCACTAACTCATGTTTGGACCCTTAAACGTGATTTTTCTCTTTTACTGGTATGTTTGGTTTCCTCTTCAACAATTGATTCTGTCTTCTAGAATCAATTATACTCGAAGCCAGAAATCCTAGCTTCCACGTTCAGCCCCAAATCAATTCACTATTTGCTGTCACTTTGCATTTTCAGAACTCCTTTTATTCCTTCACTGCCCTTATTAACAACCATGAAAGTCTCGTACCACTTTCAAAACTTCAACGGGAGAGAAAGAGAGAGAATGGAGGCCATTGATTATGTCTTGGATCCACTCCGAATATCTGCTAAAGTCAACGGTTTGTATTGCGATTGATTTCGTTGAATCTGGTTAAATGAGGGAAACTACAATCGCCTCAGGAATTCAAGTTGTTATTAAAAAAAATTCAATTAACAACATCTTTGGCTCCGGATGTGGTTAGATTTTTGACAAATTGTTGAAGGAGGAAAGAGTTTAGACAAAAAAAAAAACTACCATCAAAGGCTCCTACCATTTTGGTCAATGTTTGATATATTGCCTCATGAATTCTTTGATGTTTCTAGCTACTAAGTCCAGAATTGAGGATACTGGTTTTTGGTCCAATTTTAAGTGTTCTTTTTGTTGAAGGAAATTTTCTTAAGTGTCTTTAAGGTGTTTGATATAATGTCACATGTGTTGAATTGTAATGACAAGCATACGGCCGTACATAGAAATTGTATTAGGGTCCTTTTTGGTAATTTACACATCCAAAATCAATTTTAATCCAAACAACATTTTTGACATAATCATTATTTGAAGTTATCCAAACATAAATCACTTTACTCTAAACTCACTTTTAACTAAAATCAATTCTACAAAATTAAATTCTTTCAAAATCAATTTTCGCCGTCGTAAAACCAAACACACACTATTACTACTGTTTTTTATATCACAATTTTGATGTGTATAAATCATTTTCTGATATTAAATAATGTGATCAAAGGTGTACCCTCAATGTTTTATGCAAAAACGATGTTAGCTTGATTGCTTGACTTTGATATGACCCTTTACTTTATAAAAAAAACCAATAAGAAATGACCACTTTCCGGAAAGGAGTCACTAGCAATTTTGAAATGATAAATATTTATTAGAGGCCATTGCTATGATGAAAAAGTGTTTTATGTGGTCTACTGATTGCTTAAAACTTATTCAAAATTTCAATGACGATTGACGTCGTTATTTTAAATAGAAATTTATAATCATCTAAGTTCTTATAATTGATACGGTAACTTGATTGATATTGATTCAACCAAAATAAAAGAAAATGAATATAAATCAATTGTGAACATTGATATTAGTTTTTCTTATTTTTTTAATCGAACTGACATCAATTTGGTCGTTATATTTATTTTTTATCGAATCGATGTCTTTTTGGTCAATGTATCAATCATGAGTACAAGTAATATTACAAACTTCTAATAAAAATTTAGAATCATCTAGGTTCTTACAATTGATACGGTAACTTGACTGATATTAATTCAACAAAAAAAATGAATATAAATCAAATATGAACATCAATATTTTTATCGGACTGACATCAATTTAGTCATTATATTTATCTTTATCGAACTGCCATGAATTTGATAATTATATCAATCATGAATATAAGTTGTACTACTCCAAACTTTTGCTTGTCGCTATCACATGAGAAGTTTCCTAGAAGCCGGTCATTCAAAAATACAAATTAGGTATGCGAATACCTAAAACTTGGGAAGCTTGGATAAATTATTATAAGTGGAAGTAAAGTTGCACTTTCTTGACACGGAATTATTATTATCCTATAAGTGTAAGTAGACAAGAATTAGTGTAAAGAAGTGATTATTATCCCTTTGATACGTAAAGACGTTTATAAGAAATCAAAAAGTAGACCAAAAAGAAAAGGAAATCAAAAGTAAATATAGAATTGAGGTTGTCATTAGAGGAAGTAGCCGCCAGCCACCATTTTCTTTTGAAAAGGTATGCCGCCTCTGGGCAGTGTGACTGGCTAGTTCCCAGTGGCCACTAAACAATACTAATGCGTATTACATATATCAGAGGCCACATAACAGTTGAACCCAACAATAGTTTGTGTCTGATTCTAATAATGAACCAGCAATGTCAAATATAACTCAGATTTTACCAGTAATGTCAAGAATTTAATCCTTGAATTCAAAAAGAAGGATTTTATTTAAGGGTGCAACTTTATCCACCCTCACATTTCTAAGTAACCACACGTATTTCTCTGAAAGTATACATGCAGACGACACAAAAATACTACATTTGCCCGAAAGTACTACATGTCTAGACAGCAAAAAAAAAAAAAAATACACTTATCTGGAATATTCAGTGACTTGGTTGGAAAAATTTCTCCCTTCTTTAATCAGTAAGTTCAAATTGATAGTTAATTACACAAGTGTACGTGCCTGTTTGTTATAGATTTTTTTTTTTAAAAATGATTTTTCCATTGTATTTTTAAAAATGTTATTTTTTTTAAATTTATCCAAAAATAATAGAAGTTATTTCAAACTCATTTATAAGTTAAAAGATAATTTGACATTCACTAACTTAATATTCATCGTAAGAGATTTTAAATAATAAAAATCACATTTTTTTCAAATAGATATCTCTCAAAAATGATTTTTATGAGAAACTATTGGAAATAGCTTCTTATTTTAGAGATTTTTTGAAATTTCATCATCCAAAGAAAGTAAACAAAATGATGAAATACTTGGGATGACATTTTAGGAAAAGCTAATCAAACCAATTTTTCATTTGAAGCTTTTTTTAAAAAAAAATAAAAATTGTAGCAAAAATCATTTTTAGAAAAAGGCTTTAGACATATAAGAAACCATCGGCCCAAAATTCTCCTTACCACATCAATGAAAAAGAATATTAGTTTCATGAGGAAAACTCATTTCTGGGATTTCTGAAGTCTGTACTATACGGCACTCCTAGTGAAAGGCAAACTAGGAAAACTCATTAAACTGCGCATCAAAGGCTTTAGACATGCACATTCAGTCGAAAATCCAGAAGGAGATTTCCAATTTTGAACTTCAAAATTTTATATGAAAGAATAATATTTGAGCTAGAAGATATCCTCCTTAAGATAACCTTATGACAAGCAAAATCTATAAATAGGAGAGATTGTTTCTTTGGCAACTAAAGTCACACAGGTATATAACAAATTCTGTCACTCGTTCTTGGCAGATGCAGACTGCCTTGAACCAACAGAAAAGAATTCAGTGATGACTTCAAGGGGCATGCCTTTTGTTTCTGGAACCTTCAGATACACAAATACCCAGGAGATGCAACACACAACAGCATAAACTCCAAAGACACCGGCCAGTCCTAAAGAACTGAGCATCACAGGAAGCGAGTAGGTGACAATGATGTCTCCAATCCAGAACACTAACGCACAGATAGCAATGCAGAGCCCACGCACTCTAGTAGGAAATATCTCCGAGCAAAGGATGTTTGGAATTGGTCCATAACCCATGACAAAGAAGCAAAAATAAACCACAACGCATACAGTTGAGATTGCTGCATGGACAACACTGCCAAAATCTATTACGCTTCCAAGGACCAATATAACTAGTGACACTATCAGCACCGGAATTGTGACAAGTAGTAACTGCCTGCAAATGACACAGATCGAGTTAGCGTTTTACAAATGTGTTTCTGAATTAAATTATTTTTGTAAAATTGATTTGGTTAAAATTAAGCTTGATGTACTGATTGTTGATCTGTGATTGATATAAAACTTGCTTAAATTTGTCACTTAAATTTGTCAACCTAACACAAAAGTAGTTTTTAATCACTTTAAGTTAAAGTGAGGTTAGAAGACAAAACTAATATTGACCAATAGTTACAAATCAGGAAGCCAAAATAGTCATCTTTGCTCAGACCAATCATGCATGAACAAGTTATATATTTTTATTAAAATCACATTAGATAAATTTTAATACTCTCCACCGTGAATGCCGACACACACTAATTGCTAAATATGCAACTTGGTTTGAGTAACCAGAGCCTGTTCACGTGTCTAGAAAAAACTGGTATTCTTACTACTTAGTTCTGGAATAATCATTGAAGAAACCAATAGGGTTTAACTTCAACTGGAGTTCCTTTTTCCCTTGTTAGCTATGCTTCAGCTTTACTTTTGTTTTACTCAAGAAAATAAAAAGGAAAAAACAGAAGAAACATGAAAGACTGCAATTGGTTCAATACAAAATATTATTCTTAGTACCTCTAAGAGAAGGCAGACAAGTTTATCAATAGATGGCTTTACCCAGCATATAAGAATTCTACCATTCAGTAAAGAAAAAGATTATGATAGCATAACACCCAATAGGATGTGTTGTATACCTCTAGGATATCAATGAAGATTCTATTTCATTTATTTCATATTAATGAGGTATCAATCGTGGGAATATTTATAATAATAAACCATCAATTTAATTCATCAACTATGATAGTCCCTCTTTTATAAAAAAAAGTGATGGTCCCTAAACTATATAAATAAAAACTTTTTTTATATATACTATATTTAAAAAAAAAAATATATTAGTCCCTAAAGTATATCAAAATCATATCAATTTAGTCCCTAACATCTTAATAGAAGGGACAAAATTGACGGATTTCAAATGCATTAGAGACTACTTATTATATTTATATACCTTAGGGACTAAGTTGGAGAGAGAGTGATAGTTTATAGATTAAATATATGGTTTATTCTAAAGAAGGTTTTTTCCACTAAATGTTAGCAAAAGAAGATTTCGTCAACAATTTGATCTGAAAAAAAAATAGAGAACACACCTTCTGCCAGTGACATCCATAAGCCTCATGGCTAAGCCTATAGAAGGAAGCATCAACAAGGTTGTGACAGCACTTATAAGAAAAGATGAAGACGTTGAGCTAAGGCCCAAATCTGCAAGAAGAACTGCAACACCCGCCTCTTCAAGGATTTGAGGAGTGTAATACAGAACTCCATTTATCCCCGAAAACTGCACAAACAGGGAGAATTAAGTGTTGGTCATCAATTAGAAGAAACATAACACTAAATTTATGCAGCAAACTGTTAAAGACACTGTGAATTAAGCTTGGAATATTATGGTTATACAAACTTCGCTAACATTGCATACTGAAAGAAAAGAGCAAAGAAGAATTATGTATCACTTATCTTATTCTCAAGTCAAATTAAGTATGCTGTTTAAATTATTTCAGCTAACACCAAAAAAAGAAAAGGAAAGAAAAACACCAGAAAGTGAAGGTAAGCATGGTCAAAATAACAAAATGATGAATGCGAAGAATACCAGATCCCCCTCTTTCCACCATTATAATAAACAAGGCCAACGGAAAAGATAATTATGAATAGTAATGACATGTTACCTGCTGAAGAAGTTGTATTCCAATCCCAACAATTAATGCATGCTTGACCCCTGGTTCAAGAAGAGCCTCCCAAATGGGCCCCTTTGAAGCAGTCTTAGATGGGTGAATCATTGCAGGCCCAACTGGTTGTTCACCAATTAGCTCCTTGGAGTAAAGAGCTGGTTGGCTAACCAAGGCAGCTGCCTGGACAAAGTCACCTTCACCAGGAATTGATACCATGGATCCACGTCGAGATCCAGAAACCCCCACTCCTTCCTCATGCAGATAAATCCTTTTAAACTCCCCTTGCTTTTTTCCATCCTCACCTTTACCAGACCATTTCCATGCAAGCTGCCAACCACCTCCAATACCGGTACTACCAACTGGCTCACCTGACTCTTGCATGAGACTACTGTGGCGCCTCATGCTATTCAGCAAACTGCCATGGGAAGGAGGAGGCGGCAAGTCTTTCTCAAGGCTTGTTGTTTGACGTGAGATTAAAGGACTGTGCAAATCGTCATCGGAGTCCCCAGCAGCACCATCTGACACATAGTCCTCGCCTTCTCTTTGTAGGCTCTCTTCATCCCAATGTTCAGTTTTAATATGAGGCTCAGCTGTGCTGAACATGCTTCCAAAATTCGGAAACAAAGCACTTCTCATGCTTCCTGTCTCAGGGAGCTTCTCATGAATGCTGCCAAATAAGGTCACAAGAGGATCCATGGCAAGGCTTCCATGGCGTGACACAAGGCCAAGAGAACTCTGCCCAGTTACAGGTTTTGCTAACCAAGAGAGGCCTGCTTGAGATCCATATAATCGGATTTTGTCTTTGTCTGTTGTTTGTTCGTGACCATCAGCCACATCGTCGGCTGGGCCTATTATGTATTCTTCTATAGATGCATCCCCTCCAATTCCGAGACCTTCAACCAGCAATGCCATTTCGCCTGTATGAATTCATAAAATGATTTATGATAACAAATTATCAGTAAAAAGAAGAAAAGAGAATGTGTGAGGAAATGAACTACGATTTAGAGCAAAAAATATATAAAAAGGAATAATCCTAAAAGTAGGTCATCAGTCTAAACCTTTATTACTACCTCAGAGTTTCAGGGGGAAAATATCAATTTTTTAATATACAGTCATATCATAATAAGCTGGTATGATATAGTGTCAATAGCACAGTACATATAACACCGGAAACATGTAAAACAAGTTCACTGTCTATTTTCAAATGAAATTACATTTTACAATCATGTGTTCTCTGTATGTAAAAAGTTAAAACTAGTGAATCATCAGTGTTCACAGAAGACAAGATAAAACAACGAATGCAATTATTATGAAAAGAATAGGGTGGCTCTCATTGTAGTACAGTAGTTGAATATAGAGAAAGGCCAACAATGCAAGACCAACTATAGGTCAAACAATCAACAGAGGTTTAGAGGTAAACTGGCTATATGGTGTTTTCTATTTAACATTTATACTAAAATGGTGTTATTGTTTCCTTTCCTACAGTGTTATTAATAGCGGATCGCGGAAAATATCAGATTGCCAAAAATCTGCTATGAGAAATAGCGGATATCGTAGCAGGCAAATAGCGGAAGCCACAAAGCAGTTGAAATAAAGAATTATACATAAAATAAAGCATGATGCCCACAAATAAAAGCTGCATAAACAGAAATTAAAAACTTTCAGTAGTTCAAACAACTAATAAAGCACGATGAAGTATGAAGTGAAGAGAGAAAGTGGAGAGGCAAAAGAGTTTTAGTGACAAGAGGTTTTCACTTTACCTAGGTCTTGGTGTTTAAGTGTTATATACGACCCCATCTCATCACCGATTCAGCATTGTTTAATTGTAATTGTTATTAAAAAATATGCCATGCATAGCTCACATGATAGTTTTAATGTTCATTAGGGAGAAAGTATTAAAAACAATAACTTCCGCTATGTAAGCAATAACCGCTATCACCGATATGCAAAAAGCCACCACTATTGCAGTGGTAGCATGATCACAATAGCGTATCAGTTTCGTTGTGATTGCTCCATATCCCGATACGTAAAAGCGGTATAGCAGCGCTATACCGATTATTTAACAACACTGCTTTTCTATACAACATCATGAGAGAAACACTAGCCGTATGTTTAAATTTGTAGGGCGAAAATAGGAAGAGCCATGATTACAGTGAGCTGCAAACTAAGGATGGTTGGATGCAGATAAATAACTATGCAAGGGTCGTTTAGGTCCCCAAAAAGTCTGAAGGTGCTATAGTTTGATCAAAGTTCAATTAAGTGCATAATTTCAAATTAACAATTAAACATTTGTCTGAAATTAAATAAACATGAACCCAACATTACATAAGTAGACACTTTCTTATGGTTTAGATATAACAACAGTACCTGACACATCATCCTGGCCACGTAGTCTTTGGAGAACCTTTTTAGCCTCCAGCATCTTTCCTTTACTCACGAGCCACCGAGGAGACTCGGGCAAGAAAAATACTGTCAATATAAAATAGAAGAGCGAAGGAATTGAAAGAACCCCGAGCATTATTCTCCAGCTAGGTGATGGACTCAACGACATCACAAAAACCATACAATACGATAAAAACATGCCTCCGGAACCACTGAATTGGGGAAGTGTATTTAAAGATCCCCTTATATCGGATGGGGCAGTCTCCGATATATAGACTGGAACAAGAGTTACAGCAAGACCAATACCAAATCCATCAAGCAGTCTTGCTAAGCACAACACATATACATTTGGAGACCACAACATTACCAAACTACCCAAGAAATATAGCATGGATGAGATTATCATCATTGGTCTTCGACCAAGCCAATCTGATATGGGACCAGTGCAAGTTGTGATGACAGTAGCTCCAATGAGGGACATGGCCACCACAAGTCCTTCCATAGTTGTTTCCAAAGCAAGGTCTTTCTTAATGTAAAGAATGGATCCTGCAAAAAAAAAAACATGAAGAATGGGTATCGAATAAGCAATTGATCCGATACGATGCCTGCCCAAAACAATTTGCTAGTTAACTTGAACTATACTAGGGACTTGTTTGGACAAGCAGCTTAATTAATCATTTATAGCATATACATTTATCATATATTTGATTTTGTATAAGATATTTCTTTGATAAAAGATAAAATAAAGTCAATGTTTTCATATTAGCTGCAAGTTGTTTTCATAAATTGTCTTAAGAGAGATTATGGAAATAAACTTCAATCAACTGGTTTGAGCTAAAAGATTAAAGGAGTTGAGGAGTTAAAGGTTCAGGGTTCAAGCTCTGGTAAGGAGAAAACTAACATAACAATTAACATACTAACATTTGCCATTAAAAAAAAAAACTTATGAACATGTCAAATTTTTTTTAAAACGGCAAATGTTAGTAATTAACCGTTATGTTAGTATCTTTTGTCTTTCGCCAGAGTTTGAACCGAGTCCTCCAATTTCTTTAACCCTTTTAGCTCAAACCAGTTGATAAACATGTCATAAGTTATTTTCATAAGCTCAGTGAAACAATCTGACAAGTGGTTATATGAGTAAATAAACTGAAATAAGTTGATCCAAACAGGTCATAGATCTGATTGAGTTGGATATAATAACAGCAAATTAAATCAGTTAATCTTATAGACTTAAGATGAAGCATGAGTATGAAAATAATTTTATGAAAAGTTTTGCATCCATTCATCCATCGGTTATCAAGCATCTATCTAATCTAATATAAATGAAGAAGAAAAAGAGTATAATAATAATAATAATAATATATACCAGCAATGGTAGCATTATCCCATCCTTGAAGAAAATTGCCGATGGAAGCAGCAATAGCAACGAGAACCGCACCTTTCATTTTTTTCTTACAGCTGCACGCAACACACAACAAATCTATCTATTAGTATTAGTATTAGTATCACACACAAACGGTTTTATAAAGTAGTACAATACTCAACTCCAAGTAACAGTGTATTGTATGAGAAGGAAGACTCGTGATGGAATGAATATATGTACTTTTAATTCATAGTCATAATAATAATAATAATAATAATAGAGGTCAAAATGAAAGAAATTACTCATATTCATAAACAATGAAAATATTAATTAATTACCTGAAAATATAGATAGATCGATGTTAGGCTCACTCACTCAGTGAGTAGATTGACAGAAAATGTTTGGAGGAGGAGGAGACTGATGACACCAACTCGAGACTTCTCTTCCTCACTGACTCAACCGTAATTGTGTTGTGATATTTTGTTCTATACTAAGGAACAAATCACCTTCACTTTTATTATTTTAAATTATTTTTAAAATATCTTACTATTTAATAATAATTAATATTAAAGTAGTAATAATAATAATAATATTAATAATGATGATAGAGTTGACAGTTTTTTTTAATTCTTTCTTAGAAGACAATCACTGATAATTTTTTGGACAACTCTCTAAAATACTTTTATTGTCTATATTGATTTAATTTTCATGTTAATATCTACATTTCTTTGTGTATTTTTTGTTGTTTCGTATGTTAGTTTAAAATGATCGTTATAATAATATTCTTTTAATATTAAGGAAATGCTATAAAGTGTTTTTGAGATATTGTTTAAGCAACTAAAAATGATAATTTTTGTATAAAAAGTTGTGTAATTATTAATTTTACATATGCTTGACTTAAGGTTTCAAGATAAAAATTCTTATAATAGATTTCTTAAACAATATCATTAGGACACTTGTTGACGCAACTTTTTACATTAATAATTGAAAAAAGAAAAGGCGGTGAATCTTCTATGTGATGTAATGATAGGTGGGTGAACTGGAGTGGAGGGTGAGAGATGGAAGATGGAGAATGTTGTTGTTTGTGCTATTATAGGACAAAAATGGTTACAGCCAGGGCCAGATCACATGATCGATCTCTCCAATTTGGAATATTCTCTTATTCTAAGTAATACTCAATTAACACTCAAAGTTAAACTAATTAACCAACGATATTTGAATGAGATGATAAATAATCTTTTTTAATTTAATTTAACTAAAAAGTTTTGATCCGAATCCATCATGAGAATGCATAATGTTAAATAATTTTTTTGATCATCTATTATAATCTTAATTGATTCAATGATTAATCTTTGTAATTACGCTGGGAACCTATCTAATTTACATTAAATAAAGTTAAGTTAATTAAAGTTTGATATTCACAGCACAATACCGACGTGATCCATGATAGTTGAAACGTGAGCCACCTTTCCCTTTAATCATTATCTACGGTAAGTGAGATTTAATAAAGACTTAATAACAAATATCGGTACTGGTATCGTGTTACAGCTGCCTAGGTTACAAGATGGAAAATTAATTGAGTTTGTCTAATATATACAATATTGTACGTGTTAAAACCACTAAAAATAATAATTTTTTTATTAAAAAACAACAATAATTTATTAAAAAACTACATATTTAATATAAAGCTTAGAGAAGGTAATCAGTGTGCGAATTTTATGGCCAAACTCGGAGCTTCGACTGATCTTGATTTGACAATCCATCATTCTCCTCTAGAGGATCCGCTGCCTCCGCTAAGGACGGACGAATTGGGATCACTTTTTATTAGGCGATAGTTTTTTCTTTTTTCCGTTACTGTTTTGTTTTTCTTCCTTTTCCTTGTTTAAATAGCTTTGTAACAAAAAAAAATGAACAAGTTTCAAGACAAAGTTGTTATTTTAAATTTCTTAACATGTGCAAATTTGCACATGATAGAAAAACCCAAATTAAAAATAATGTAGAGCTAAACTTTGATTATGAGTTTAATGTCTTTTTGTTTTTGAATTAATTATAGAGAAATGTTAACTTGTATCTTAAAGCACAAGTTAAAAGCTAAAGATATAAGTATTTTCTTGGCACTTGTGCATTTAAGGTGGGAAGGGACTTATTTTATATTACCTTTTATAGTTTTTTAACTTGTGGACTTAAGACACAAGTTAGTATGACCCTTAATTTTAAGGTCTTTTAACTAGTGTCTCTATAGTACTAGTTAAAGAACTAAAAAAATACAAATTTTGCATTTAAAAGAACATTTTTTTTAACTTTCAAAAAGTTGAATACACAATTTTTAAGATAATATTTTATTTTATAATTCTTTAACAACGAGCTATTCTACTTAAAAGTGAGTTATCGTAAAATGATTTATGTTCTATATATACATTTACAAAAAAGAAATCTTAACTCGTGTCTTTAAAAATCAAAAGAATAAATAAAATCTTAAAAATTGTGTAATTTTTATCATAAAGGTTTAAACTTTTATCTTTTCATTACAAAAATAATGTTTTAGTTCTGTTTTTAACTTTTTAAAATGTGTCTCAAAGTTTTTTTTAAACTGTCTCAAAGTTAACATCACCCTTTATATAATAGTAAGTACCCAAAAAAAAGTTAAACAATAATTTTTTTATATATTCATTGTAGATAAATAAAAATCACGAATTCAAATCAGAATCAAACATTTGAGGCAACATAAATTCTATTCATTTGTTTCAAAAAAAAAAATCTATTCATAAATAACAAAACTAATTTTGACTGTTTCAAAGTTCCTAAACTCTATCGACGTCCGTCAATGTTGGTCAAAATACAAATAAAGCAATGATTTGACTATTTTACAGTAGTAGCAAGTGTGGGTTGACATTATTTTCTTCCTTTATTTACCTTTTCTAATGGTCAAACCTTTGTCCAACCAATGACCATATCTCTTCCTTCCCACCTTTTTTATATGTAGGAAAATAGAAATATGCGGATGTGTACAATTGTTTCTTTCCATCTTAAGGATTGCATGATTATTTATACAAATATATGTTATTTAAACAATCATTTTTTAAGATAATTTGTGAAACAATTAAAATATACAAAGAAATATAGGTATTGACATAAAAACTAAAATAATAGAGGGATGGATGTATAAAACTGAGCTATTTTGTATTCTCATAATAATAAAGGTCATGGACACTAGTTAAGAAAAAAATCATATTTAAAATACTTTTTTTACACTTTTAATAGTTTTACTACATAGCTATGTTCTAAGATATTTTTACTATTTTGTTTTTTAATTAATTTTTTAGAGACACTTGTTAACATTTTTTTAATAATAATACGAGGGACGCATTTTTCTCTCTTTATTTTATACTCTTTTTCAATATTTAATTTTTTTTTACTCTTGCATGCAATTATAGCCGTCCTTTGAACAGGTTATTTATTGGTTGAAAAATGCTACCACTACTAGATTTTCTTTTGACCGGAAAATACTAGATTTATAAATATTACAATACATAGTTTCTTTTGACCGGAAAAATACTAGACTTTATAAGTTTCTGAAATTTTAATATTAGTCAAATAGATAAATAATTTAAATTAAAGAAGAAATTGGCGTTAGAAAAAATAATAACATTAAGTGCAAGAATTATAGAGAAAACAAAGGGCACATTTTAATATATATATATATATATATATATAAAGTAAAACCAAAGAAAGGGAAAGAGATTAAGTTTAATCAAATGTGTTACAATGATGCCTGGATTACAACATGAAATTTGAAATGAATGTATTAATATACTCTTTTTTGACTGGGAAAAAATAGATTTTTTCAATATGACATATATTTTCTTTTGACTGGAAAAATACTAGACTTTTATGTTTATGAGATTTTAATAATATTAGTCAAATAGACATACAATTTAAATTAAAGAAGAAATTGGCGTTACAAAAAATAATAACATTAAGTGCAAGAATTAGAGAAAACAAATGGCAAAATTTTCAAAAAGAAAAAAAAGTAAAACCAAAGAAAGGGAAAAGATTAAGTTTAATCAAATGTGCTACAACGATACTTGGATTACAACATGAAAATTGGAAATCCCCTCAAAAAAAATGAAAATTGGAAATGAATGTATTAATATACTCTTTTGACTGGAAAATGCTAGATTTTTAAATATTACAAATATATATTTTATTTTGACTGGAAAAATACTAGACTTTTATATGTTTTTGGGATTTTAATATTAGTCAAATAGATGACTGTCAAAAAAAATATTAGTCAAATATATATATAATTTAAATTAAAGAACTTGTTCAAAAAAAATTAAAGAAGAAATTGGCGTTATAAAAATAATAACATATTTAAGTGTAAGAATTAGAGAAAACAAAGGGTAAAAATTTTAGATAAAAAAAAAATTGAAAGTAAAACCAAAGAAAGGGAAAAGATTAATTAAGTTTAATGAAATGTGCTACAATGATACTTGGATTACAACATGAAAATTGAAAATCAATGTATTAATATACTTTTTTGTTTCAAAAAGAAGGTTGTTTAAGATTTGTATACACATATTAAAAAATACAATAGACGTCTCTGTGAGTATACCTTAGTTGGTAGGACATTTCATTATATATATAGGGATCGGTGTTCGAACCTCAAATTTCTCACTTAATCACCTTAAGAGGTGAACTTATATCCACCAGGCAACTTGACAAAAAAAATGCAATAGTCTCCTTAAAAAAAATACAATAGTCACAAGTTATAGCTCAAATCCCAAATATGTTGAATTTGTTAGGCCAGACGTGACCGGAGTTCAAACTCCGATTTCTTCACTTGTGTATGTGAGTTTGCAATAATTATTGTTATTTCGTCTATCTAAAAAAAATTACAATAAATATAAGTTAGAGAATTATCATTTTACTATCTTATCTTTATTAGTTAATTAATTCAGAATATTTATTGTTGGTTCTCTTTTGAAGTGAATACGTTAATTTTGACGAAGCTAACAAATATCAAGATGCCAAGAGTGGAGTTCACTAACACAGTTGGAAAACAATAAGGGTGAAGATTTGTGTCTTTGAAAAAAAAATTGTAGGACTTAATTAAGTCATTGAGAAAATTTGTTATTGGCTTAGGGGTCAACACATACTCAAATAAACACACACATGGAGGAAGAACGTGGGGATGAGTTTGAATTCAAGATTCTTCATAAAATGTCCTCACATCCAAATCAGTAGTATGTAACTGTGGGACGAGAATATAAACTATATTACATACCAATCAAAGTTTTTCTTTTTTCAATTTAATAAAAAAAAGTCTTTTATATTTTCTCTCTTCTTTTTAAGTGTCGTTTTATAGCTTTTTAAACATATTTTACTAATAAATCATAAACATATTTTACCTATATTATGCTTGCTAGTTAATAGTTTATTGGCTCACTTCATCTATTTATCTCTCTCTATGTATATAATAGATAGTTGAGGATATTATTCATAAATCAATAACTAATGTTGCATTGAACTTTAAAAATGACAATTAAATATGCGCATTTTTTTCTTCAAATGTGACACTTAAAAAGGAGCTTAGGGAGTATTGATGTGTATTACACATTTGCACTATTCATTGATACGGTTTATCAAAAAATAAATAGTTCCATGCACATAAAAGTTTAAGAAATTAATACATTTTAGGCATTTATTCAATAAAAAATATGTATGTTATATTCTTAATAGAAAACATTGTATATATGAAAATAAATTAATGTAATAACTAGATACTAAAAAAATCTAATGTGACATCTTATCAAATATTCGTCTATTAAATATGCATTCTATAAAGAGTTACTGATTGTCTTAATGTTTTTCAATTGTATGCATTGCCTTGGATAACAATCCCACTTTTTATCGTAGATTTTAGAATCCTTGTGAGGAAGAGATAGCACATGCATGCATTGTCTAGACGAAGTAAAGTTCCCAAACTCCTTTGGAGACACTTATAATGTACTTGTTCCTAAATGTGATAATCAACTTATTGTGCGTGATTTGCGCCCTATCTCTCAAAGACTTTGTCAAATTGACTTCAAAAGGTTCTATTAAAGCGCATCTCAGAGGAAAAATCAAGTTTTACTGCTAGAAGATACATTTTTGACAATCTCTTAATTTCCTTACAAGTTCTTCATTTCTTAGAGTTAAAAGTATAGGGAAAAAATCGTGAAGTTGCTTTAAAGATTGATATTAAGTTGGGGTTTTATCATAAGTTGTTTGGTTGGATGAAAGTGTGTATCACTACAATAATTTAGTCTATTTTGATGAATGTAGATGTGGTTGGAATTGTTGTCCCAGTAATATGTTATGGTATGTCCATGCTTCTACATCATTAAAATTTTGTCAATTTTTTTTTTATCAATATATTTTTTAGTATGCGATATAAATTTATATTCAAATGAATACTCTATATTAGGGGTGGCAAAATGGATGGATTGGATGGATATGGATTTGGATCCTAATGGATGGATCAAAAGAAATCCATTAATCTATTACAATCCACTAATTTTTTTGTTAAAAAAAAAAACCATCCGATCCATCCATTAAGTATATTGACCATCCAATCCATCCATTACTAGATTTTAACGGATGGATTGTCCATCCGATCCATCAAATAAAATGTTGACCGACCGTTGACCACCAATGACCACTGTTGACCGGCCGTTGACCGGCCGTTGATCGGTGTTGACCAGCGTTGGCCGGTCGTTGACCAGTGTTGGCCGGTGTTGACCATGATGGTGCTCCGGCGAATCGTGTCGGCGGTTGGCCGGAGCTCCGGCAAGATTGCGGCGGCAAGGTGGTTCACGACGGACCTCCGGCGTTGACCACCGTCAATGTTAAAATAATATTAAATATTAATAATATATTAAATAAATAATATTTGAATATTAAAAAAAATTATTTTTTTTTCAACTGTTTCAGTTTTTTTATAACTTTTTCTGTAAATAAGTTAATTTTATTTTTTTAAATTAACGTGTTTTTATTATTTAAAATGATCCAAATGGATTTGTTTTTAAAAAAATTATATAATCCATTGGACTTTTAAAATAAGGTGGATGGATCAAATCCATCCATTGTTCTAAATGGTTTGATCCAAAACCAATCCATTAACAAAAATTTTGTTTGGTGGATGGATTGGATGGATTTTATGGTGGATGGATTGGATGGATATGGATTTGGTGGACCAAGTTGCCACCCCTACTCTATATGAATAAATATCAATGCAAAATAAAAAGTGTAACCCATTTTCATATTAGCAAGACTCAAATAAATTTTAACAAATAAAAATATAATTTTGACGATATTAGATAACGTATATGGAAAATGGTGTTAGATGATTTTTTTTGTTGTAGAAGTAAGTGTTAGATGAATTGTTGTACGCGCCACTATTTATACTTTTTTTTGACCGGATTCTCATCCGCACCACAATTTATATATACAATGTATGATTTTACATTTTAATATACGTTGATGAGTCTGTTGTCCATGCCAAAAAAAAATGTATATCTCCAAATGTAGCTATTGCCATTAGAGCATGGACAATGAAAACATCCATTTTTGAGTACTTAAATGGGTCTAACGTATACACATCACTCATTTATAATTTTTTAACAATAGTATTTAATAAGTACTCAATCCCTCCAACCCAACATCTCACACAAACTTCTTAAATGAGACCCACTAATCAACTATCAATAACTTTATATCATTACATTTCAATTTTTTAATATTAAAAGAGTATGGGTTCCGCTTAAGATTGATGTTCTTATGTTAGACCCTAAATCTTATAAAACCCTGAAAAAGTTTCTTTCCAACGGGGGTACCTAATAGGTATCCGCTTAATTGGTCCGGTAAAAAAATTGGAGCTATTGGTGATGGGGAAAAATTGTCGGTAGGGGTTGGAATGAAAGCAATATTTTGTACTAGTAAGCAAAATTCAATGGAAGCAATAATATTGCCCATTTTATTGTGTTATTTGCAAAGATGACGTATAGCAATGCTACATTTATTCTTCTATTGTTCTTTGGCACATGCTTGTTAGAAAGACCACAAACTTGTTTAAATTATAAGAAGCTTAATTGGTGGTCTAGAATTCAATATCTCATGTGATAGGGTGGTAATTTTAAAAATCAAGACATGAGCAATTTTTAAAATCATATTGCAAGAAAAGAAGCCTTTTCTTTTCACGCAAGAGGATTAGAAAAATATAACGCAAATGTTAAATGTTAAGAGTTAAAAAAAAAAATTATTTCCACAAATAAAGGATAGCGATTTTAATTAAAAAAAAGGAATTTAATTGCACAAAATCTATTTGTTTAAAATAATTAAAGTTTAAAATCAAATTTACGATTTTTCTTATGATAATTTATGCTAAACTGTACAAAATTATTTCTCAAGAAATTTGACAACATAACCCACGTGAGTAGGTTCGACGCGTTCTTCTCATTTTTTTCAAATTTGAATTCTCCGGATGTCAAATTTTATGGATTAATTTATACAAAGTTTTGTTTTAGCTTTAAATGAGTCTCTACTGATGGATGGTGGGAGCTTAACAATATAACTAGTATGTGAATTAGTTGATCCTTTAACTCATTACTGATATTTTTTTTTTTACAACAAAACTAACCATACATTTAGTCTCAGACGCAAAGATGGTATAGTTGGTTCGTTCAAGAATTTGGTCTTCATCCTGTGTTGATTGAAATTGGTCCCTGGTTTGAACTCTCAACGGGAAAAAAAAATTGGTCCTAAGTTAGCCTTTGGCTTGTAATGTTTTTTAGTGGTTTGGAGAATTCTTTATTCGTTTTGTTAAATCTTGATGATAATTGGACTGATCTCATGGATTGGCTAGGTTAGCCCTATGCAAGCATTTGACAATTTTGATGATTACTTTTTTCGCCTCAAAACACTGCGAAAACCGTTCGAAAAATAATTCTCAAACAATATATTTTGTTTTATAAAAGTTTTGGGAGATAACTCTCAAATGTTGTTTGTCAGGCTAAAGAGTAGATAGAGGATCAAAAGAGGAAATCACTACAACTTTGTGTATGTAATTTGGTCTCATTCGATTTTATGTTGGACTTGATTTTTTTTATCAATAATAGTATTTTCTTTTTTCTAAAAAAAAAACTACTATATAGCTTGTAAAATGTTAAATAAAAAGTATTCATGTTAATTTAACCCTGATCTTCTTCCATATTTATTCTCTAAATATAAATATAAGTAGATTAACAGGGTAGCTCTATATTCCAGCCATGGATGAAGAATTTATAATTATTCTTCTATTCCAATTAATTATTATCTTTTGTAGTTGCAACTCTAGGGTGTGATGACTCACAAATCACTTAAGGCACCTTGGACTTATTTCTCATGCTAGGCCTTTTCCCTAGTGTGGCCTTGGTTATTTTCTGAAAGGAGTATTATTTCATTTTCTCTTATATAAGTGTGCATAATACTAAAGTTCTATGTTGTATCTTATATTTCAGTTCTCCTGATTGATTCTGTTGTTTAGTTTATGCAATTTGGATTGGCATTGTTCTGTTTACTATCAAACGTACTTTATTATGGATGCATAATCTAATTCTTGAAAGAGTAAATTTGTAAATATCATTAATTGTCAACCGTTGGTTTTGGATTTCCAAACTGGGAATTTGGATTTCCAAATTCTATTTTGAAAGAGAATATCTACCGAAGTTGTTACTAGGTTGAGTCACGATCAGGTCGCTCTCTTTAAGACGTTTCGTGGCACTACCCAAAATTGTGCAAGGCAGACTATCAACCACGCCGCCGCCTCCAAGATAAAATAAGCTCAGCTACAACTGTGCGGTTAACTACTGCACTGTAGAAATCCGTTCGAGATTTACACCTCCAATATGATACTTAGACCACTCTTTAATACTGAAATCATTCTAATATGGTATTGTGACAACTTTATTATGGTGCTAAGACCACTCAAATATGGTGTTATCGCCATTCTAACATTTAAGTTCTCCAAAAATTCAATATGGTACTACGACCACTCAAATATGGTGATACCACCATTATGTCTTTTTAACTTTTCTAAGGGTAGAAAAATATCGAAAGAATATTTATATACCGTTAAAATCATTATTAATTCCGACGGGACATTATTATTCCAAAAAGGGACTATGATCTTAAAAGTACTTTTTATTCCGAAGGGACATATATTATCAAAAGGACTATGTTCTTAATACTTTTCTTAATTCTGAATTGACATTATACCGAATAGGGACTAATGTCTTAAGAACACTCTTAAATCTGAAGGGACATATATTATCGAAGGGACTATGTTCTTAAGACTTTTCTTAATTCCGAAGGGACATTATACTGAATAGGGATTAAGGTCTTAAGAACACTCTTAAATCCGAAGGGATAGGAAAAAAGGAGATAGAGAGAAGAATAGCTCGTTAACAAAAGCTGGAGGGAGAAGAGAGAATCTCGACAACTCAATAGAACTCTTTGGTGTAATTTTTGAACCGAGTGGAGTTCTCTATTTATATAGAGATTTTGTAACTGTTTTAGCTAAAATTGCAGCAACAGTTACTCTAATGGATAAAATCAAAAGGAAATTTAACCACTAATCAGTTCATCAACACTTGTGGATAAGATCAAAATGAAACAAATCCACAAAAGTGGAGGAAACAAACTCATTGGATATGAATGAAGGAAAAATAAGAAACTCAGTTTTTTTTTTTTTTAGGCAAAAAGGGAGGAAGCAAGAAGCTAACCTACCCAAAATATATTAGAAAGATAAAATGTACAAGGAGGGGACCAAGCCAAAACTCCCTTAAAAAGAAGAAAATCTAAAGTTAGGCAACCCAAGCCTATCTCTAACATAGAGTTCACTAATGAAAGGAGGGATATCATTCCAAATTTTTAAGCTACTCCTAGTGAGACCATGATTAGCAAGCATGTCCGCTATTTGATTACCTTCCCTGTATATATGAGAAATAAAAAAGTTCATGTGCCTTGTAAGGATTTTGACATTGTTCCATCTGTTTCTTAAAGACCAAGGAACCTGAATATCATTTTTGAAAGCAGTCACAACCAGAGCTGAATCAGATTCTAACCAGAGGTTTCTCCAATTTCTTTGGTAGGCAAGCTCAATAGCTCTCATGGCTCCACAAAGCTCAGCATGATAAGAAGAACTAATGCCTAATGGTTCAGCAAAGCAAGAGAGTAATGTAGCCTCATGATCTCTGAAAATCCCACCACAGGAAGAAAGGCCAGGATTTCCAATTGATGCCCCATCTGTGTTACATTTTATCCAAGCAATATTAGGAGGATTCCAAATGACTTCTTTAATGCTAGGAGTACGAGGATTATGGATATTGACCTTGAAGAATTTTAAGATGGAAAAGTCTCTAATAGAGTTGTTGGAGGCTTTTTTTGTATGGTTACCTGAGAGGGAAGTAGAAGCTATGATCATAGAGACAGCTGATCTCCAGGATACGAGGGTATTGTTGAATCTAGCTTGGTTTCTAGCATACCAGATGGTATTAATGAGATTTATCAAAGCAGCTGTGACCACTACTTTGCATTGAGGGGACCATGGTCTCTGACATATTTTCCAGATGTCTGACAGGTCAGAGAATGACATAGTGATATCTAAGATGCTAGCAAGCCAAGACCAAAGCCTAGAAGCAAAGGGGCAAGAGAAGAAAAGATGGTAAGAGGATTCAGCATTTTTGAGGCAAAGATTACAAATAGAAGCCAGGGTGCAACCTCTAACCATGAGGTTTTCATCAGTTGGGATTTTTTGGTGCATGAACCTCCAAACAAAAAGTGATTTTGAAGGAGGAAAATCAACAGACCAAACTGATTTGGGCCAATTTAATTCTTGAAACTGGTGCATTTTGAATGAGTATGCATCTTTGAGAAACAAGGTACCAGATTGGGTATGTTTCCATAAGAGTTTATCTGGATCAGGCTCAAAAGGAATGCAAACTTGCTGAACAAGTTGCAGGATATTGGGGAACATATGGGTAATTTGAGTTGGAAAGTTCCATTGGCCATTGAGGATGAAATCACTAACAGTGGAAGAGAGATAATGTCTGATGTTGGGGGGGATATTAAGAGTTTCTGATAAGATTATACCACACCAGTTTTCATTCCAGAAGTTGATGTTTTCTCCTTTTCCAAGAAGCCAAGAGGAGTTATCTCTAATAGTGGAGTATTCCTCCTTAACACCACTCCAAATGGATGAGTAGATATGATGCTGGATGATGTTTCTGCCTCTGAGGATTCTATCTTTCAATAGAATAGCCCAAGATGAGTTGGAGTTCAACAATTGCCAGCACAGTTTGAGATTAGAAGCCTGGTTCAATGTTTGCAAAGATCTGATACCTAGGCCTCCTTGAGAGTAGGGTTTACAGATTTTCTTCCAGGATACAGTTACCAATTTCCTTTGATCTATGTCACCACTCCAAATGAAATTTCTGATATGCTTCTCTACCTCTTTAATCAGAGAGATAGGCCAAGAGTACAAAGAAATGCTGTATATCATCATACTTTGAATAACTGATTTCACTAGTTGGATCCTGCCAGCCATAGAGAGCAAAGATGCTTTCCAATTAGAGAGCTTTCCTTTAATCCTGTCAGCAATAGGCTGCAAGTGAGATGTTTTAGGTTTACCTTTAAAAATGGGAACCCCTAGGTAGTTAAAAGGGATAGAACCTATGTTGAAATTGAGCAGTTGCTTGATGATATTCAGTCTACCCTGAGTTATGGATCCAGAGAAAATGATGGATTTGGAGGTGCTAACAACCTGACCAGACTCTGAGGCATATTGTGCAAAAAGATCTTTTAATGCCTGAAGACCAGAAATCTTTCCTTTGCAGAAAATCATCAGGTCATCAGCATAAAAAGAATGGGAGGGAACCTTGATGTTTCTGGTACCTGTAATCTGATCCAGCTTCCCCTGTGAAACCAGTCTAGTAATGCATCTGCTAAGCACATCCTCAGCTATACAAAAAAGAAGAGGAGACAGGGGATCCCCTTGTCTAACCCCTCTAGTACAATTAAAATATCCTTGAGCTTGACCATTGATGGAGATGGATAGAAAAGCAGACTCCAAAATGACATGAATCCAAGTACAGAAAGTTTCATTGAAACCAAACTGTTTCAGAACTTTTAAGAGAAAAGGCCATTCAAGGGTATCAAAAGCCTTTGTGATATCAATTTTCAGAGCAAGGTTACCTCCAAAAGCTTTGTTGTGTAGAAGATTAGAGGCTTCAGAGGCAATGCACAAGCAATCCTGTATGTTTCTGTCATGAATGAATCCCTTTTGTTCATCAGAAATAATGTTAGGCAAGATAGAAGCCAGCCTGTCTGCAATGATTTTTGATATGATTTTGAACTTGAAGTTTGCCATTGCAATGGGTCTATACTGATCAATAGAGGTAGCATCTGGAGTTTTAGGCAAGAGAGCTATGATGTTAGAATTGTAACCAGGAAGGATCCAACTGGAGGTGAAAAACTGTAAGACAGCATTGCATACATCTTCCTTCACCACATCCCAGTAAAACTGAAAGAAAAATGCCCCAAATCCATCAGGACCTGGAGCACTATCTTTGTTTAGATTGAAAACTGCTGCTTTTATCTCAACATGGGAAGGAAGAAGAGTTAAGAGGTTATTAGATTCTTCAGAGATCAGTTGAGGAATAACTTCTTCTGCAAGTAACTGATCCTGCAAAACAAAGTTAGAACAAAATATATTTTTATAGTAGTTGATAATGTGTTCAGATATTTGTGATTGCTCTGTCAAGACTTGTTCACCATGCTGAAGGGAAGTTATATTTTTGGTAGAGGCTTTTATCTTGGCCATTCTATGAAAAAACTTGGTGTTTCTGTCTCCTTCCAAATGCCAGTTGAGATTAGCCTTTTCCTTCCAAAAAGTTTCTTGTCTAGATAAGGCTTCTTCTAACTTTTGGTGTGCCTCCTTCTCTGCTAGTAAAAAGGTTTCTGTGTGACCACTAATCTGAATAGACTCTTGGATAGATTGTAATTTTTGCTCAGCAATCTTGACAGAATCATGGACATTTCCAAAACAGGTTTTGTTCCAAATCTTAAGCTTCTCTTTAAGGATCTTAAGCTTTCTACTCAAGATAAACATGGGACAACCAATCACTGAAGAACTCCAACAATCCTTAACTAGGTTTAAACAATCTTGATGAGAGGACCACATTCTCAGGAATTTGAATTGGGATGCAAACTGGATGTTGTTAACTTGAACCTCAAGCAAAAGAGGGAAATGATCAGATTTATGTTTGGTGAGGGTTGAAACTGAAACTGAGTGGCAAGAGTCTAACCAAGAATTATTAATGATAGCTCTATCTAATCTTCTCTCAGTGGATCTATTACCTCCCCTACCATTAGACCAAGTGAAAACTGATCCTTTGGTAGGTAAATGTATCAGGTTTTGTGAGTCAGACCAGGTTTGGAATTCCAACATGGGGAGTTTTGCAGGGTTAAGGCTACCTCTATGTTCATGAACTCCTAGGATAGAGTTAAAATCACCTATGAAACACCAAGGTAAGTCATGTTGAGAAAGAAGAGTGGATAAAGTGTTCCAGAGCTGTCTTCTCAGCCTATAATCAGTGGATGCATAAACAGCTGAGAGGGCAAAGATTTTGTTATTATCTAGAACAGAAAAGGATACCTGTTGCTCATCAGAGGCTAGAACCACAGGGTTAAGAGTGGATTTACAAAGGCACCAAAGGTTGGGGAGCATGTTAGGTCTAGTGTTAGATGCAAATAGTTTGAATTGCAGGTGTTCAAACCATCTTCTAGGCAAATTATCAAAATCCATCCAAGGTTCAGAGATAAAAATAAAGTCAGGTTTGTGAATAAATAAAAGTCTTTTAAGAGCTAATCTTGATGGGGGATTAGCAAGACCCCTTACATTCCAATAGAGGTACTTCATTGAGAAGGTTTTTGAATAACCTTTGATCTGGTTTTGTACATATCCCTTTTTGATTGGATTTGCTTCTTGTGTGCTTTCTTTTGACTTTTTGACAAAATGACTTGAAAGCCATCTTTATCAACAGGGGGTTGTAGAGAGGAATTTGGATCTTGTGCTATAGCAGGAAAAATAGTGACAGTTTCTTCATTTTCTGCTATATTTGCCCAAGACTCCCTGAGGAACTCCATATCTTTCTGGACTCTTTCAGGAGTAGGTAAGTGGGGGGTCACATTACCATCTGGTGAGGATTCTCTATGAGATTGAGTGTCATCAACAAAGGAACCTTGCGAGCTAGAATCATCAGAAATGTCCACATCATTTGCAGCCTGATTAACCAGTTGTAAGTCAGCATTTAACTCCTCCTCTAGTTGATGATCCTGGGATAACAAAGTAGCAGAAGGGGATTTTTGAAGGTTGCCCGTAGGGCTAGGTGGAGCTACCTGTTCTACATTGTTGGTTACATTGTCATTTCCTTTCTCAGAATTGGTAGTTTCAATCTCCACATTAGTGGGGGGATTTACTTTGCCCTGTTCTTCTCTTCCATCTCTTACTTGGACGAATTCTTTTCTCTTTTCTTTAGCAGTATGTTTGTTGGATATTGCCTCTTGTCTAGATTGTTCATCAGGGAACCATCTCTTGCAATAGTCAATGTGATGTCCAATGCACCTACAAAAAGTACAGTAGGCTGGAACATTTTCATAGTCAAGATCCACATAGAAGGCAAAGCCAGTTCTCTCAACCAGTAACTTAAAAATCAGGGGTTGGGATACATCAATATCCACTAAGACCCTAGCATATTGGCCAAAAGTTCGCTCTTTCATAGGTTTTGCAGTGGCAGAGTCAATGCAAATAGGGGACCCAACTCCACTTGCTATTGAGAACAGGATGTTTTTCCTCCAATATTCTTGAGACAAACCAAAGATCTTCACCCAGACCTGGGCTGAAGAGTTATTTTGAAGTTTAGGGTTGAAGTCATGGGTCCAAGGGAAAAGTTTCAGGAGACCAGGGCTTAGATTCCATGATGCAATGGATCTAACCCTTCTAACATCTTCCAAAGAAGAAAAGCTAAACTCAAAGTAGCTTTTGCCTAGAGATTGAATCCCCCAACTACCTAGATCCTTCCACATCAGTGATAACTTAGCTTTCAAGGAACCAACCGTTAAAGGAGTGGACCCTTTTGGCCAGATTACCCTTCCATGAAGGTTATGTTTGCATGTAGCAATTCCTGCAAGGTATTCTTCCTCTGGTATCTGGATTGAGTGAACATCGCCTTTAACCACCGCTTGAGGGAGTTGCGATAATGGGATATCACATAAGTTCGAAACAGCTTGAGCAAAAGTTTTTTGGATTTTAGGTTTCGGGACATTGTTGGATGATGGATTAGGATTGAGGTCAAGGAATTTCCAAGGTATGCTGAATGTTTCCATGGTAAAGAACACAAAAAAAGGAATGGCGGTTTAGGATGTCAAGGTGACGGTGAACAGTGTTTGATCGCTAGAGCAAAGCATGTTTCGAATTCTTATTCTTTATCACAAACAACATAAGCTAAATTTATGGGCAGTGACATTCACGAATAAAAATAATAATAATTATTTTTATCATTGTCAAGTATTTAAAATTAAATACCGCAATTTAAACACTACTAATGTATGTGTTCTATTCTGTAGGACTCTCACTCTCTATTTTTTCAATTCACATCACACTAACTAAATGTCTTATTACTTAGTGTTTAATCTTCCAATTTCCTTCCAACATCAACAAATTTATTGCTAATAACTTTGTTGATTCTCGTCATTAACTAAAGTTTATATTCAAGAAAGGAGACAATATCTTATCTTCAAATACTATTCAAACACAACATGAAGCAAGCAAAGTAGTACCATATGTTGAACATTAAATTTCTTTCTTGTAAAAAAAAAATCTATTGAACGTTAAAAACAACCATACTACCATATGATATAACAAGTCCAATAATTAGATACCGATCCGTTCCATCCACACATCTTAATTTGGAGCCACAAAAAGTTATTAAATTATCCACTACACTACTAGATCATTAATATATCTAGCTTGACATAGGCATAGGCATAGGCATAGTACAAAATTATTTATGCTACAGGTTACAACACATGAAGTTAGTACGTAGTAGTTACGGAAGTACAGTACAGATACATGAATGAAGCTACTGCTTGGTAGTTTAGACAAGTTGGGCATGTGGCCAAGAATCTATTCCCATAGGAGCATCTAAGCCTAATACTACTCCTCCTCTACTGTTAATAATTGACATGTCCCTAAATTCAGCATTTGTAGCACCTCCTGAGAATGCAATCAGATCATGAGCAGCATCCATCTCCACAGGGAATAAGGAGTTTTGATAATTATTATTATTGTCAATAATCCATCTCAGGTTAAGAGCATCATCTATTGATTGTGATTGGTGCTGATCATAGAAAGTAGCTTCTGTTTTTGGAATGGTCTGCTTCATGGTGTAATTTTGTTGTGACTTGAAGAGTAGTTCTGAAGATGGATTATTATTGTTTCTGGTGGTGTGATTGATCATTGAGAAGGAAGGTTGGAATGCAGGCAATGGGAAAATATTATGAGAATGTGAGAGTAATTGGTCATTTTGGTCTAGTTGTGTAAATGAAGTTGCAAGTAAAGGTGGTGTAGGGCTTTTTTGAGGGGTTAAATTAGGATTACCACCTAAATGTCCTTGAATTTGGAGTAGTGAATTTCTCTTTTCCCCCGATTTATGAAATATCCTGCATATCACCCACTCTTCCTGTCAAAATTAATTTTCTAAAGTTAGAGACCTTATAATTCCATGTATAAAATAAAAGTGTTGCAATAGAAATGCCAACAAAGTATACTTATTGGGAAAAATTTAAGTCTCACCTAGCGGCACCAAGATAAGAACTTAAAAAATACATTTAATAAACATAAATGTTGATTTTGTAACAAATATTAAAAATCTAATAATATGCACATACAAAATTGAATAGTGTATTAATTAAATAGAGAAATGGTCGTTCATAGTTAATCTAATCTAATCTAATCTAATCTAATCTAATCAATCACATCAATGAATTTATGAACAAAAGTGAAAAGAGTCAAGTTTATGAGTAAAAAAAGAAATGACTCGGGGTATCTGTATGCACGCATGAGTCAACCCAAAAATAGACAAAAATTGAAGAGGAGAGAGATAGATAACTTGTTGAGCACGGTGCATACACGTGTATGTCACAGAGTGTACATGTAGACTCTAGTGTTATAGGAGGGGTGGGTACCTTGCAGGTATGAGAGGGAGAAAAGTGATGAGAGTGTAAACGGTACTCATGCATGACCCATTTGGTCTTTTCACCACGAGGGGCTCTTCCTTTGTAGAAAACAAGGGTCTTCTTCATGCCCAAAAGGGATCTACTACTGCAACTGTAAACTTCCTTGTCCTTCCCAGTGGCTTTCCAGTAACCAGCACAGGTTGCTCTGTTTGTTCTAAGCCCAGTTGGGTATTTTCTGTCTCTCAAGCTGAACAGATACCACTCTCTTTCTCCCATCTTTGCCATTTCTGCACACAACACAACCATTCATTCAATTCAACATTCAGCCCTACTTCAATATTAATTAATGTATACTCTTTAGATTGAGATTGTGTGAAGAGTGAGCACAAGCATCCTCATTCAAATTTCAATACATATTTCAATTTTAAAAAACTAAGTTTTGATTGAATAATTTCAGATGTGGCATGCTGTCACGAAGTTTTGTGACCACACACAACTCAAATCCCTCACCTTACTACTTAATTTCTCTCATGTTGACGCTACCTAGGGCTTGTGTCCAATTGATAAATAGACCCACCACCACACACAAAATATATGAATCTTCCATATCCCGGTACGTACCATAAGTGGACATAACAAAATACTAATAGCTAGGACGTGTAACTGCCACCATTCATTTTAAATCTAGTAACTAGATAGGCACAATATGTTTTAGGTTCAAGGGTGGAGAGGAATTTGAAACTATACTATATACTATTCTAGCTATACTTAACTTAATATAGAATTACACCTGAAAGGAATTTGAACTATTAATTTTAATTAAACAACACATTTACTAGACATATATGCTTGTTCATGTTGGTGTGAGTAGAAAATTTAAAAATATTGGTGGGTGCGTGTGTACGTACCTGGAAGTTCCCATGGCTCGCATCTATTGAGGTCAACTTCAGCAAACTTGACATTATTGAAATAAGTATTTTTGAAAACCTTAGAAGCCAAATAAAAGGTAATGAGTTCTTCATCAGTTGGGTGAAACCTGAAACCAGGTGGTAGACCTTGCTCGTTTTTCTTTTCATGATCACTAAGTTCACACAGTACCTCTTCCATTGCTAACATCATACTTGATTCTGGGGTGAGATATATGTATACAGAACAGAGTGAGAGAAGTATATATATTTCTGAAACTGAAAACGAGGAGGAGCTAGAAGAAGGACTGAGTATATGATGAACATGATAACAGGTATAAGTAGAAACCTGAACACGGATGGGACCTACACCTCAGAAAAAAGTATTTTCAAAACAAGACTTACTTAATGATATGAAAAAAGTAGAATACAAAAATTAGAAAAATAGAAAATAATAAGGGATATAATTGAAGAAATATATATTAATATTTTAAAGTTATTTTAAGATAACATGTAATTTCAACTCTCCTTGTCAAAAAAGACAGCCGTATATCATCTTAACATTTTGACATACAAAAAATTGATATCAAATTTTTCCTATAATTTATATGATTTTTTTTTTAAGAATGCTATAATCTATATGATTATCACAGTTTGAATGTGTTAATAATTTTTTTAACGGATAAACATGTATATTTGAAAAGCTGAAAATTATATATCTAATTGAATATAGTTTAAATGGTTGGTGAATATTTGTATATATCACCTTTTTTTAAAATGTCGTTTTATAATTATATCAAATCATTATTTTAATCCAAAAATAAATTATTATTTTTTTCACAAACTTTCTCTTTCCAATAAATTAATGTGTTATCCTCTCAAAAAAAAAATTAATGTGTTATCTTTCACCGATAACAAACAATTCTTAATTCACTGAAAAAATTGTTAGTTACTCTTCATCCCTCCAACAAATTCTTATGGCTAAAATGTGGTTTTGGTCCCTGCAAATATGCCTTGTTTTGGTTTTCGTCCCTGGTAAAAAAAAAAATTGAAAAAGGTCATTGCAAAATATTTTGCTTTTTAAAATAGTCCATGGGCCCACCAAAGCGCTGAAGTGGCATAGTTTTGGTCCCTGCAAATATGCTCAGTTTTGGTTTTCGTCCCTGCAAATATGTCCAGTTTTAGTCCCTGCAAATATTATCAGGGACGAAAACCAAAACTGGACATATTTGCAGGGACCAAAACCATGTCACTTCAGCGCTTTGGTGGACCCAGAGACTATTTTAAAAAACAAAATATTTTGCAAGGACCTTTTTCAAAAAAAAATTTACCAGGGACGAAAACCAAAACTGGGCATATTTGCAGGGACCAAAACCACATTTTAACCAATTCTTATTTTTTTTGCACACACTCTTCTCTTTCTTCTCTTTCTTTTTGTTTCAACGAGCCTTTCCACTCATATTTTTTATGAACATTCATGGAGTCTTTTATTTTTCCATAAGAATTGTTCTTCTATTTTGTATTTGAAATTTTTAACAATTTGATGATCTTATTTTTAAAATTTCAATTCTTCACGGAACCATTATTACAGGTAATAATTGTTTTAAAAAATTTATTATAGTTAACAAATTTAAATTTTTTTTCATGAAAATTTAAATTTGTACATAACAAAAAACAAACTTTGTTTTTAAAAAAAATAGTAAAACAAACTTGAATTTTTGAAATGTATATCTTTAATGGTCTTGCTAACGAGTATCTTTGAGGTACTGTTTAAGGATTTCAAATTAAAAAATTATTCTTTAAAAAATCAAATGCTTCAACTTTCAATTTATTGAATACACAATGTTCATAAAAACTTATCATTTATGGTCCTTAAAGCGTATTCTAAGAGCACTCGTTAGCATTTTCTTATTTTTAATTAGTTTTATTAAAAAGGAGTAACCAAGACTGAGAAATGGTATAGTTGATATATTGTATCCTTAAACTGTGAAAACGACAATTAAATGTAAACACTTAATTCACACACAAACAATACTTAATAAGAAACAAGAGGGGGTACTATTTAAACACGTCTAAAATTGTGGTTAAAGATATTCAAAATTATAATTAATTCATAATCAATTAAACATAATTGATTAAACAAAAATGTTAAGAAATGGACTAAAGACACTTGTTAATGAATCAAATATAGTAAAACTATTTTGAATTTTTTAGAGGAAACTATCTTAAATTTTGTGTAGTCAACTTTTTAAAAGTGTAAAATTATACTTTCTTGTACAATTTTTTTTATTTCTTAACAAATATCCCATGATACTATCTAACATGATCTTCAATCAAATATTTAATCTCTATTAGTTTAAATTGTTGTTGTCAAAATTTTAACGTGTTAAATTTGTGTCAAAACAGCACAACTTAGTAATCTTTTCTCATAAAACTCAGTAATCTAACATGATAAGATTCAATTTGTAAATTGTTGGTGATCGTGTTAAACGTGACTACATTATTACCTCACCCATTTTTTGTCTCATTTGTTTATGGTTTTTTTTTCCTCTTCTAAACTGGCAAGTTTGTTACTTAAGTTTGTCAGGACATAGCCTCTAATTTAGCCCGTTAGATTTTGTGGTTGTCACCCTAATTTTGTGTGCAAATTTGGAATGTACTAGCACAGAAGTAAAATTGAGTTGTCTATAAAGGTTTTTTTTTTTTTGAAAATATATCTGTAAAGGTATTGTTAACTAGTATTCAAACACTCATTAAGAATTTTAAAATAAAAAATTGTTCTATAAAAAAGTTGGATATTACAATTTTCAATAGCTTGATTAAACTTTCATGAAAAATAATCATTTAAAAATCTTAAAAAGTATTATGAGGACATTCGTTAATATTTAACTTAAAATCTTAGGAATAATATATACATATGATATCTATTCTATGAGTAAGAATTCTCTCCATTTGGTTAAAATAAATGAAGAAAGTCATTTAGTAGGGAAAAAAATATATAATGGACGTACTACTAAGAGGGTCCACCATCTTATATATTTTTTAAACTTTTTGGTGTCTTTATCTTTTCAAATGAAAAAAATAAATATAATTCTAAATGGAGAGGATCCAAACTCCTATTCTATATTTTAAAATAGAGTACAATAAAGAATATAATGTGATAGATAGGATATGTTAGACATGCGATAACAAGAGAGAAATAAAGAGAAAATTATGTATTAAATGGGGATTATGATCCTCTTATGTTGAGAGAAAAAAAAAGGGAATAATGTGAAAATCTAGGCCCTTAAAATACAAAAAGATGGTAAGGGTTGAGATTGAAAATTTGAAAAAACATGAGAAGACAAAATAGAGAGGAGTTAGTCTGTTAAATGGATTGTAAAAATTAAAGATGTATAAAATATCATTCTTGAAATTTTAAACACATGAACAATTAATTTGTGAGTGAAAGAAAAACCATAAAGTGGAGGATTATTTACTTCTGGTGGAATAAAAAGATAGTATGAGGTACGAGTGGAAAAATGAGTCAAGTTCAACGATTTAATCCGATAGCACTGACACCTTCTAAGTGGTTGGCAAAATACATGGGTGTGTGAATAAAAAATTAAGCTTGAATGCACTACGGGTCGTGGTATTATCGCGAGACAATTTTTAGCTATAAATAGCTTTTTCCATGTTTTAATGGAAAATGTTAACAAGTAATCTCTTCGTTGTTAATTATTAGCAAATTTTGGTTTTTTAGTTTCATTCAAGCAATGATTTATATGATATATATTATGGACCACATACATCACTAATTAAATGAATTTAAAAAGTCAAAATTTATTTATAATTGACAATGAAATGTGTATCCTATATCCCTGGTAAAGGATATTAATATAAATAAAAAAGTGATAAAAAGTGAAATGTTCAATTTACATGAAAGTAAAAAATTGTTGTTTTTAATAAAAAATTCTACTTTTTACTTTCTAGCATGACCTTTTTCTTTATTAAAGGGCTAAAATTACACTTAAACGTAGATCAAGGTTTGGCTCAATTGGTACTACTGTAGCATTGAGCAGACAAACGGTGTTAAGTATGCACCCAAGCCAAGTATAGTAAATGATTGTGGTTGGATGAAATGGAAAATAGCTAGTCCCTCCCTGCCTGAGGCTGAGGGTGATATAGTACTAGTAGCTAGGTATAGGTAGTATGTATAATGTAGAACTGTACGTGGGTGGGACGGTGGGGAGGTAGGAATGGCAGTAGCAGCGTGGGTGTAGGCGTAGCTGACCAGTGCTGTGCTGGTACTGTTATTTGTTTCCTACATTAATAATGTGACAGTACACGTGCATTGTTTATCCAATAATAATAATAATAATAATAGTATAATACGAGTCCACAAGACTCCTAATTAAGATGGCATTCATCAGCATTTTTGAATGAATGAAGATCTGAAACTAAATCTGAAAGGTGCAGTGTGCAGACACCTTAGATCTTTAGTTACTCGCTCAAGTAAAAGATCAATCAAAGTTCAAAGCAGTGCTAAAGTCCAATAATCCATCCATAGCCCTACAGTATACTACTACAAGTAGCTTACATAAGCCTACTCTACTCCCGTAGCCCTTGTCTGTGCCGGATGCTTACCTCTTTCCTCTTTTATTTTCATTTTAATCCCCCATCCAATAGCATAGGTTATTCACTCCGGTCCTTAATATAAAAAGAAAAATTAAAAAATATCAAAATTAAAACAATCATTAGTTGTTGGAATTTTTTAAATGTTTTTAAAAATATACCCTCGTAAAAATATGTGAAGTATTAAATATACTCACTAACATTATTCGTATAGCATAGAAGATGTTGGATTTGTCTCGATTTATCAATATTTTATAATTTTTTTAATAGATAATTAAATATAAAAATTGTATATTAACATACGTAAAACAATCAATTAATTAGGTCACTCATTTAAAGACCGATGCAATATCATTTTTCTTTCAAATGTATCTTTGTTACTAAATTGAAAACATTTAAGAATTTAAAGAAAAAAAATCATCCGCCAAAAAGGTAAAATGTTGTTGTATATTTTTTTTTGCATGTTACTATCCATCGATTCTCTCAAATTATGAAGGAAAAAAAACACTTATTTGCCCTCTCTCTAGAATAGAACCGCCTTTCCTTTCCCTCTATCCAAACTTGTCTTTCACGATGTAGATTTCGGCAACGGTGGTGCGACGAGACTCTTTCTCCACACCACCGTTTCACCCCTTTGGGGCTGTTTGAACCACATCATTTTCGGTGCTCTACCTTTTTCGTCCGGTTTCGTCGTGGTTGTCGTCGTTTCGAAGGAGGAAGGTTGGTGGTTGTGTGGCCTTGCCTTTGTTTTCTGATTCTATCCACAAATCTGTTGAGATTTGCAGTTACCGAGGCCTTTGGGTTGCCGCCACCGTACCGATGGTTTTGTGGTTCGGTCGGTTCCGGCATTCTCTTTTGTGCTTCATTCTGTTTCGAGTTTCTCGATGTGAGCTTCAGTTCTCCTGGTTTCTGGATCGCTGTGTGTGGTTTTCGCTCGGCTCTGGTTTCGATTGGTGGTTGATGTTGGTTTGCACCGAAGATTTGGACTGTTTTAGCTTCGGATGCCGGTTTCGTATTTTGTTTTTCGTTTCTGTGTTCGTATTGTTCTTTTTGTTTTGTTGTACTGTTTGTTTCCTGTTTTTGTGTTTTCTATTGTTTGATTAGAGATTGGGTGGATATAGATGTGGTCCCCTTTGCGGTGGTTCAGTTTCGTAAACCCGAAAGGGTCTGATTCTATTAACTCGAAAGGGTTGTTTCGTTTAACCCGTAAGGGTCTGATTCTTGACGTATTGGACTCATCCCTCGATCTGAGTTCTTACGCGTTGCTTGCTCGAAGGAGCTTTTTATGTTTGTTGTTGATCAGGGAGTTGTTGGCACTTGGATTTTGATGTCGTGTTGACAGTCGATCCATTCGCCATATTTAAACTCTAATCGTTCTCTGCAGATGTTCACTTTTCATACTTTTTTGTAACGTAGTTTCACGTCCGTACGCGGGTTCGCTGGGTTGCGCATGTGATTAATGAATTTTTGTTATGATAGATTAGAGTAGATCCATTTAGACTGATGTATCATGATGCATTCTCATTTGGATTTTTCGTGGGTTGGGTCTAATGTCCCCCAATCTTTATATCTTTTTCGTTTTATTTAATATATTTTCTATTTTGCTTAATAAAAAAAAATCTCTCAAATTGTTGATTTCGTTTCTTGTAGTTCAATCAATATATAAAGATAAAAAGAAGAAAATATTATTTTATATATATATATATTCAGGAGATATGTTGACTCCAAAAGTTACTCTAAATCTCCACCTTTCATTTGGTTTTAATCAAATTGTCATAATTAATCATCAATACACCCACAGATCAGGGTGTTTTCTTCTCGCATTCAGTATCGTAAAAAAATAAAATGGTGTTTTTTTTCGTTGAGGGAAAAATGGCGTTGTTCTTCTTAAACAATCTTGCAGTCAATTCTATGATTATTATAATTTACTTATCAAGTTAGATCTCTCTTTCAAATCTTATCGCAAGGTTACACTTGAAATTATAAGTTGCATTGCTTTGCTACTTTGATCCCAAAGTGCCGATCTTAATGATAGATCAGAGAATTCAAACTTGTACAAAGAGAAGAAAAACAAAATTATTGAAATCAAAATGAAATTGAAAGAAAAATCTAAAATTGATGGAAAAAATTGAGAGCCGTAAAAGTACAACCCCGTCACTCTAAAGCTTCCTATGATTTATATCCAAATAAAAGAAATGAAACGTGGAAAGGCATATATGCAATGGCGAGAATGAAAACAATTGAGTGAGCTTCGTACAAAGGAGTCCATCTTACTTCCTCAATTTATCTCATTTTAAGTCATACATGTGTGACACATGACAAAATTAAATCTAACGGTTGTGATTAAAAGATCAAGGAAATAAGAATTTATCTAATAAAAAATAGAAAAATTCATCACGTTTTTCTCTTTCACGTGTTTGTCCTTTCCATCTTCCATCTTTCTCCCCCATTTCTCATATACAGCGGCGCCCATCTTCCCTGGCCGGCACCGTTGCCGGCGATGCCGCGTTCCTTCCTCCCGCATAAAAAATAGAAAAACCCTCTCTCGCTGGAAGATGGAAAAGTATGTTGTGCTTTACCTCTATTTGCGACGACTCTGTTCCTCTCAGCTTGCCTCGCTCTTCGATCTTTCCCTAGCTCTTCCTCTACATATTTTGTCTCGTGTTTGGATCAAATGCATCAACTGGAATGTTGTACAACACGGTGCAAAGCCATTGGATTTAAGAGGGAAAATTTTAAAACTATGTTGCGACATGTTGTGGCCGCATTAGAGTGCCAAATCTCTCGGCTTGGGTTCGATCCCAATTTATTTATTTACTTTTGGGATACTAAACTTTTTGTGATGCTATCTTAAGCTTATGAGTTATGCGACAACATGTGATTTTCCAATTTTGGACAGGACAATGTTAAAAATTCTCTAAAATATTTTTATAGTTGTTTTAGGGAGAATTATTTTTATAGTTAAAAAATAAGTAAAGCAAACACTGTAACATCACCATGTTAAATGATTAGTTTGAAATTGTGCGCCAGCACAATTAGTTTTGATAAATACTTTTTTTTTTTTTGACAGGGAGTTTTGCTAAAATACTTAGTATCCAATAAGATTGATTTGGTATAATAGGAAAATGCTAACGGGTTCTTAAAAACTTTGTTTATTAGTTAAAAATAGTAAAAAAAAGATTAGAAAACAATGCATTCAGTGCATTGGAAATTAAAATATTTAATTTTTTCAATAAAGAATTTCTTTATTTACAATCATTAAATAATGTTTTTATGACACTCGTTAACAAGATTGAAAATTTATTTATGTTTCAAGTATTTTCATACGTAGAAAATTCATGATTTTTCACATTTTGAGAAATACAAAATATGTTCTTTTTTTCTATATTTTTAATACTCACTTTCTAATCCGAAAATGTTACCATGATAGGGATAAAAATGTCCAGAAATATTGAGATATTTTCTTTTGTGAAAAGTGTGGAGGCAAAATAAGAATGTATGGGGCATGGGGACTTATGTGGGGACGTAGAGTAAAATTTTCCTTTATTATTTCTTCTAGAACATTTGCTATTCTTGTTTTTGTATTTGCAAGGAGATGCACAATTGCACATAGAGGTGGAAAATGTGTCTTGTGATTAGAATGTGTAATGTGAAGCTTAGAATGGATCTTGCACACAAATACTCAATTACCGTTGCTGTAATTTTGGTTTTCGGATTGTTTGCTTGCTTGTTCTCCAATTGGATGTCAAAAACATACTTAAAGTTAAAGACTACTCAACTCACTATACCATATCATATATACCATTGTATATAAAATAAATATTCCAACAAACGTTCCTTTAAAGCAATATCTAAAACACAACCTATATATACTACTCCCTTTGCACATTCTTTCTCATCCCTTCTCTTATATTCTTCTCTTCTATTTACCAATTCAATAACACATAGTTGCCAATCATGGCTTTTTTCTCCCCCAAAACACTTGTCCTGACCTGCTCCTTATGCTTATTTCTATCTTTAGCATTTGGACGTGATTTCTCCATCGTGGGCTATTCAACAGAGGACTTAAAGTCCATGGATAAGCTCATTGAACTCTTCGAATCATGGATGTCGAGACACGGCAAGATTTATGAGACCATTGAAGAAAAGCTACTCAGGTTTGAGGTCTTTAAGGATAATCTAAAGCACATTGATGATAGGAACAAGGTTGTCAGCAACTACTGGCTTGGTTTGAATGAGTTTGCTGATTTGAGCCATCAAGAGTTCAAGAACAAGTATCTTGGGCTAAAGGTTGACTTGTCTCAAAGGAGAGAGTCCTCAGAAGAGGAATTCACTTATAGAGATGTTGATTTGCCTAAGTCAGTTGATTGGAGAAAGAAAGGTGCTGTAACCCCGGTCAAAAATCAAGGTCAATGTGGTAAGTATACTATTATTGCTATATATGAAAATCTATTCTTGAATATTCCCCGCATCCAATCCACATAGTAGATGCACTGGTTCTCTTTAGATTTAGATTGAACAATCAGAAAATAAGTCTATTTTGATTCTTTTTGATAAGTCAAAATACTTGGTTTAAAATTTGAAACGTCCGATATCAATTCAATGATCATTGATTTGTTCATTGCGTGAATTCAAAGCATTTAATCCTACTATATATATGTAAACATGCCTAATCATGCAAATTTTTAGCTATATGTTAGATTAATTTTTCAGTTAAATTTGAAATGGTTCAGTTTATACTATTGGATAACGGCACACAAGAAAATGCTCAAGTTTTGTTTAGAAATAGCTTGCAAGCATATTGACATGGTGGCATGAACACGAGTACTTGCAGGTAGTTGCTGGGCATTTTCAACTGTTGCCGCGGTTGAAGGAATAAACCAAATTGTGACAGGGAATTTGACATCTTTGTCCGAGCAAGAATTAATCGACTGTGACACAACTTACAACAATGGTTGCAATGGGGGTCTAATGGACTATGCATTCTCCTTCATAGTACAAAACGGTGGACTGCATAAAGAGGAAGATTATCCTTACATTATGGAGGAAAGCACTTGCGAGATGAAAAAGGTACATAGATTAATTAAGCTAACAAATTCAATCTAAAACATATTGTTTCATACTGATAGTTAATAGTAAATAAAGTTATAAATAACATACCTTTCATTGGTTTGTTTCACCAGGAAGTAACTGAGGTTGTCACTATTAATGGATATCATGACGTGCCACAAAATAATGAACAAAGCTTATTGAAGGCACTTGCCAACCAACCTCTCAGTGTGGCCATAGAGGCTTCAGGCAGAGATTTCCAGTTCTATAGTGGAGTATGTTTAATTAATTAATTATAAAACTATAATTTGCTATGGCAAATTTTTTTTTTTTTTTTTAATGGGTGAATCTAATCTTAATGGAATTGTTTGAACTGATTATTTAACTACCATTTGTAGGGTGTGTTCGATGGACATTGCGGAAGTGAGCTAGATCATGGTGTGTCAGCCGTTGGATATGGTACATCAAAGGGTTTGGATTACATTATAGTGAAGAATTCATGGGGAGCAAAGTGGGGTGAGAAAGGGTTTATAAGGATGAAGAGAAACATTGGAAAGTCTGAAGGGATTTGTGGACTCTACAAGATGGCTTCTTATCCCACTAAAAAGAAATAAGATTTAACTTCATATATCGTTGATCCATTGAATTTCATAATCTCCTTGTCTTAATTTCTTCTTTGAATTCTCTATAAATTTCTAATTTCCATATTTTCCTTTGAAGCAATGTTATTGTAATGTCTTCAATTCAATAATATTCACTATTTTGCTATACACAAAAGAAAAAGTACATGTTGTCAATTTGATTTACTATTTTCAGCAGTTTTCTCTAAAATGGATCTAAGATGAATTAGTTATTGTGGCAGTGTACAAAAAATATGTTGTAAATTCAATCAAACACGCTAAGAAAATGTGTTGGACAAACAATTAATGGCGACTAAATTTAACAATCTAAGCAACAATAAATTCAATATTTAACACGTCGAGCAACCTATATGTATAGTGAAACCACACAATCAATCCATAGTATAAAATAAAGAGAGTAGAGGAACAAACACACCAAAATTGTTTACCCATTCGGCCCAAATTGATCAACGTTTCGGAGGAGAACAACTTTTCAATCCATTATCAACAAGTCTTTACAAGATATACAAAAGAGTTACAAGGAGCACCTCAACACAAGAGCCATGATCTTCTCTTGATGTTCATTCTTCTTATCTCTACTCTCTTGTTCTTGAACCCTAGCCACTCTCTCAAGAGGCACTAACTCTTAGGCTTTAAGTTTCATGCTACTATGAAACAATGAGGTAAAAAATTGTATTTATAGACTTGTAACCTGCATAATTCGAATAACTATAACTTGACCATTAACATGATTAGAATTACCGCTTCCAATATGATGTTGTTTTTTCATCAGGTAATTCGAATTGCCCATTGACATAATTCAAAATACTTAATTCGAACTAACCAATCTCACAATTTGAATTACAAGTACGAGAAAAAATCTATATTTGAGGCACTTTCTCCACATACCCAAAAAAAAAACTCTCATTACTTACATGAACATGTTCTATTTTTTGAATTTTGGTGAGTATACTAAATCATAAGCTTAGCAATGAGAAGACCTTAGTTAGATGATTATACTAATTCGACAAGGCAAAACAAAATTTGAATTGCTTATATAGGTCACGACTTTATTTAACACATAATCAAAACAAAAATCACATGATAATAGTTCATAAAAAAAAATCATAAAATGATCATAAGGCACAACTTTAAGCCCAATTACATCATATCTTTAAAACAGTTTATATTATTTTGATATGAATAAAATAGATAGGACAACAAGAGCAACATGAAATATCTAGTTTTAAACTAGGACATTAAGCCCATCTGAAGATGAGTTGCTAAGAGTAGCATGTGATGGTGGACTTGGATCTTCTGTAGGAGGCTCTTTTGGGTCAGACTCGACTTTCTCTTGACTCTCTGCTGATGGTGGAATTGAGTCTTCTTTAGGAGGCTCTTTTGAGTTAGACTCGACTTCCTCTTGACTCCCTGCAAAGTAGCTCCCCAATACTATCTGCAAAATCAACACCAAATTTTGAGAGAAATTAGGTTCACCACTGTAAGAAAAAAATATCTAAAAAATCAAATGCAATTGAATTTTTAAACTGTTTTGCTTATATTTTATTTTGTAAGGAGTATTTATGTGTCACCCCAAACTTGTATTATTTGACGGTAAATATAAGCAAAGAAAATACATGTATTTGACCTAATTTAAACTAGATGCATATTTTTGTTAATATTTATAACTGGAGAGAGTAGATACGAAAAAAAAAATCCTAACTGCTAATATTTTAGACCTAGTTAACTAGTTTATATTTTAGACCTAAATACATGAATTTAATTTTGCTTATATTTACTAAGTAGAGCTAGGATAAATATTTTAGTGTGGGGTACAATTAAATATCCAAATATATGATGAATTATGGATAATTTTTCTAATTTTAAATTAATACATGTTGGGATGATCCAACAGAAATTTTTTATTTAAAAATGTACCTGAACAGGGGAAGCAGCAATCAAAACATCAACAAGTTGACCACCAAATACACTACCATCTGATGACAAGCTCACATTTAATCCCCCAAATACCTTCCAACGGTTTTCTTTTTTATCAAGAATCAAAGACCCACCAAGTGATATGATCTCAAATCTTCCCTGGCAAAACAAAAGTTTAGAGAGAGAGAGAGAGTCATATTTCACTTGTGATCGTATCCACACAAACATGTTGATGTATTTTTCGTAAGTGTAATAATATACTTATAAACAACATAACAGTACATGAGAATGAAGTATTTACACTAACCATTTTTTTTGACAAAATTTGCTCTAAATTTTTTTATTAAAAGACCTACTTGCCGGTAGACGAGATTTTTTCATTTTGTATTTTCATTGTTTCTGAAAAATGTAAATAGTTATTCACTCTTAAGAGTATCTTATTTCTTTGTTAGCAAGTAAATTAACACAGATTTTTAAAATGAAAATAAAAATGTTTTTACAAAAGTAAACAAACCATAAAATTGTAGGACGACTAACCTCGTAAGTCACTGTTTTACCATCTGCACAAATAGTTGCTTTGGATGTGGTCCCAACCGCCGATAATATGCTTATATTTCTAGAGAGATTCTGGGAAAATGCCATAATCTTTTCTAACACATTCTGAATGTCAAAACATATATGTACAAGAAAAATCAATAGTTGGTCCTTAGCAAGAAACATTTTTTTTTTCTAAATGACAAATGACATAATGTTTGGAGATTAGGGTGACTTAAAACCTCAAATCCTTTTTCCCCAGATAGAAGACAATAAAGATAACTACACTATATTTACAAGTTATAGTTCAACCAGCAAAAATTCGATATTATTAGACTGAACGTCGTGATTGAGGCTCCAACACTCACCTCTTCTCTTATGTGTTTGAGTTTTAATGGTTTTGTCTATCCAATTTATATATGGAATAAATGCGCGATAAATTTTTCTAACGCACCCTCAAAATAGGGAATAAATTAAGATATGAAATTTAGGGCTTCGGCTTGTATTCTGTATAACTAAACTCTTTAAATTCTTAGATTTTGTTTATCTCAAATTGTAAACAGCAAATACATCAAATCTATGAAGTTCACAAAAATCACTCCCATAAACAACTTATTCACCAAATTACCACTTGAAGTATAGATGTCATAATATAAGAGGCACATATAAAAAGTTTTTAACCAGGGAATATTAATTGCTGAAAAACATATAATTATCTAGAAAATATAACACACCACATATGGTCCATGCATTTCAGATAGTTAATTTGTAAGAAAAATTGCCCATTACCTCTTGGACATTCACCATCATAATGTGGGCCGTAACAGGTCTCACCGATCCTACAAAAAGATTTCATGAGAGCGCATCACATATATCCAAATAATATGACATTAAAAATGAGAAAATAGCTAAAGTCTACAAAATTGCAATGGAATACTGAACAAAAATAAAAAAAGAAATTGCATTTTCGGAAAAAAGAAAATTAAATAATAATATGTATTGAGAGTGTAACACTTTACGCATGCATTCAATTTAAATCATATAAAATAAATATTTATAGAGATATTTTATGAACTAACCTAAAAAAATGACATTATAGTTTTATTTGATTGAATATATGTCGAATTTGTACACAAATTAATAGAAAAATACATAGAAAAATGGAATAACAAGAAAAAGTGAGTTACCAGAAGCTCTTTTTTTAGACTGGATTTTGTTGCGAGAACCACGAGGTCTACCTCTACGCTTTTTGGAGGTATCAGCTGGGACAGAAGTTAAGGGAGGGGTTGGAGAAAATGGCACAATGGCCAGCGTCGTTGTTACAAGTGCTTCACCACTATTGATGGTGATAGCATTGATGGTTGGTTGTTGTTGTGGAGGTGGTTGTTGTTGATCCTCAAAGAGAGGGGCTGGAGAAAATGGCATACTGGTTAATCCAGATCTTGACATGGTTTTGGTTATTTTTCGATTTCTTCGAATGGACAAAAAGTGTGAGGGTGAAATGGCTCGAAAATGCGTCGAGCAGAAAGAGAGATAAGAGAGAAAACTCGCAGATTGCTGAGTTTTGGTGTGCCTATAAAGTAAGGTTGGGCACTCCTTTTATAGGCAAGGATCCAAGATTTTAAAAAATTAAAAAAGTCATTTAATAAATAAAAAAAGTAAGTTCATGAATCTTGGTCAACTTTTTTATAGTGTGAACGTTTAAAAAAATAATTAATGTAACAAAATATTTATTTTAAGAAAATATATTAATTTAAAACTAATTATTTTTTTAAACATAGCTTAATAATAATCTTTAAAATTTAAAAAATGAATGCAATTAAATAATATTTGTTCATCGCCGTTCTTTGAGATCGTCGCCGTACGCAAGGTTTGGTTCTGATTTGGGTTGGATATGAGGTTTTCCTTGTTGGTTGTAGGTGAATTTGGATATGTCTTTTTAGTTCAAGCTCGGTTCGGTTTCGATTCCAGTTTCGTAGGTGGCGCCGCCGATGTTCTTCTTGTTCTATTCTGGATGGCTTTTTGTCTGTGACGACTCTTTATGTGTTTTTTGTTTTTGTTTGTGTCATGTTATGTTTGTTTTCTTCTGTTGTTGTTGTGTTTTGTTTGTTCAGAGCTGAGCTTGGTGGTTGTAGATTTGGCCTTGGTTTGAAAACCCGTAAGGGTTGTTTGGTTGCCAACGCTTTGGTCTCGTGTTTGCGTTCAAATGTGTTCTTGAGAAACTGATTGAGTTGGTGTTCCTTGCTTGATTCTCTAATATTTCCAGGTTTGTTGAGATCTGCAGGTCTCGATGCTTCAGGTCTGCCTTCACTACCGTCTTCTTGTCTGTTGCAGTCCTTGTGATTGTTCTCGGAGTGTTGCTCGAAAGAGCTTTATACTTGTCTGCTTTGTTCAAGGGGTTGCTGGTACTTGGATCTTGTTACTGTGTGCTGGCGGTCGATCCATTTGCCAATCTAAAACCCTTTTTTATCCTACGGGCGCTCTCTCGTCATCTTTTTTGTAACCTCGTTTCGAGCCCGTGCGCGGATTCGCTAGGTTGCGCCCGCGAGGAGAGTTTGTTTTGTTAGGATTGATTAGGGTTGTTTCATTTTACTGTTTTAGCACGATGTATTCTCAATTGGGTAGTTTCTGGGTCAGGTCTAATGTCCCCCAGCTCTGTACCTTTTTCTTTTATGTTAATATATTTCTCTTTTGCCTAAATTTTTTTTATGATTTATGACCAAAAATAATATTTTATATATGAGTTGTAGCGATAAAAAAAATCATAAATTCAATTTTTTCTAGTAAAAATGTCATTTTAAAAAAATGCAACTCCTTAACAAAAAAAAAACAGTAAGTTCAAGAATCATGCAAGCAGGTCAACTTTTTTAATTTGGTGGAGTAGTGAACTTTTTTTATAGTGTGAATGTTTAAAAAATTAATTAATGTTACTAAATAATTAATTCGAGAAGATATTTAAAAATTAATTTTTAAAATTTTAATAATAAATGTAATTAAATATTACTAAAAAATTAATTTAAGATATTTTTAGTAAATATTACCAAATTTTCCAATAACATTTATGTAATTAAAAATTATTTATTTTTTAATTTTTCTTAATTTTAAAAATTCTAAAATTTAATTCCATATTATAAGTTTATTACATAATTATTTAAATTCATAATATGATTTATGACCGAAAATAATATTATTCTTGAATTTATAGAAATACTTATTATTATTTTAATTCTTAATAATATGATTTTTGACCAAAAATAATATTTTATATATGAGTTGGAGCGATAAAAAAATCATAAATTAATTCAAGTTTGTCTACTAAGAAAGTCATTTAAAAAAAATGTAAGTTCTTAACAACATAAAAAAGTAAGTTCAAGAATCTTGCAAGCAGGTCAACTTTTTTAATTTAGTGCAGTGGTGAGTTTTTATTTTTATTTTTTTTATAGTGTGAATGTTTGAAAATTAATTAATGTAACGAAATAATTATTTTAAAAATTAATTTAAAATTAATTTTCAAAATTTAAAAAAAGAATGTAATTCAATATTATTAAAATTTTATTTAATGATATTTATAATAAATGTTACCAAATTTCCCAATCAAATTTATGTAATTAAATATTATTTAAAGTTATTAATTTTTTTAATTTTCTTAATTTTAAAATTTTAAAAACTTTCATTCCATTTTATTAATTTAATACATAATTATTTAAATTGATAATATTATTTTTAAATTGATAATATGATTTATGACCAAAAATATTATTTTACTTGAGTTTCTAGATATACTTGTTATTGTTTCAATTCATTTTTGAAAATAATATGATTTATGACCAAAAATAATATTTTTGAAATTGATAGTATAATTTAGGAGAACCTAAGTTTAATTTTTTGGTGGAACAATTTTTTGTCGGACTTTACTTACCTCCAACCGAACTCTGGAATATCAGGCCCCTTTCGAGTGAGAATTGAATGATTAACACAAAAAAATGAAAATAATATATGCCCAGTCAAATGATAACATCGACACACATCTGATCTTTTAAAAAAAAAAAAATCAACACACATATGTGTGAATTCTCTACAATCCAACTCATTCTCGCATCACTCTTTTATCAGATTTTCCACTTAATTTATGTATAAACATAATATTTAAAGTATTTCTTATGTATTTACATATTTTCTTTAAGAATTTTATTTATATACAAAGTAAGTGTATCAAAATTTCACGCATACATCTAATGAGGCAATGACGGGTTGCCACATCAACGAGGTCAGTGGCGGATCTCGTTGGAGACCCATAAAAGCACTACAGCCCCCAAATTTTCTACAAATACCATATTATTTCACATAATTTATGGTTAGTGTAGTGGATAGACAATCTTCCAATCTCCTAATGGGCGTGGGTTTGACCCCCCTTATCTTGTTTTTTTAATATTTCTATTGCATTAATAATATTTTATTAAAAAAATATTATTCTTTCTCAAGTCGATTAACAAACAAATGAAATTAGCATAGGAGAGACTTGATACTTTACGACGTGTCGTTTGGATACTATGTATAGTTTTTGCAATAAATACTCAATTTGTATATTACTATGTAATCAGACACATTCAACCAAATAAACAAACAAACTTTTTTCACAATTTTTATCTCTTTTATCAATTGTCTTTGTCTATTTTTTATGCTCCCAACTGATGCAGGCCGATTAGGCGAATGCTGGGATAGTCAAATAAGGGAAGATGATTCTTTTTCAAGTCCATTAACTTAGTAGTGGATTGTAACGGTCTTAGACTCAGTCAAGACTAAGTGAGAATGGACAGTGAAGCACAAAACCCACGTCCCATGTTTGTAGCACCACTAACCACAAAGAGGGATGAGGGAAGAATCATGTTTGTAATGAAGTTGCGCACCAAAGACCGTGTGAACGGATTATGCCATGAAGGAGGAGACCCAAACTCGACTGGGGTTCATTACGATCCCCTAAACGAGGGAAACACGCATTACCCGTAAAATTAGCATGAGATACTTGATACTGTGTGACATGTCGTTTGGCTACTATGTATAGTTTTTGCAATAAATACTCAATTTGTATTATTATTTTTTTTTAATTAGACACATTCAACCAAACAAACCAACAAACAAACTTATTTAACATTTTTATCTCTTTTATCAATTGTCTTTATCTATTTTTTATGCATTTCTCAATGTAGCTCCAAAAACTTAGAAACACAACCGTACATAATCCTATACCGGAGAAGTTAGGGAACCCACGGTTGGGGTATAGAGTTCCTCCTTCGACGTTAATCATTTGAAGAAAAGAGAATCACAGTTGAGAACATTTGCTAAACCTTGACTAAATTTTTGCTTCATCAATAGACTGAAATAATTTTCCGAAATTCTTTGTAATTTATTAGAATAGGTAAGACTGATTATAATTAACTACTGTATTCGTAATTTTAAATTGTGGATGGTAAAATTGAATTTCAAAAATGTTGATAGAAATTGTGTTTTCTCTGTGGAGGATACAAGTGTAATTAAACAGATAATAAAGGAAATGAAGGGTGAGGAGAGAGAGAGAGAGAGGCTGATCTTAAAGGAATGGCATCCATTTCATGGTTCAGCTGTCTACATATCCGACCAACAGCCTCTGCCGGCGACAAAGGTCTTCACCATTAACCTTCCTCATTTATTTACTATTCAATATTTCTAATGGATTTGCCTGAATTTTTTAATCAGGTTTATCATCTCCCATAACCGTGGAACATCATAAAACAAGACCACAAAATTTACTGTAAGAAAAGAATAACGTTTACTTCTCAATTTCCATTATTTTCTTGTGCCTCATCATGCTTAAACATTGAACATTATGCTTAATAATACTATGAACTCTGTTTTTATCAGCTCATCCTCGGAAGAAGGACTTGCGGTTAATAGAAGACAACTGATTCTTTACACATCCACTGCAGCAATTGCAGCTTCATCTACTGACTCAAATGTATTGGCACTCAATGGTGATTAATTTCTACTGTTTTTATTTTTTATTTTTTTAAACATAAGAAAATTCTTCCTTGTACCTCAAACTTTGTATTGTTACTACTACATCGGTAATGGTAAGTATCATAGCTTGTTTTTTAATTTAAACGTGTGTCGCAGATGTGTCTGAGGATTTTAGTATCTACACTGATGATGAGAACAAGTTCAAGATAGAGATTCCTCAAGGTGGATTTAATTGCAAGTTTGGAAGCAAAACCATATATAAATTCAAATTCAATTCATTGGCTTAACTTGAATTATGTATTTTTTTTTTTTGTTTTAATGATTTGGACCAGAGTGGCAAATTGGAACAGGAGAGTCTGCAGGGTTCAAATCATTAACTGCTTTCTACCCAAAAGAGGAATCTAATTCCAATGGTATAATCAAACTCAAATAATTTGTTTCTTCATCAGTTGCAAATTGCAATAAAAACTAATTGTTATTGATATGTTGCTGCAGTGAGCGTTGTGATCACAGGAGTGGGTCCAGATTTCACTAAGATGGAATCATTCGGCAAAGTTGAAGAATTTGCTGACACTCTGGTGTCATTTCTTGATCAGATTCATAACTACTATTTGCTGGTTGTTCTTGCTACCAGTTTCAGCTAATGTTTAATATTCACCCTATTTTGCTTAATATGAATATGACAGGTTAGTGGGTTGGACAGAAGCTGGAAAAAACCACCTGGTGTAGCTGCTAAACTCATAGATTGTAAATCATCTAAAGGTGCATACTTTTACTCTTAAATGTCATTGAAAGCTGCTGCATTACATTACAGTACATGTTATAAGGTTGCAACTGTAAGGGAAAATATGTTATAGGTTACATATAGTTCTAATGTATGCTTAATGAGACAGCGAGAGACTTCTCAAAACTGAAATTATGGGTTGAATTTTGAAGTTCTAACTGCTTAATTTGCCTCGAAAAAACGGTTCAGGATTTTATTTCATTGAGTATACGCTGCAAAGTCCTGGTGAGAGTCCCAAACATCTATATTCAGCTATTGGGATGTTAACAAATGGCTGGTATAACAGACTGTATACAGTGACAGGACAGGTACTATTCGATATACTGCAGTGTCTGTGTGTGTGATGTTTCAATCTAGAGCTAAACGTTTGTTAGTCCAATGGCTATTGTCATTTCATCTATCTACCAAAAAAATAATGTTGCTTAGTAATGACTCTTATCTTGTTGCCTACATGCAGTATGGGGAAGAGGAAACAGACAAGTATGCTTCCAAAATTCAGAAGGTTAACTTCTTTTCATGGTTGACATATTCAAATATTTGACAAAACAAAGGTTCTGATACTCAAAGATATTAATTTATGCAATAAAGCATAGTTCATTGAAGTAGGTTCTATTTTATGTACTGAAACTCATTCAGCTTCCACTTGAAATTTGCTTGCAGGCAGTTCGATCGTTTAAGTTCATATAAAGAAATGTTCGCGATGAGAGAAATTTTTTCTTTGCTTTCTTTCATGGGCTCCCTCATGATGTTTTCATTACATTATTTCTATGCTAGAATGTCTGTCAAAATCCTACATGTATGATATTTACTATGGCATTTCCTTCAACACTGATAAACCAAAACAGTATAAATGCATAGCACTAATTGATGTAATGGATAAGATATTTTGAAGTGAATACAACTACCTTTGGTTAAACATTAACCTTGTGGTTTGTTGCTTACGGAAAATGGATAGGAAAGAATGAAGAAAAAGAAGAAAATAAATAAAGAGAAAGTAGGATGGTTTTATGTATAGTTTTGAATTTTGATGGAAAAAAAGGGGGAGAAGGGATTATTTATTTTCTCCTTGTTTGTCGGATGAAAAGATGAAAAGAAAGCAAATGTATTATTCTTCAAGTTGACCTGAATGTCATTTTAATCTAATGACAGCTCGGTAAATAAACTAGTCAAGCCATTTCCCTAAGCAATAACCCAAGCATATGAGGAAAAGCAAGTGATGAATGTGATGAAACCTTGTTTTTAAATGTGTATTTTGTGATTAGTGATGCAACTTCATTTCAATTTTGATATAATCAGTTCTTTGAGATTAAAAAAACACCCTCCTGAAACAAAAGTAATAATGTATACATAAGTTTTCAAAGTTCCTTGACATATATAGTAGTACGAGGTTTGCAACTAGAAGTTTTTCCTTATTTCATTACCCCTACTTTTACCCTTGGGATGGGAGGGTAGATAAATGCGGCGTAAACAAAATATATTTGAAACTTTCATACCGTTTCTAGGCAGAAATGTGCTAGCAAGTTGACGATATATAATGAAACCTATAGTTGATATGAGATATTGCTATTATAATATTGAACAACACTTCAGTGATTTCACAAGAAAAGCAAACTGAGTGCAGACTAATTAAAAAGGAAAATTGAATACACTCAGCTAAACCTAAGATCAATAGCTAACTAAGAATCGTCAGTCATCAATTCCTTTTTACATGATTGCCTTCTCCGGTCGTTGGTGCAGATGTTTTACGAAATAAAAGATTGAGCTGATCAAGGAAAAACAAACTCTTTGTTTGCTCCAACTGCTGGCGTTCTTTTTCCATTAGCACGTCTAAATCCTCAAAATTGATAAGCTTGTCCTGAATATTTTTCATCTATAGAGCACAACATCCAATATTTAGCAAAGATTATTAAACTAATAAGTGCAAACACCATCAAACAAAACGCTAAATCGCTAACACATGACAGACCTGAACTTCTATAACCTCAGAAATTGCTTTTTCCGCGTCTGATTCTTCCTTCTCGAGCTGTAAATTTGCACGCAATAGAGATCCTTGGATAGAATCTGAAGCATTACCACCGTTGGATGCAAAAGCAGCATCTGCATGAAACACACCATTTCTAATGAGAAATTCTGAGTTTAAAAATTTCTGAAACCATTCAAATTAATGAAGTGTACACGATGAACATTGATTTGTCCATTTCAAGATAAACCCTATTAAGATAGATGACAGCTTAAATTCATTCAAAGCCTATAATCTTAACCCAGGTTATATGTCATTCTCACCTTGCTGCAATGTATTCTTTGGAAATGACCGGTAACTAATTCTAGTTGATTTGTAAACATTGGACAAACTTGTCAGAGCAGCGTGAGCCGCAGCTTGTGCAACCTCCGTCCCTGCCAAAGCAGAAAGGAAAGCAGCCTGCAATAATTTGAACAAATAAATTGTTAAGACACAAGAACTTGAAAGAAATCATTCTTCATTCAACATGGGATTGGGTATAATCAAATTCAAAAGACCGTGCCAGAGCACAGTCATTACCAACCAACTACTAAGAAATAAGACAGCGATTCTAGAACAATTGGAATTTGACTCGGTATCATTTTCCTTTAATGCTACACGTAATCAAATGAAGTTTCATTTTTTCCCCAAACATTATAACACACAAATGTAATCAATAACAATAACAATTCAAAGAAAACAAGGATAACTTTAAACCAAGAAAGAACCTGAGCCATGATAGGATTGCTAGCATCCGCAAGAGGTGTGAGGCACATTCTCTTACTAGATTTATCCGACGCAACAGTTTCGGATTCACATTCAGCATCAACGGGAGGCTTCAACTGATCAGAACCATCATCAATGAGAGAAGCAGACTCAGAGTGTTGATAATGCAGAAACTGATCACCAAAAGGAAGCTCTAGAAAACGAGTAACACATTCCTTGTCAGTCCTACCAACAACTTGATGAGCAACCCTCTTCCAATCATCACCGAAATTCGTAATAGCTTCAAGAAGATTCAGTGTTTCCTTCTCAGTCCATTCATTTTTAGTCTCCTCACTTATTTCCACTCTCTTGAATTCTGTATTACTCATACCAATTCGATAGTTTCCGCGAATAAAACACCTCGCACACAAAGTCATATTATTCTGCACCAAAATTCACAGTTCATATTATGGAATTAGTTTAATTTCAATACACTCTCAGCGTAAAAAGTTTTACACAGTCAAAAAATATAACCAATCATATTAGTTTAATTTCAATACACTCTCAGCTTAAAAAGTTTTACACAGTAAAAAAAATATAACCAATCATATATATATAAGTTGCGATGATGGTCAAATATTTTTTAACAAGAGTTTAACGGTGATATACTGACAGTGTAAAATATTTGTAGACTGTCAACCACCAAGAAACCATCAATCTGCCATGTCATGCAACTAATTTGAATTTTTTTTATTTGGCGGAATACAAGAAGTTCATTAAATGTCAGGGTAAAACTATTTTACACTGTCGAGGACGATTACTAATGATAGTGTAAAAAATCTTTAACTAAACTGACCTTCTCACAGGCAAAGCAAGCCATGACACAAAGATTTTTGCAGCCACTACAGATTCTCTTAGCTTCTTTGACAGGCGCCGGAGAAAGAGATTCTGCAGAATTCGACGCTGCGTCGGATTTGGTGTCCTTGTCTTCCCATTTGAGAGGTTTACTGAGCGAAGAAGAAGGATGATAATTGATTAAACCCCAAGCTTCAAGAAAATCAAAGACTCTTCGAATCGAACCAACGTCACCGACTAGGGTTTTGCGAACATCGGTGAATGTGATTTTTCTGTTAGGATTGAATCTGAAAAACTTGACGATAGAGTTTCTGTAGTATTTGTAAACCCTAGGGTTCTTGGAAGATTCGGGAATGTTACGGATTTCGCATTCGTGAATGGAATCCCATGAGAACCATCTTGAGTGGCTAGGGACTAGGATTAAGTTGGCGTCGCTAGAGGTTTTGGATTCTGGTAATGGGACCTCCGGTTTCGCCACCGGAGGCGGTGGTGGTGGGTTCGAGGGAGGCGGAGTAATACTTGGCGGTTGAGGTGTTTCGGCGGCGGAAGACGGAGGCTCGACGGTTCTGTTTGGCGTTGAGGTCGCCATTCGTTTACCACTTGTCCGGTTCAACCCGTGTTTCAGTCGATACTCTAATTTTTAGAAACAGTCGATATTCAATGTATTTTTTTCTTTGAAAACTTTTTGGAAATTAAAATATTTGATTTTTTTGTATAAAATAATTTTTTTTTTAAGAATTCTTAAAGAGTGTCCCGACGCACTCGTTAACAAGACTCTTTTTTTTATTTATTGTGTAGTATAATATTTTTATTTTATTTTAAACCAGCATGCAGATGAACACTTTGTGTCCGCGTTTGCTTTTTTTATTGCGTTAACACATGTAAATTATTAACAATTTTTTTATAAAATTAGTTAGATTTCGATTAAAATTATTGTATAGATCTTTTTTGCGGGAAAATTATAGTATAGATTTTTGCGATTTTCAAATTGTAACAACATAATTATCTTTTTTAATAACACCAACAATATAACAAATATAATAAAAAAAATTATCTTTTTCAATGACATCAACAATACAACATTTTTATAGAAAAATTTGTTTAATGGTATAATTGGAATAATAAATCATCTAACCCAAATTCTTCATTTTTTTATACATTGTTAAAGATAATATTGTTCCTAGCGAGGTTGCTTCTATTTTAATAAGATTTAACTATTTTTAATTAATAATTTAAGTAATATTATAAAGAGGATAAAATAGTAAATAAAATGATTTTAATGAAGGGTAAAATTGGAAAGAAAAAAAAAACCAGCTCAAATTTATGAACTTTATATATATATAGTATAGATAGTAGATAATACTCAATATTGCCATATCGTGTAGTATAATATAATGTTAAAATAAAATTCAATATTAATTTGAAGTTTCAACTCTTTAATTTCAAAATATGGTTAAATACGTTTTTTCCTATAAATATTTTAATTTTTTGTTTTAGTCTTCCTTAAAAAAAAATCAAAAATTTGTTTTAGTCACTTTAAAATTTTCTTCAACTTTTAGTCTTCAAAAGATTCCGGTTCATACTTTTAGTCATTGTTTTTAACTCAGGACATGCGCACAATTCAAATTTCTTTAATGAGTATTTGCAAAAATGTTTAGAATCTCTCCCAAAAAAATTATAATTTTTTCAACAAATTATGAATTTTTATGTGTTAAAAATGTAAAATTTCATATTTAATTCATATTTAAAATGCAGGTTGGGTTGAATTTAGAAATTTATGCCGGAATAAATTTTTTTCATTAAGGAGCCTAAATTTATTCCTTTAACCGATAAAATATTTACAAATTTTAGGGAGAGACAAAGGTTGTCATGCAAGAGCAGAACCAAATACATTTTTTTAATTTGAAATAGAACACTTTTTTTAGTCCATGTCCTTCAATTCGATCAGTTTCTTTCACTTTAGTCTCTGAGACACATCATACGCCTTGTCAGTACAAAACATTTGTCACCTCATCAATTAACATAAATTTTTAACATCAAAGACTAAACTGATAACAGAAGTGCACATCCAGAGACTACTTTGTATTTAATCCTGAGTCAGTGACTACTGTAACAGCAAAGTACAAAATCAGAGACTAAAGTAACCATTTACTCATCAAAAACTTAATATTTAGTAAAGTGCCAATTATGAATTATTATTTTCACGATTTCGATATCAGCTATGATTTGATTGTGACAAGTAAATTATGTTTTGACCTGTAAGAAAAAAAGTAAATTATGTTTTGGCAAACACAGTTCAAATAATGAAGGCAATTCATTATTTTTTTTCATATACCCCCCTTAGTCAATATCATGATACATGTAGAAATTGATGATTAGGGAATCAATCCTACAGTTGCGGCCAATCCATCATGGCATAACAATTGCCTTGTGATACAACCAACCAGCGGTACAAACTAATCCAATCAACCGACTCCAATTTGTGATTACAGGACCACAGTGCGTGATTACCGTGACCAACTCCATCAATGATTAGAAAGCAAGTTGATAAATATCAGACAAATAGAATTTAACGACATACATTGACGAGAAAGTTGAATATGAATTGATTGAAGAAAATGTTGACACGTGACTAGTGTTTAATGATGGTAATATAAACACTCCTACACTTCAAACTTTTCTAATGGAATATACTGATGGGTCTACCCTGCATTAATGGCAGGTTCTTCATAAAATCATAAAATTACAACTGCTGTGGTAAAAACCTATGATAACTACTATGCACAAAAATCACATTCAATGTGATGGACCATCCATCGTCACACAATTCACTAACATTGATGACAACTATCTACAAACCCAATGCTGGACAAGACTACAAAGAATCATATTTTGATTCAAGACTTGATTTTCTTTTTACACAAGTTTATTCCTAAATGGCTGCCAGAAACCGATTCTGATAGCCATTGATCCAATACTAACGCCACTCTTCCTGAGTACGAGTTGTATTAGGTATAAATACAGTAGTAGTGTAAACATCCAAATGGAATACGCAGTCTGCACGTTCCATTTTCCTTCGCCATCTGGAGCTGACTCAGACACAACTTGGTGAGCATATGACTATATATGACCTGCAGTACACGTCAAAAAAATTGTTAAAAACTAAATTCTGTTTTCCAATACCTTGCAACACTTTCAACCTCATACAAACAGAGAACAATCCTTTTAGGAATAGACATACAATACTTGCTGAGAAAAAAATATAAGCTTTTTTACATGCATCTGCAAACAGAAAGCAATAGAAGGATCAAGAATGCCAAAAGCAAATATAGCATATCTAATTTCACATTTGTAACAAAGGCTATATTTTTCTATTGCAACATCCAATGTAATTTTTAAGACACAAAAAAATGTTAAATTACATGTCAAAAAACTTGAAACGGTTGCAACATCCGATGTAATTTTTAAGACACAAAAAATGTTAAATTACATGTCAAAAAACTTGCACGGTTAATTACTCTCATCATCTTAACAGAACCTAAAATTCACCTTTGGATATCTGCCAACTACTATTTTATTGACATGATTGTACATCAGTAAATAAGCCCGTTTGAGTAGAGGTTTGCTCGTGTGTCCCTGTGAGCTTAGCTCACTTTGTAAGGGATAATGCATGATATATGCAGGGGCAGGGGTTCGAACCCCGGACACCCCACTTATTCACCTTTAAGGTGAATTTCTCTAGCCGCTAGGCTGCTTGACCAAAAGAGGTTTGCTTGTGCATTTTTAATGGCTCGCTCATATTAGATTTGAGTTGATCTTTCAAGCTTACTATTTCGGGCCTGCTTTAAGAGCTCAAATGAATTTAACTAAGACATAAATACACAATTTTCTATGCAAAAGTTTCTTCTTTTGACTCCTTATACAATGTCCTAAGGGCACTTGTTAGCATTTTCCAAATAGGGCTACACAAATTATAATTTACAATTGGCCAAACAGATTCAAGAATGCACGAAAAAAAGCGTATTTCCTGAAATAATGCGACTAAATATGCATAAATGTGATAATTAACATGAAGTAAATATTAAATAGCAATACCATTTGATGATACTATTTGTATTATTAATAAATATGTGATAAATTTAGACATAATAAACCAGCTCGCCAACAAGTTGAGCACTCACTACAGCGTGTGAGTGAGCATGCACACTTCAATTGCTCACTGGCTCAGCTTATTGAGCCAGATAACGGGTTATGACTTATGAGCTGCGCATGTGCAACTTAACTCATTTCCACTCCTATCATCAAGACTGTGTATAACATAGCAACAATACCTCTAGAATGCAAAATAAATACTTGCAAGGCTAGATTAGAAGCCCGCCACTCAAGTAGCAGTTCCACTGCTCTTAGTCCTGCTGCAAACTAAGGATATCTGCAACAGGGGTAGATCCAAAACATAAGTACATGATGTACATAGAGACATGCACTGTAAGATGCTTGGTGAATAGCCCACCTTAATCGTCCCCTCAACCATCTGTTTGGTCAGGACCGCTACCTTGCATGAACTGAGGAGAAACAATAAATTGTGGTTGGCCTGGAACTGGTGCAGCAATTCCTGAAAAATCAAATATTTACGTATCACACCTATTTGCATAGAATTTAAAGTTATGCACTAAATAATAATAAATGGATTTTAGTGCCTTGTTCCATATGCAATCTTACAACACTGTACATATAAAACGAATCACCATTCTTTACAGGTTAGCTACTTTCCTGTCCATCAGAACTTCAATTACCTATATTTTAATTAAATAAACTTAACCCTCTATCATATATTACAACACCCTTAATTTTGTACATAAATGAAATTGCCTAAATATGTCGTATCATTCACTAATCTCATTGTATATACCAACAGCTGAGAAGTGTATGCGATCTGGCCTATCAATGCTTGTTAAGAATTGAAGGTTATTTGCTAATATGTTTTCAAAGAATAACCACCAAAGATGGCTGTTCATAAACAAAAAGGGGGTGTTTGTTTCAGAAATAAAAAAAATACATTCTCAAAAATAGAGGATGGGAAAAATGAATTCCTGTGTTCTGTAGAAAGGAACAAAAGTAATATGCCTAGGAATAAATTACCCAGGAATCTAGTTAACCCACGTTCTAGTCATTTATATTCCCATGGGAGAGGGGTGGGAAAATTCTATTCCCAAGAATGGAGAACCCACGTTCTGAGCAAAACTCATTTATACCCTCTCATTTTACTAGTGTGTTCCCCACGTTCTGATAAATTAATTAATGTAACAGTTTCTTTTTTTTGAGTAATGAGGCTTAAGGTCTATCAATGTAATGGTTCGTTTCTTTGAAATGTTCCTAGGACCAAACACTTTTTTGAAAAAAATCCTAGGAATAAAATTCTCATTATTGTTTTCGGAAAGTTATTCCAAGGAGTAACTTTTGCATCCGTGAAACAAACACCTTCAAAGGAATGGCCTGGGTCACAAATGGAAATTCTTTCAGACAGAAGACTGTACCGCTAGGATATGGGACTTGAATGGCAGGCACGGGTGAAGTTGTTATTGCATTAACATTGGACCCGCCATAGGGCACAATCTGATGACCTGGTACTGTATAACCCTGCATTGCTGTATAACCATGACCGCCAGGAATAGCTTGACCCAATTGTCCATAAGGATAAATAGCTGTATTCATCGCACCAGGAACACCGTATATCTGAAGGTACTGTTGTTGACCCGCATAAGGGTTGTACATACCCTATTGGACACGGTACAAGTTGAAAAAGTCAACATCTTACAAATAACATTGACATTTATCCTAAGCCAATTATAAAAAACTAATTTGACCTGTGGGTAGACGTATTCAGGTCCATATGCCGTATACCTGCAAAGATAAAACAACCACATTTAATGTTGAAAAGATCGCCTCTAAAGCATCATTCTGGTGTAATACATCCTGATCCACAATGCAGATGTGGTTAGGAACACCTCACATACATGGAGATTAATATTAAACAGTCATTGGTTTATTACATCCAATTGACATGTGTTTTCCATATACAGTGGGCCAGTAATTACCAGATCTCTCGGATTTTCATCTCCTAACTAACCACTAATCAAGTACTTGCAAGGACATGTTGTATGGGTCTAGTTGACCTCATCACTGTCATATACCAGTCAACAAAACACGAAAACTGGGTTCAAAAAGAGTTAAGAAACTGCTAAAATAAGCATGGACAGTTGGACACAAATAGAACCATAACACAGAAAAGAGAAGATCATTATTATTGGCAGACTGACTGAGAAAATAAATCTTCAAATTCAGTTTCTGCAATAGTGTGCAACAACATCCCACTCACCCATAAGGAGGATAAACCATTCCTTGTTGATAGCCATAGGAAAGCGGTTGCTGGTAGCCATAACCTCCAACGTAAGCACCACGGGCTGGTTGCAAACTTCCAACATAAGGGGATGCTGGTCTAACCCGTCCTATAGAAGACAAGAAGCAATCAGAAAATAGAAGCAATGTATGAAAATAGAAGCAATGTATATTTTATGTAGGAAGAGTAAACTAGAAACTTCTAGTTGCAGTAGACTGCTACGCATACCAAGGAAAGAATAATATAATACCGCTTGAGATAAACTCATTTCTTTACGCAAATCAAAGACAGTGGGTTAAAGGATCAATCAGACATAGATGGATAAAGAAGATTACGAGAGTACAGTCTATAGGAGTTACATAACTTGAGTCAAAACTCCAACCTATCATGCAACAAAAGATGAACAAGTATTCTTTTTCAGACAAATGTAGGTTTATAAAATGATAAGTAAAAAATTAAACTGTATACAGGAAAGCACAGGAACTCGTGGTTGTTCTAGCCTTGCCCGTGACTTTATCTTCTTATCCCAATAACTGAGGCATGTCAATGGGGGATTCCGATAATAAAAAATAAAACAACCGCAAATGACCATGATGATGATGATGATGATAATGATAATGTGACATAAACGATAATAGGTAGTCAATGCAAATAACTGAGTTGAGAATTAAATTTTAGTATTCCCATTTAGGTAAAAAGATGGATGAAAGGGTGGCATTTGAAAGTATGGAAGGTATGCATGAATTAAGAAATAATAGCATACCATAGGAGATAGGGGGTCCACGTGGACGACCATGCGAAGCCAAGTTACAATTAGCCCTTCTACCATCAATAACAGGACTTGGATCAGCACAGGCTCTCCGAGCAGCCTCTGGATCACGAAAAGTCACCTATACCCTCCAATTCCATGCATATAAGATAGAAACCAAGTCATTCTATAGTAAATGAAAAATGGAACCATGCTAGTATATATGATATGATCAAGACCGTAGCACCGACACTTCTGATCTGATCAGAGGTGTGTCAAGTGTCCAATAGGGTCCGACACGTAGATATGTGATTACATGTCATTTTCTCAAATTACTATCGGTGTGTCAGTGTCATGATCGGTATATGATAGAATATAAAAATCATACAAATGAACAAAGAAAGAAACAGGCTAGTAATAGTAATGTCAACAATTAATAAATTAATTGATAAAAGCAAAGATGCTCACAAAACCGTAGCCTTTGGATCGTCCGGTGTTCTTATCAGTGATGACGACGGCTTCAAGAATATCTCCAAATTGTTCAAAGTAACGGCGCATAGTTTCACTCTGAGTTTCCCATGCCAATCCACCAACGAAGACTTTGGTATAAGTTGTATCTCCAAAAGGAGAATTCAACAATTGAAACCCAGAACTCGAACTTGATCCTGAACTTGGACCCTGGTATGCCATTAATCACACTATTCTTCTTCACTTCCACACGCACCCACGGTTAATAAAATAAAATAAAAAAAAAAACAAAGAAGAATGAAAAATATAAACACACGAAATTATTAAGCGAAAAGGAAAAGGAAAAAAAAAAACACGAGTGTGGGTGCGTGTGGATGAGTGAGAATCGGAGGAAATAGAAGAAGGTGAGAGTGATGAGGGTAACCTAATAATAATTAATAGTAACAACGAATTAAAAAGGTTTTAATTCAATTGAAGGAAAAAAAGGGAAGAAATTGTAAACCCTAGAAAAGAGAAAGGTCGGTGGTGGAAAAGAGAGTTATTTATTGGAGTGAGAAGGGTGTGATTGTGGGGTTGAAAAAAATAAAAAAGGTGGTGGTGATGATAATTGGAATAGAATGGTCACACAGAACAGAATAGAATAGAAGAATACTTGGTAGTATACACACAACACAACAGTGGTAGAGAATCGAGAAAGAAAGAAAGAAAGAAAGAAATAAAAAAATAAGAGAAAACGAAAAGGAAATTTTTGGTAATCAATTATGGTTGTTGCCCATGATGGTTGACAGGGTGGAGAAGAGGAGAAGAAGAAGAAGAAAAGTGAAGGAAGTTATTCATTCTAATCTTAATTCTATTTTTGCATTTTGGATGCGTGTGTACGTTAGTGTTATTATGTAATCAACCAAAAAGATACTATAGAATACGAGCAGGAGCAAGTAACGGCGATAAAAGAAACGAACGGAACGGGAAAACAAAATTATAAATAAATAAAAAATAGAAATGAAAAAGTAGAGGCAGGGGCCGAGCCGGGCCAGGCCAGGCCAGGACAACACAGAGTTGTTGTGTTTTTGAGAGTTCCCAACTGGACAGCCTGCCATGCTGGTTAGGGCTGGACAAGAAAGAGCCAAACCGGCCCAAACTGCCCTACCCGCTTAGCCCGAACCGCTTCGGTCGGATTATCCGGTTAAACCGGGTGAAACGGTTTCACAAAAATGGGTTTGGTTGGTTTATAGTGGTCGGTTTCGGGTGGGCAGATCCAGCCCATCGAAAACCGTAACCGACCAAGAATACACAGCTACCATGGCCCAACTTACTATTGCACACTGACCCAATATGGAAGAAGCCCATTTTTAGATAAAGTCCAACATATATAATCTAAGGAAACCCTAATTTATTTTTCTCTGAGACACTACAGCCGCTGCTCTCTTCCTCAACCTTTGTCATATCTGTTGTTTTCGAGTTTAGAAAAAGTACCTTTTAAAAAAAAAAGAATTTACCACCGAAGATATCACCGGGTTGAGTCACGATCAGGTCACTCTCTTTAAGACGTTTCGCGGCACTACCCGAGTTTGTGCAAGGTAGACTAACAACTGTGCCGCCTCCAGGATAAAACACCTCAGTTCACCTGTTCGATTACGTACTGCACCGTAAGTAATCGTTCGAGAATTTACACCCTCAATATGGTATTAAACCACTCTGTATGGTACGAAGACCACTCGAAACCGAAGGGACAAAAAGGAGTAGAAAAAGAAGAAGGACTCGTCAACACAAGTCGAAGGAGGGAGAAGAGAGGAAAAGCACAGGAAGCATCAACTGTGAATTTCGGGGTCAGGAATAAGTGAGGTCGAGCTCTCCTTTTATAGGGAGAGTTCGTAACAAATCCGGCGTGGTTTTTGGGATTAAGTTAAGCGGATTAACTTAATCTTTAAGCAGGATTAGATCAACGAGTGGATATATCCGGAAAGACTTCCGCATATTCTGTTGGATCGGATCGGATCGGAATGGAGCTTATCCTTATCCGTAGAGCGCTTTCAGATAATTATTAAATTAACAAAAAATTAATTTAACAATTTCAGGTGATAAAAAATATATTCATTTTTTACTCGAATCCGGACCCAAGCCCAGCCCGGCCCGGACGGACGGCGGCGGCGGTGGCGTCGCGTGTGTGATATATATATTTTCGTAAGCACTCACCCGTTCGCAAAAGTGGGTACCCTGATAAGTGCCAGAAATTAGTTAAAATGAATATTTAATTTAAGCACTTTAGTAGCTTGTTTTGCAAGTTATCATAGGAAAAGCTCATAATTATTGATCGAATGCCAAAATATTGATCATATGTCTCACCCCATCCATTTGTGCAAGAAATAACAAGCTAGGACATGAAATTAAGCAAAGAAACATGAAGAAATGTTAAGGCTTGCTCGCTACAACGGAGGATTGGTCGCTATAGCGCGCCAAGGAAGGGAGAAATCAAGTTTCCATCGCTGCAGCGATGGATCTGGTCGCTATAGCGACCAAAGGCGGTTTGAACCCCGTTTGCTGACGTGGAGCAAACCCAAAGGCCAAGAAAGCTTTGATCGCTACAGCGACCAACTCATCGCTGTAGCGAGCCTTGAAAAAACCAGTTTATATATATATATATAGCCTTTCAGCTCATTTTTAGGTATTGTAATGTAATTAGATTTGGATTAGGTTCTATTTTTAGACATAAAATAGGGCTAAAAGAGGTGATCTTCATGGAGCAAGAGTGAAGGGAGTGTGGATTAACTAAGATTCTTTGGGAAATCAAGACTTAGCTTTGGATCTTCATATTTCTTTCCACTTTTGTATAGTTGTCATGACAATGACCAACTAACCTTCCCTTGTTGGGATTGGAGGTACTCAATATAGCTTAGATGTAATCTTTGATTTTGCAAATATATGATTCTAGTAATTTATGTAATATTGAAGTTATTCTTGCTTTTCATTCTTATGCTTGATTTAATTGTTATTGACAAATACTTTTGAATCTAGGTTTAGAATAATCTTCTATCAAAATAAGAAATTCTAGACATGGAATTGGATTTTGATAATCGCATAAAGTGTCGGAACGTAGTGCTTTCAGATCATTTGATAGACTGGGAAATCGTCGATTAAACGATATGATCGATCTCACGACGTCATTTGGACACAAATGATGTTGTCAAGTGATACGTGATAATTTCGCTAAAAAGCTAGAATCCATATGCATGATCATTAGAATATATTCGAGGCTAGATTGATGAACTCCGATCTCAACGCTTTTACGTCCTATTACTTGTCGTCTTTATTACCGCTTTTAAATTCCAATAGTTTATAAACAAACTTATAAACCCGAACTCAAAAATGATATCAGCTGTTGAATGGCTTGGAATAGCGCACCAGTCCCTGTGGAGACGATATAAAAATACTTACTTTTGTCTGATCGACAAAATGGCGCCGTTGCCGGGGACTGGTGTTTAGATATTTTGAGCATCGCAACAATTTGTATTGTTTTGAGCATCTGTATATATATCTTGTTAATATTTTTCGTTTCTTTTGTACATTGTTAAATTTTGTTTGCATTAACCCTCTTTGATATACAAAGAAAATTTTCTTGTTAGTTACACTCGTTTCAGATTCTCAAGATAAACGAAACCATGGCTGATCATGATTATTTCAACTTCTATACTCCATTTGAGTATGAATCCTATCAACAGTATCAACAATATCCTTCTGAAGATGAACAAATGTCAACAATGGAAAATATTTTGAATATGTTCATACAACAATCCATGATCAACATGCAAAATACCAACCAAAGATTGAGAGCTTTATCAAGTCAATTGGAAATTTTGCAAGTTCAATTAAATTTTTCACCAAGAATCATGGATGTTCAAACCAACAATTAATCCACTCTTAAATTCGGAGAGATTGTTGAAGAAGATGTTGATGAAACGGAGGAAGAGATAATGTTTGAAGGATGTGGTATAAGGAAAATAGTAGAAGAAATAGAGATACCACACGAAGTAGAATTTCCTCAAGAGTGGTCAGATTCTGAAGAGGCCAAAACTGTTGATAATGAAGAAGTGATGGATATAGAGAAAAAGGAACAGTTTCTTAACAAGGAAGAAATTTATGAAAAGAAGGGAATGAAAGTGAGCAAGGCAGAAATTGATTTTGTAAAAGATAATATATGTTCCTTGTTCAGCAAACTCTGTTTAGGGAGGACATGGACTCCACATCAGCTCTACTTCAAGTTCCTCCCAAAGAAAAGGAATACAAAGGCTGATGTGTTGTCCGTCTCATTTTGGCCACCTTAACGAAACAGGCGTCGAGCTAACGACGTAAAACAAGCGTTTGTTGGGAGGCAACCCAATTTTGTAAGTATTTATGCTTTATTAAATTATAATCCTCATAAAAATTTTCACATGAAGGGAATGTGGTACATTTCAATTTTCAAAAATTTTGTATTCTGTCATGGTCGCTATAGCGATCACTTCCGTCGCTGTAGCGATGAGTTAAAAATTTCAGCGTCTGATTCTCAGAGTCTGAAGGTCAGAGTCTGAAGATCCTTCAGACTCTGCGCTCGCTATAGCGATGGGTGGTTTGCTGTAGCGATGACAGAAAAACCTGTCAATACAGATTTCAATGCCACTAACTCCCATTAACTTTTTGTGATGAACTTATGTTTAATTATGCACTATTATTTATGTTCAATAATGTTGAATGAGTCATAGATTTGTGAATCACCAACAGATGCATGATAATGATAATGATAGAAATTGTTTGATGTGCGCAAAGCTAAGGTACTTGTTTCTTGCTTTTCTAGGTGTGTACTTGAATTTAAAACGAGTACTTTGCACAAAATTTATCTCATTCAGTTCTCCGCGATAACATGCTTATTATGTGAACCACTTATAACTAGCCTAAATGTGAGGAATCCTCAAGTGCTTTACATATATGCAGGAGACCGGCATTCATTGTTTCACTCAGTTGTTTTATGTTAAATCTGATAATTGTTTTGAACTGTATGAAAGCACAGAAATGATCAAGGCATTCTTTTTGAAATTGAGAAGAAACACTTGACCACGGAAAGCCTACCCAGTGAGAGAGTGAGTATTTGATAACCCCATTTGAGCCTAATGAATCAGAATCCTTAACTTTGAACTGTCAATATTCATAAGCACAATGCTTAATGAATTTGCCCAAGTTTTTCAAAATTCAGTTCATAGTTAAATCACTATTGGATTCTGATATTCTTGTCTTCATTTTGAACCCTAAACCATCATGTTTATTTGTCCCTTGTCTGATGATAAGGGAACATTCAATTAGGGTATTTATTTTGAATAAGTTGGGGAGAAAAGGGAGGTATTGAATGTCAAGTAATGGTGAACTTTGAAAATTGATCTTGACAACAAGAAAAAGAAAAAGAAAAGAAAAAGAGAAAAAATATATAATAAATCAAAAAAGTTGTCAAGATCAAAGTAATACTTGTATATCACCAAGGGTTGATAATGAGAAATTGGAGGAAGTTGTGTAAATAGAAAGAATGTTCCTCTTTGCTTGGCCATTTGAATTCAATTTTTCCCACATATGACTTTTCGTTTGGAATCCAAGCCAAGTTACAACCCTCAAAGACTTTTTGATCTATGCTTTTGTGCTTTTTGAGATGATATTTGGATGAACACATAACTTAATCAGGATGCAAGTAGATTTGCCGGATGAGTGTTCAAAACCCTCACTTCATGATTTCAATTTGTTTCATTTACTTTCAAAGAAGTGTGTTAGGTGTGGTTCATTGTTAATTATGTTATTGACTTGCATTGTGTGATATGAATTTTGTGTTTAGGACTTATGTCATATTCACAGTATATATCTGGATTAATGAGAAACTTCATACTTGCCCGCGCAATCCACATTTGAATTATGCTATCTGAAAACTTTTTATTTCTTTGCTTGTATTGTACTTGAGTCCTAGGTTTGTAAACATTTCCTTTTTTGAGTCTTTTTTTTAGGACAAACAAAGATTTAAGTTGGGGAGAGCCAAGGGCACACCCTTGAAGGTCACCCCCCACTTATATAAACACTACTAGTGGGTATGTCCTATCCAATGTGGGACATTTTTTCAATTCATACCAACACTAGTTCTTTCCTAAGGGACATGTGTTTATTCTTTCCAACTTCCACTCAAATTCACTAGTGTTCCAACAATCCCCCACTTGAATTTAAAAATGGTTTCGAGAAATAACGCCAAAGATGTCTCCGTAAGGTTGCTAGTAAACAAAGGTGTCGCCTACAACTTGAACCTTTGCATAGCGGATACTATTCCGATTTAACAAGAGTTGCCTACAGCATTGAACTTTATCTCAGACATAGAACCCACACACATACCTTTTCATAAGGTGTATTCTAAAGACCGTGCATTTATGGCCCTGCACGTCTATCCCGGTTTTAACGAACGCTCTATGAATTCTGCCTCGAAATTCCATAGGAACCAACCTCAGTTCCACATCCGTATAGGTGAGTCTATCAAGGGTGCTCCTGTAGCTATGTACCCCACTCAATATAAAGTATATATCTCATTAAGAGTTTCTATTATCTCATCCTTCTTTCACTGCAGGATCATGCTTCCTTAATCTTATCATAGCATGTTCTATCACTTCATGACTTGTTATTACCCATTGAACCTAAGTCTTGGGATCTCCAGTCATGTAGGTCGGGTTACCATCATTTAGTGAGTTATAGGCATTAGTCCCATCCTACTGGATGTACTTTGGACTTTCTCTCTAGTTAGTCCTTTCGTCAAAGGATCAGCTAAGTTTTCAGTCGTACGTACGAAATCAACTCTAACCGCTCCATTAGAGAGAAATTCTCTAATCGTACTGTGTTTTTGCCTTATCTGTCATTTCTTACCATTGTAATAACGATTCTTAATCTTAGCGATAGCCGCGGTACTATCACTATGAATTAACACAGCTGGCAACGGTTTTCCCATAAACGGATCTCAGCTAGCAAGCATCTTAGCCAACTTGCTTCTTCATTAGCAGTAGCTAGTGCTATCATCTCAGATTCCATTGTGGACTGAGCCATAATGGTTTGTTTCTTAGATTTCCAAGAAACAGCTCCTCCAGCTATGCTAAATATATAGCCACTGGTCGCTTTGGAATCATCTGATAAGGTGTTCCAATCTGCATCATTATACCCTTCAAGTACTGCAGGATATCTTTGGTAATGCAGTCCTAAAGTCATAGTCCTTTTTAGGTATCTCATGACTCTCTCAATCGCTTGCCAATGCTTATTGCTTGGCCAGCTTGTAAATCTGCATAAGAGTCCCACGACGTAGGCTATGTCGGGTCTAGTACAGTCAGTGGCATATCTGAGACTGCCAATGATGCTTGCATATTCAGTTTGTCTAACACCATCTCCAGTGTTCTTAAAGAGTTTTACACTTGGATCATAGGGTGTGCTCGCAGGTTTATAGTCAAAGTAGTTATATTTCCTTAAGATCTTCTCAACGTAGTGAGACTGATCCAAGGAAATTCCTTTTTCTGATCTTGTAATCTTAATGCCAAGAATTACATCAGCTTCTCCTAGGTCTTTCATATCAAAGTTTTTACTCAACAGTGATTTCACAGAATTTATGGCAGGAATGTTTGATCCAAATATGAGCAAGTCGTCTACATAGAGACATATGATTGTGCAAATGTTATTTTCATATTTGTAATAAATACATTTGTCACTTTCATTCACTTTGTACTCATTCGTCGTCATTAAGTTGTCAAACTTTTCATGCCATTGCTTATGGGCTTGTTTTAGACCATACAAAGATTTGTCTAACTTACAGACCTTGTTTTTCTGTCCAGGGATTACAAAACCTTCAGGTTGTTCCATATAGATTTCTTCTTCCAGCTCACCATTTAAAAAAGCAGTTTTCACATCCATTTGGTGTACAATTAAGTTATAAATGACAACTAAGGAAATTAGTACCCTTATGGATATGATTTGAGTAACTGGTGAGTAAGTATCGAAAAAATCTATATTTTCTCTTTGCTTGAAACCTTTGGCTACAAGGTGAGCCTTGTATTTATCAATGGATCCATCAGGTTTCAGTTTCTTTTTCAAAACCCATTTACAACCTATTGGTTTGCAGCCTGGAGGCAGTTCAACCAAGTGCCAGGTTCCGTTAGACTGTAGAGAATCCATTTAATCATTTATGGCTTCTTGCCATAAGTCAGCATCCAAGGAAGACAAGGCTTCCTTTAGAGTCGATGGATCCTCTTCTAATGTATAGGCCACATATTCGGGTCCATACTCTTTAGCAGTTCTTGCTCTCTTACTTCTTCGAAATTCTATAACATCTGATTGGATGTTTTCATCACTGTCTCTGAATACTGGAGTGTGATCAGGTGTAGTGTTCATACTTGTGCCCCCACTATTGCCCCCACTATTTCTTGATTTGAAGGGGAATTTCGTTTCATATAAGTCAGCGTCATTCGATTCTATGATCACTTTAGCTTTTAGGTCATAAAACCTATATGCTTTACTGTTTAAGGCATAACCAATGAATGCACATTCATAGGCTCTACTGGCGAGTTTGACTCTCTTGGGGTTAGGTATCCTAACATAGGCTAAACAACCCCAAGTTCAAAAATAAGACAAATTGAGTTGTCTTTTCTTCAAAATTTCATAGGGAGAAACTTTGTTCTTAGTTTTGAGTACTCTATTTAGCACATAGCAAACAGTCAATAAAATTTCTCCCCACCAATGAGGCGCTGCATCGGAATTAAGCATGATCGCAACTACTAATTCGGTAAAGGTTCTATTTTTTCTTTCAGCTTTACCGTTCATTTCAGGAGAATAAGGTGCAGTTGTTTCATGAATTATTCCGAGCTCTTTATAATACTCATTGAATGTGTGTGATAAATATTCAGTGCCTCTGTCACTACGAAAACGCTTGATTCTTTTATTGAATTGTGTTTCAATTTCTTTAACAAGTATTTTAAACATATCAAGCGCATCACTTTTATTTTTCATTAGATACACATAAGTGTAGTCGGAGCAGTCATCAATGAAGGTAATAAAATATCTTTGTCCATTTCTAGTCAAGTTACCATCAAGTTCGCATATATCAGAATGTATTAAATCAAATGGTTTAGTTTCTCTTGTTACTAATTTATGCGAGTCTTTTGTTATTTTTGCTTGACTACAAAACTGACATTTTTCAAAATCATTAGAAGATATTTTTGGAATTAATCCTAAACCGCTCATATTAGATATAATTCGTTTGTTTACGTAACAGAGTCGTGCATGCCAAATATTAAAATCATACAACATATAAGCATAAGAAGAAATTTTATTCATATCAATATTCAATTTAAACATGCCATCAGTGGCGTACCCTTTCCCAATAAAAACCCCTTCAAACCCAGCCTTATTTAAAAGAAACCCAGAAACAAGATTCTTCCTAATCTTTGGAGTGTGCATCACATCCTTCAATATCAGAGTCTTCCCGGAGGTAAATTTCAACTCCACGTCTCCGATTCCAACAACTTCAGTGGTGTGAGAATCTCCTAGCAGCACCTTCTGATCTTCAGCAGTAGTGTATGTTTTAAACATAGCACGGTCAAAGCAGACATGGCGAGAGGCGCCAGTGTCCATCCACCATCCATCAGATCCACCAACCATATTGGTTTCAGTTATCATAGCGGTGTACGGCTGCTCCTCAGTTGTTAAGTGAGCCTGAGCCGGTCTGTTAGATCTGTTCCTGCACTTGTGTGCCGTATGACCTGGTTGTCCGCAATTGTAGCAACTGAACGGTTGAGCCGGGTCATTCTTTGGTGGTTGCTGATTTTGGGCCTTTGGGGGGTTCCCATTCTTATTCCGATTGGAATTCTTATTTGCAGGGCGGTTCTGATTCTTAAATTGTTTGCCATTAGGCTTCAGAACAACACCTACAAATTTCTTTTTAGTGTTGTTGTTCGAGACAGCAAACACCTCTTCTTTTAGGTCTTGTTTCCTCGCTTTTTCTTCAATCCGAAGGCGAGTAATCATACTTTCAAGAGAAAACTCCTTAGTTTTATGTCTAAGGGTATTCTTGAAGTCCTTCCAGGCAGGAGGCAGTTTGTCAATAACAACAGCAATTTGAAATTGTTTGGGTAACTTCATACCGTCAGCATAAATTTCGTGAGCTATCTTCTGAATTTCATGAGATTGAGCCTCCACGGATTTGTCATCAGTCATCTTGTAGTTCAGGTATCGGCTGACAACATACTTCTTTGATCCAGCCTCTTCAGTATCATATTTTTTCTGAAGCGCATCCCAAACCTGTTTAGCAGTATCGTAGAGCCTGTACAGATCGTACATATCATCTCCGAGTCCATTCAGAATATAATTCTTACATAGATAATCATTATCTTTCCAGAGGGCGATATCCATGTTGGCCTGTTTCACCATCTCAGCATGTTTGTTATTCTCAGTAGGATCAGTTGTATCTGCGGGAGCAGACGTGCCTGTATCCATAGTACTCTTACCGTTATTATTCGATCCGCTTGGAATCGAACTCTCCGGTATCACAGGTATGTCCTCCTTCAAGACGTTGACAACTTTTTTCGTGGTTAGAAAAAATAACATCTTCTGTTGACAGCGCTTGAAGTGACTGCCATGAAACCGAAACGGCTTATTAAAGTCAACAGCTGTTCCAGACGCGGTAATTTCTTCGGTAGTCATGGTGTTTTTGAAACGTCTTAAAATTGTTGTTTTCGAGTTTAGAAAAAGTACCTTTTAAAAAAAAAGAATTTACCACCGAAGATATTACCGGGTTGAGTCACAATCAGGTCGCTCTCTTTAAGATGTTTCGCGGCACTACCCGAGTTTGTGCAAGGTAGACTAACAACCACGCCACCTCCAGGATAAAACAGCCCAGTTCACCTGTTCGATTACGTACTGCACCGTAAGTAATCGTTCGAGAATTTACACCCTCAATATGGTATTAAACCACTCTGTATGGTACGAAGACCACTCGAAACCGAAGGGACAGAAAAGAGTAGAAAAAGAAGAAGGACTCGTCAACACAAGTCGAAGGAGGGAGAAGAGAGGAAAAACTCAGGAAACATCAACTGTGAATTTCGGGGTCAGGAATAAGTGATGCCGAACTCTCATTTTATAGGGAGAGTTCGTAACAAATCCGGCATGATTTTTGGGATTAAGTTAAGCGGATTAACTTAATCTTTAAGCACACGCGGATTGGATCAACGAGTGGATATATCCGGAAAAACTTCCGGATATTCTGTTGGATCGGATCGGATGGGAATGGAGCTTATCCTTATCCGTAGAGCGCTTTCAGATAATTATTAAATTAACAAAAAATTAATTTAATAATTTCAGGTGATAAAAAATATATTCATTTTTTACCCGGACCCGGACCCAAGCCCAGCACAGCCCGGCCCGGCCGGACGGACGGCGGCGTCACACGTGTGATATATATATATATTTCCGTAAGCGCTCACCCGTTCACAAAAGTGGGTATCCCAAGGGCACACCCTTGGAGGTCACCCCCCACTTATATAAACACTACTAGTGGGTATGTCCTATCCAATGTGGGACATTTTTTCAATTCATATCAACATTAGTTCTTTCCTAAGGGACATGTGTTTATTCTTTCCAACTTCCACTCAAATTCACTAGTGTTCCAACAATATCTCTGAGTCTCATAAACAACAAATCCATTGATACCGAAAATACATTCATACCTAGAAACTAAATCCTAGTTCATCTTCCACCCCAATCATAAATCTTGAATCCGACCAAAAAACCCCTTTTCTTTTCTAAAAAGTAAATCTCTCACTCAATTTCCACTCTCTCCACCACAATCCTTCCCTCTCTTAGTTTTGTTCTTGGTTGATCTTGTTTCTTCTTATCTAAACCGAGTTTATCTATAAACTTGGTGTTTGTTTTTCCTCTCTTCTTTTTGATTACCGTATAAGCTTAGTGTGTTCTGTTTCTATCATTTATCTATTATTACTGTTCTTGGCCAAACCATAATTTGTTTATCATGTGAAATGCTAAAAAAAATTAATGGGATTTCAAATTGGCCCTTTTGTTGGATTAACCGATTGAACCCACCCGATTAACCACTTAACCCGATCAAACCGAAACCGAGTAAACCGACATAGTATTTGGGCGGAAATGGCCCTATGGTTTCCAGTCGTGGGCTTGGTCGGATTGAGGTTTTTGGACCGATTTTCAACCGAAACCGACCGATGTCCGACCCTAATGCTAGTCACCGTGGGGCCCACCCACGCCCTCTCCAGCCCTTCTCTTTTCATTTTTTTTGTTAAAGTGGTGCTAACAAGTGCTCTGATTGTATTGTTTAAAGGGTTATAGGACATTTGTTAGAGCACTCGTTAGGGATTTAAAAAAGAAAATTATTTATAAATTTTATGTAAAAATGTTCCAATGTGTTGATTACACAATTTTCAAAAAAATATTTCTTTTTTTATTTTTAAACAAGTGTCTCAAGAATACTTGTTAGTATTTCCATTGTTTAAAAAACTCGTTATAAGAAATTTTATTTTAAAAATATAAATTAAACATAAAGTAATTTAGTTACACAACTTTTATGCAAAAATTACTACTATTGGTTGTTAAACACTGCTCTAAGAATATTTGTTAGCATTTTCCCTTTTTTAAATACCTCAAATAACTCTGATAATTTAGATGAGCTTTGAAAATAACATTCTAAAAATAAGAAGAGAAAACACATATATCATTTCATTAATCAAAATGTTTCAATACAATTTGGTGGACTAAAAAAACACATATTTCATCCTTTAAGTGTGTGCTCTTCATATTTTAACATTTTTCGTAAAACTATTTTCAAACATCTTAACCCTTCACATTAACTATTTTCAACTTTCCCTCGAATATCTTTTTAACAAGATGAATGCAAAGGTGGAGTCCGTGTTTCCTTTTTTTACAAAAGCTATTTTTGGATTTCGCTAAGATTACCTGAGTTATTTGAGATATTAACCTTTTTTTTTTTATAAAATTGGTTGATTTTAATATATTTTTTATAGAATAAAATTTAGGTGAGTTGGACTCCGAAGGCTCACGAGTGCAGGGATGCGTTTACAGAGGTACTTACAGATCACCCACTAAGGAGATCCTCACATCGACAACGTGAATTGAGCCCACGACCTTGCAAACGAGTCAACTCTTTACCAATTGAATCAACATTCATTCGCTTAATTTTAATGATATTTAGTAATTATGAAAAAAATATGTATTGGAACACGAGAAACTCTTACACAGTCTCAAACCTAACACTTGACATTCAGACACATTCAATAAATACTTGTTAAAACATCAATGTTTATATTTTTTTTTTAAGAGAAATGATAACTTGACACAAAAAATCAGACACAAATACGACAACGTATTTGCATGATCACTTATACCATCATTTTTTTATTCTTTTATCAGAAATGATAACTTGACACAAAAAATGTGACACATATACGACACCATACACGTATTCCACTGTTGCTTAATACTTTTTTTTTTTTTAATTCCTTTTCTTCTCTTCCTCGCATGTAACCACCATCTCCTTCCTCTACCAAGCATTGTACAGAACCCATTTTTTTTTCCAACCATTCATGCTTCATTTGTCTTCCTCCAAAGCTCCAACTACAACAACACCACCACAGCCGTCACTTTCCGCCGTAAGTTAGGATGCGACGGTGGCTCATTTGAGATGTTTCGGCAACGAGGTACCTCACTCCGGTCATAAGTCACCTTCCACAATCGTCACCTTCTGGTCTCTCACTCTGGTCGTCTCAGATCTGGTGGTCTCTCGTCGTCTCAGATTCGGTCATCAGTCGTCTCACTGTGTCGTTACTTGCCGATCTGCATAGAAGATTAAGGGAAGGCGGTGTTGTAGAAAAGGTCGTCACCAACGTGGTTGTGATCTGAACGAGTCGTTGGTGGTGTGAGGGAGAAGACGATGTCGCCGGTGGCGTGATGAAGAGAAGATATGAACAGATTGATGGTGGTTGAGGATGGAGGGTGCGGTGGTGAAGGCGACGACGGAGGAGGACAATGGTGGTGAGGAGGATGGACGACGGAGGAGGACAGTGGTGGTGAGGAGAAACTGAGAGAAGGTAGAGAAGATGAGAGAAGAAGATGGGGTGTTGGGATTTTATAAAACTACCCCCTGTTTTATGGTTGAAATGGCTAAACTGCCAATGGTGTTGTATTTGTGTCAAATATTTTGTGTTCAGTTATCATTTCTCTTCTTTTATTCTTCTCTCACACAGAAGTACATCTCTCTTCACTAATATGCAAATAAACAACATTTCCTCTCCCTCTTTTCTGTTAATCCCTCCTCCTGCAACTCTCTCTTTCTCTCACCGGTGACTGTTGTCTCGTCGGCGTCGCTCTCTTCATCTCACCGGAGACCTCTCTCTCCATCTCATTGTGCTCTCGCGCCTTAGCTCTCACCGGTCACAACATCACCGAATATCGACTTCCGACCTATTGGGTTTCAGTAGGCAGTGGTTGTAGAGGAGAACAATGGCTGTAGGAGGAGAAGACGAGATCTGAATGGCGGTGGAGAAGAAAATATTTGAACGTGTCGTTCTCCAGATCTGAAACGGATTGTACATTGACGACGACAGTGTCGAGAAGGGTGGTGGTGACTGATGCGGATGACAGTGGTTATGTGGACGTAGGTTCTGGTGGTGAGAGGCGATGGTGGGAGGATGGTAGAAGGACGGTGGTGCCTGTTGGATGATCAGACAGTGAGAGAGAAGAGAATAATCAATTACAACAAATACCCTTCATTTTCGGTTAGAATTTCAAATATGCCATTGTTTTTTGTAGGAAATTACAAAATTACCCTTAATGTTGTATTTGTGTCAATATTTTTGTGTTCAGTTATCATTTCTCTTTTTATAATCAGAGATAAAGAGTGTCACATACACCAATCAAAAAACTCCAATGTTCTCTTGTTCTCCATTGTTGCTCGATTGGCATAGACAACACGTCGAAGATCCCTAACACTAACATAATCTCTTGTTCTGCAACAGGTTTGATTTTCGATATGCTAAAGCCGCATGAAATCAAAACGAAGCTCTTACACGCCTTCGCTGCATGTCAAACTCTCTCTCTCCTACTAGTTTTTGCATGTGTCACAACATTGTTTTGCCAACCGATGCCACAATTTCCTCCGCCTTCGGCAACATTGGAACAGTCAAACTTATTCCACGACTACATGTGTTTGAGAACTGACCACCGAACATTTACATTTCTGAATTACTTCGTCGTCATGGTGAGGACACAGATCGGAGTCGGTATTTCAATAGGAACCAAATCAACACCGCAACGAGACAGATAATTAAACAACATCATACAAGACAAATAGCAATTCAACGACACACTTAAGCGACGAAATTACAAAAGAAAAAGAAAATCTAAATCTATATTAAAACCACATATTTATTTAGATTAAAAAAATAGAATGAAAAAGATGAAGATCACCGATTTTAAGATACAGTAGTAATTTTCTTTAAAAAAAAGATATAGTAGCAATTTTAATTTAATCTGCCACGTCATAATTTTAGAATAAATAATGAGGTAATTGACAGATTTACCCTTGTGTGGCACACCCTAATTTTACTTGTGTGTTAGGATTGTTGTTTATCGAAAGGGTCGGTTGTAGTATTTTTGTTGTTCCCTCACACTCTCGAGAGTCTTCAATCGTTCGTTCGTCAACTATACTATACTCTGTGAATTTTTCACGAAAACATCTTCAATGGTGAGTAACTGGAAAAGAACACTTGGCAACGCAAGGTCGTTCGTGAACAATTCGATGGGTGGTCTGAGAGGAGGAAGCAACCTCGCTTCTTGGGTTGTCGCCGGAACCCTAGCTTATTATCTTTGGATCAAACCTGATCAAGATCTCAAACGCGAACAACAAGCAAAAGCTGCTATTGCTTCCTCTGATGATCCTTTTCGCTATGTTGAAACTCGAAAACCTGTTCCTGATCCTCAAGTTCGTTCCTCTTTTTTACCACTTTTACTTGCCTCTTCTCTATTATTATTGTTGTTGTTTTTTAATTTTCAATTTCAATTTTAGGTTACTGGTTTGATATATGGAAACAACAACAACAACAACAACAAAGACAAATCATTTAGGGCAGATGATTAGCTTGTAAGTTTCTTGCCTAATTACTTAATTATGTGCTGGGATTTCTAATCCGAGTTTAATGATTGTACACCGACAATGTATGTACTTCCGTTAATATTTCACCAACTTGACACGTTGTAAATAAGTTTTTCTAAAAGTAATACTACGTCGTGGCAAAATAGTGAAATTTGATCGGGGGTACGTGTAAACCTAATTTACATTGTTGGTGTATAGTTATTAAATTACTTTCTATATTGTACGGTGATATGCTAATGCGATGATGTGCCGATATGCTAATATTCTGATATGGCTATTTTTAAAATGTAAGATATTATAGACCTAGGATTGTGTTTGGATATGCATAAAAAAGTTCATTGAGTATGACAAATTTACTTGGATATTTAGTTCTTAGATGTTTTGTTGTAAAACTAGAGCATCGTTTTGGTTGGATGCATTAGGGTTTGGACTTGGAGAGAAACACAACTGAAAGAAATTACAAGTATTGAAAAGAACATAACTGTTAGAGGAGAAAAACATGCAGCAATCTTTTAAAGGCACACACATACAGCAATCTGAAAATGAAGAGTCGTGTGTTAAAATTGACCTAAATGAAGCCTAAATACTTGTGATTATAACATAAATGAGCGCATAATAAATCCATCCTTCCAAAACAGCGTGTTTCAATAAGTCAAATATTAAATAATGACGTAAACAAAACAGTCCTTTACATATTAGTTAGGAAAGAAAAACGGTGCGTTTACATTAGCGAGGAAATCCAAACGCAGCGTTCCGCGTGTTTAAAAATGATAGGGTTTTCGGTTTCTTGAAACCAGGTTGCAGAAGTCCAACCCAAGTCAGTCCGTGCTGTTCGTCTCTTCTTACTCGAAACGAACATAAAGCTTTACGATCCTTCTCAGAAATCACAATCTTGACCACGAAGTTCCCTTTTGGTGGTCTTGCTTGAATCGCAGCACGATTTCATGGGGGTTTATGATAGGATGGTATGATCCTACGTGCTAGCACTCGATCCTGACTACATTGCTTGTGATTATAACAAAAAAGCATAGAGAGATATCTTTCTCTTATCCATATTAAAAAATATATTTTAATTTCCTTTTAAACGTCCCATGAATATATTTTTCCCTAATCAATGTCAAAATGCTGCGAAATCCCATTAATTTATTGAAAATATGTCTCAAGTCTTGACTCTATTCAAAAGATCAAAGAAGTGGTTCTATGGATGTTCGCAAGTGAGAGAGAGTGGGAGAAGTTAATTTTAAAGTGAAAGGGGTAGAGGGAAAAGTTGGCCCGCAAGTGAGAACGAGTGGGGGGAAGTTGCTTGACGTCTCTGGTATATGGGAGTGGGCTGTAGGAGTGGTTTGTAACTGCTTCTTCTAGATAATGATCGGTTAAAAAATCCAGCCTTCCAAAACAGTGTGTTTCAACCAGTCAAATAATAAACAATGACATAAACAAAACAGTCCTTTACATATTAGCCAGTAAAGCAAAACGGTGCATTTAGATTAGTGAGGAAATCCAAACGCAGTGTTCTGTGTGTTTAAAAAAATTGGGTTTTTGGTTTCTCGAAACCAGGTTGCGAAGCCCAACCCAAGTCAGTCAGTGCTGTTCGTCTCTTCTCGCTTGAAACACACATAAAGCTTTATGATCCTTCTCAGAAATCGCGATCTTGACCACGAAACTCCCTTCTGGCGGTTTTGCTTGAATCGCAACAAAATTCCATGGGGGTGGATTATAGGATTGTAAGATCCTACATGCTAGCACTCCATCCTGACTGCATTGCTTGTGATTATAACAAAAAGAGCTGTGTTATTTGAACATCTATTTATATGACAACTTTTGAGACAACCAAAATTATACAAAGAAAATGAGGTATTGACACAAAAACCAAAGCAATAGAGAGAAAATAAAAACATAATGTGAGTATGAGAGAGAAAGTTGTCAAAAAATGGTTGTTCAAATATCATTTCTCTAACAAAAAAGCAGAGACATATCTTTCTCGTATCCATATTAAAAAATATATTAATTTCCTTTTAAACATGCAATGAATATACTTTTCCTTAATCAATGTCAAAATGCTGCGAAATACCTTTAATTTATTTAAAATATGTCTTAAGTTTTGACTCTACTCATTAGCTTACTATTTACCGTGCCACAATCCTCTTTGCTTAGTTTTTCGGGGAGGAGGCATAATCTTGCTTATACACCTTCTTCACTTGTGTGCTTTCTATTTGGCTCATATAAGGAACTGCAGACCAGCCACCCTCAGACCACATAATATGATGTGTGTCGAAAGCAGGAGCCTGATGCCAATTTCCTTGTCAGATGACCAAACTCTTATATCTCTGTCCAACTTCTCTGTTTCTGTCTGTACCTTCAACCATTCCGATTCCATCATGGTATTCACCAGCACAATGCCTTTCTTCCATTCCAGTAGTTTCCTTATTGCCGTCATTACTCAAACCTGATTCATCATTAGTTCGCATTGAAACTCGGTTCGCAATTCTTCTCTCCAAGATTATAATTAACCTCTATATAACATAGGAGCTCATAACTTCATCCACATCTTCATCATCATCATCATCCTGCTCTATAACTGGTTCAGGAAGCACGTGATTGTGAACATAAGATTTTGGATCAAGCTCTTGAATAACTCCAGAAACAGAAGAACACGGGGGACTGAATTCCCATATGAATTGGATTCAACACTAATTGTTTCTGGGGAATGTGACTCTTCTTGAGTACCCATTATCCTGACATTGGAAATCAAATGATGGACTTGGTGCCATTCAAAAAAATAAATTATTGACTTGGTCTCTTTTGTTTAATTGGGTGCTTCTCATGCATCACAGTGGATGAGTTCCATTTACATGGGACTTTGATTGGCCTGAGCTTTGAGGTAAAATCCGACAGTGCCACATCATCACTGGCCCGCTGGCCGGAGATGGCTCAGCTCCTCGTACACACCGTTGTTGAAGATGGATTCTCGTGTCTGTTAAGATGACTGGTCCTCTATGGATCACCGGCGACGAAGCGCAGACATTAATCCCATCCGCATTCTCCATGACTCATCCATTATCCGGTGAGTTTCTCTGGGTGATCACTTCTTCCCACTGACCGGAAAATTCACCCCTCATCATGCAATGCGACAAACAATATAAATATTAACACAATATTAGGTAGGGAACAATCATAATAATTACTAGTACCTTGAACAAGCTCTTCTAAAAGAAAGGACATCAACACAATAACGTACCAAACAAAATTTAAAAATGAATTAATATTTAAAGATGTAAAGAATCACTGAGTTTTTTGCTGGAAAAACAAAAGAGCCTCATTCAGATGAGTTGAAAGAGTCCAAAGTCCAAACCATATTGTCTCAAGTTGCACTCTAAACTCTAAAGCATCCTATCTATATTACAATTATACATTTTTTAAAATATAAAAGTGGCTTGGATACTTTATGGATATGTATGGGTGAAGTATCAAAGAGTATTGGTATCGTATTGGACGTGTCCTTTATGGATGCACGAAGGGATTGCATATATGAATGCTTCATGGTTAGACGATTTTTTAATATAAAAGTGGCTTGGATACTTTATGCATATGTATAGGTGAAGTATCGAAGAATATTGGCATGGTTTTGGACATGTTTCCTTTATGGATACATGAAGGGATTGCATATATGAATGCTTCATGGCCAATATGTTTTTCTTGTATTTGGGTTTGTGATTGCTTGATTATTTGGGTTTTAATGCTCTGATATTAGAGGCATAAATATATCGATTTATTGATTCATTTATGATGACGTTCTTGGCAGGAATCAAAATGGAAACAATCAACAGGGAGACTTATATTATTTTTGGATACAGGGTCAGTTTCAACTTGTTTTCGCTCTCCCTTAGCAGGAATCAAAATACTGTATTACTATTAAGGATATAGTAAATTAAGTTTTGTTTTGTTTTACATAGCAGCAGTGCTCTCCCTTCTAATGTTATAGTGTAATTTCTTGAGTTTTGAGAATGACTGTTGGTAACAACCCATTCTTCAGGAAACATGTTATTAATAATTAATAAGTCCTGCCATTATAATCCATTATTACTCATGAAACAGTGTTTGGGTTGTTGAAGTTAAATAAAAATATTGCATTAGTAGCTTTTTTTTTTGTTTTGAAGGAATTGCATTAGTAGCTCTGTTTATTACTCTCATGTTCCTTTTTAATCGTCACATTTTCACTTTTTACACAAACCAAGACAACAAATACTTTTACTATTTTTATACAACAATTTATCTTTTTCATATAATAGCTTTAATTATTTAACATCTCATTTCATATATTTCTCTCTCTGCAATAAATATCTAAGGGTAATATAGGTAAAATACTCCCTCCGTTCCTTTTTAATTGTCACTTTTGAAGAAAAATTTTGTTCCTTTTTAAGTGTCACTTTCAAAGTTCAATGCAACTTTAAATATTGTTTTACCAATATTATCCTTAGTTATTTATTATGGAGAGAGAAATATATGAGATAATATATTAAATGAATAAGACTATTATAGTAAAAATACAAATTATTGTATCAAAAGTAGTGACATTTATTAATTATCTTGGTTTGTGTAAAATGTCAAATAGTGACAATTAAAAAGGAACGGAGGTAGTAATATTTAATGATGTATTTGATTATGAAAATGACAGTTAATTAAAAACAAAAAAATTTATGCAAAAACGTGAGCTTCAAACTATGTGTGTATTTTCTTGAAAATCCACGAAACTCACATTTGATGACAATTATTCCCATGGTTCTCTCTGAATTTTATGCTCACAAGTCGGAACGTGTTTTTTGTCATTTTAAAGATAATAAAGCTTATTGCATGCCAATGCTATTTGGTTTCTATGTTCTCCAAATCTGAAACCTCAGACAATTTTTACCCACCTGTTTGAAATTAAATTGACTAGGTAGAAGAGTTTCCGTATGAATAAACCAACAGTTTTGTGTTTTAAACTGCCCCCCTCTCTGGCTCGCTCCGTCCAATTTAATCTCTAAAATATATAAAATCAATAACTAGTTTGTAAAAGTATATTTAATCGGTCAATTTAGTCTCTAAAAATATATGAAAATTTGGCATGTTAGCCCCTGAAAAGCAAGAACATCACCAATGGGAGTATCTTAGATTGTTCCATAGCAAGGTGAACCCCTATCTTATATTTTCTTCTCATCGGAGGAACAGACTGTTGGACGGTTAATAACCAACACCAGAATAAAGTATGTGTCATGGATATCAAGATGCTGCGATGGATGTGTGGTAAGACTAGACGAGATATAATTAGACCAAATATAAATCCAAATATGAATTTAGACCTGCTCTAATATCTTAATAGCATGAACTTGATTGACGAGTTTATATATCTACTCTTTAGACTTCTGAAATAAGTTGCCACCAAAATGACAATACTAATCTTTCTGCTATATATTCCTTAAAAAAAAATTACCTTTCTACTATAAAACTTTTGACATGTGTCCTTTTTTCTATTTTTTTTAAAAGAAAAAGAAAAACAACCCTTACATATATTTTCATTCATTTTTAAAAGTGACAAGTTATTTATCAATTACGTCTTCTTTCATTTCATTGTTTTCACGTTATTTTCTGCAAATGAGTCTTAAAAAGTGTCTTTGAAATATACAATTTATACACAAGACAATTTTTTGTCACTAATACATAATTCAATTTTTTTTATATCCTCTACATAAAAATGAGAATATCTATAATATATTATTATATTTTATTTATTATACCAAGAGACATGTTTGTCACGAAGTTTTTTTTTATATATCTTCTGTACAAAAAAATTATAATACACCAATTATATTTTTTTTACACTTAATTATTTTCACATTGTTTGGGTCACTAAAGAGTGATGTTGGGGTGGCATACAATTCTCACGCTTGACAACTGTTTGTCATTAATCAATTAGTTAAATTTATTTTTTTTTATATATTATAATTGAGAATAAGTAGGGGTGGCAACTTGGTCCACCAAATCCATATACATCCAATCCATCCACCAAACAAAATTTTTGTTATTGGATTGGTTTTGGATCCAACCATTTAGAACAATGGATGGATTTGATCCATCCACCTTATTTTAAAAGTCCAATGGATTTTTTTTAAAAAAAACAAATCCATTGGATCATTTTAAATAATAAAAACATGTTAATTTAAAAAAATAAAAATAACTTATTTACAAAAAAAATTATAAAAAAACTGAAACAATTGAAAAAAAAAACTGAAAGAAAAAAAAATTAAAATTTTTTAATATTAACATATTATTTATTTAATATTATTTTAACATTGACGGTGGTCAACGCCAGAGGTCCGCCGTAAACCACTGCTCGCCGCCGTAATCTTGTCGGAGCTCCGGTCAACCGCCGTCGTGATTCGCCGGAGCACCACCATGGTCAACGCGGTCAAACAACGGTCAACGGTGGTCAATGCCGGTCAACGGTTGTCAACGGCGGTCAACGGCTGTGGTGGTCTGTCAACAGATGTGCACCACCACCTATTATTATATATTTAATTTAGTTTGGGCTGAGACAAAAATCAAGTTTGGGCTTGATAATAAAATATGTTTTGGACTTAGACATAAATAAATATGTTGTATATTTTTACTTTTGACACCAATTAATTAACTAAATATTTATGAAATACAAATTAAATAAATAACACATTTTATTTGATGGATCGGATGGACAATCCATCCGTTAAAATCTAGTAATGGATGGTCAATATACTTAATGGATGGATCAGATGGTTTTTTTTAACAAAAAATTAGTGGATTGTAATGGATTAATGGATTTCTTTTGATCCATCCATTAAGATCCAAATCCATATCCATCCAATCCATCCATTTTGCCACCCCTAAGAATAAGGGCCCGTTTGGATTAGCTTATTTTAGAGCTTATATAAAATAGCTTATGCAAATAAATAAGTTTTTATGTATTATTTATAAGTTTTTAAGGTAGTTTATGAAAAAACAGATTATGGAGATACAATTTTCGTTAGTGAGCCTATAAATTAAAATAAAAGCTAATTTATTTACATAACTTATTTTTCATAAGTTTAAAATAAGCTCAAACCAAACGGGGTCTAATTATAATATAATAAAATAATAATAATTTATTATGAAAATCATAGATAGGACAGATGTCAACACAAACATAATTGATTATAATTACTACGAAAGTCTACACAAACATAATTGACTATTATGAAAGAGTTTGTCATTAATCAAGTAGTAATCAATAGATAAAATTAGTTTTTTTTTAATATCATCAACATAAAAATAAGAGCGAATATAATACACTTGCTATAAATAAGAATAATTATAATACCATAAATATAATATTTTCACATTTCAATTTTTGAACGTTTTTTTTTAATGAGCTGCTGAAAAAGTCTTTGACACATGCAATTCATACACATGTCAAATGTTTGTTTTTTACTAATCAATTACGTACATTTAGTATTTTTTTGATATCTTCTCAATTAAAAAAAATTATAACATTAATTTAGTTTTCTTCCACTAATACATAAGACAAATATTTGTGATTAAAGAATTAGTTAAAATTAGTGTTTTTTTTAATATCATCGACAAAAAATGACAACAACTATAAAACACTATAATTTTTCACCCTTCAATTTTTTAACACTTTTTTTATAAATAAGCCACTAAAGAAGACGTTGACACACGGTTCGTATTTGAGACAAATGTCTGTTTGCTATTGATCAATTAGTTCATTCAAATTAGTATTTTGTTTGATATATTTTAAATAAAAAATAGTTTGTGATGAAAGAGTTAGTTAATTTATTTTTAATATCGTCAAAAGAAAAACGAGAACAATTATATTACACTACCTCTAAAAAACAATTATAATACACTAACCATAAATTTCAGACTTCAATTTTATTCAAATTGTTTCTGCAGAAACAATTCACTTAAGAAGTCTTTGAAGCGTTCACATTTTACCCAATTGTTTTATACAGAGTACTCATTGATCAATTTCAACATCAAGTTTACAAAAGCAAGCATGATTCGGTTGTGTTCTCAGTCGGTGTTCAATCCATGATGATAAAATAAACACATATTTAATTTATCATCCATAATTATAAAAAAATATAGGACAAATATTTGTCACCGATACATAAAAAAAACACATGATAAATATTTGTCCCTAATAAGTATAAAAAATATGGGAAAAATATTTATGATTGATACATAAAGGATTGTGAAACAAAAATAAAATGACATTTGTTATTATAAAAAACATGAGACAACCCTCCTCAACGAAGGTTTGAGATTCTTTTGATATCTGGGACAACTTTCTTGTCACCGGCATCGACGAGTGCGGGAGGATTGGCAATTAAATTATGAGACACTGAAGGTCAGATGATTGGGAGAGTGTGATTCCCCCTCTGGTGGCTTTGGATTCAGTGAACTTGATGGTCCTTTGCAAACACTACATCTGAAAAGTTGTGTTAACTTATGATTTGCATATTTATGTTCAATTAGAACATACAATTGGGGGGTTGGGTAGGTCAATTGATTTGAGTTAAGTTGTTAAAGGAGTAGAGGAATTCAAGTCCTAACAAGGAAAAAAATACTAACATATTGGCATCTGTCATTAATAACAAATTAGAGATTTAAAAAATTAATTAAGAGGTCACATGCATATATGTTTCTCACACCACTGTTTCTTGTTTTTCGCTTTTGAACCCGTTTGGATTAGACTTATTTTGAGCTTATACAAATAAAAAAATTATGTTAATTTATAAGTTCTCACTAACAAAAATTGTATTTTTATAGACTACATTTACAAACTTATGAATAATACATAAAAGCTAATTCATTTTCATAAGCTATTTTACATAATCTCAAAATAAACCTTATCCAAACGGACCCTATGCAATTCATAGGGCTTAATGTGTTTGATTATTTGCTGCAAATATGTTTTTTTAAGAGTAGCACAAATACGTTGTCGAGCAATATTTCATGTAATTTTATTGGGTTGTGCTAATAGAAGGAAACAAAAAATAGTAGGTTAACATTGAAATCAACAATTTTTTTACTTTTAAAAAGTTGAATCCCAACTTTTCACCATTTCTCAATATATTTTTTTCTATTTTAATTCTCATAACCAATGCCTTAATGACACTATTTAACATTTACCAATTTTATTTTATGGTGCTTCAATTGGATTTGATGACCAAAAGAATAACACACCATTTTTATCATTTACTCCCTACGTGTACCCAATAATACAATGGAGTAGTCATTTGACGTCCTGGCAGTTGTCACTGAACGGAATTCTAAACAATTTTGGTGTTAGGAGGAATCAGACTCCCTTCCCCTCCTAAAAATTGAACTAAACACAAAAATAAAATGCACTCCCTCCCCTCCAAAAACTCCGAACCAAACAGACCCTAATTGGGCACCCTGTAGAAATAAGAGGTTTACATTTGGATTGGTTCATAGTGATATGACCATTTTTTAACACACCCACCAGTAATCTGAAGCAGCTATTTCTGCTAAACATTTTGTTCGTTTGGCATTTTCGTAAGCAACAAGAATTAGAGGCAGTCCTCTAACTCATTGGACTTTTCCTAATGATGTGCACCAGCGAAGTTCAACAAAGAAAAAAAATCAATTTTTTTCTTCTATAAAAGCGAAATGGATCTTAACACATGAAAATCAAGCATATTGCACCAGTGCATTTGCGTATTTTACCTAGAGAGAATAAATCATTGATAGTAAAGTTGGTCAATAGTTTTAACTAAACCAACAGGGCTAGACTAGTTCCTAGCATAACCATGCTTTCACTGTTTATAAAAATTTTACTCCTTTTGAGAACATGCGAGAAACCAATCATTTTCCAGGGAGGAAAATTCACACAGCTCCCTGCTCAAAAGGAACGCGTACAAATAGTCGACCATGCAAACTAACAACAGCAGATGTCTGGAGTGGATCAATTCTCGCAGGTAAGTTCACAACCTGAAAAAAAAAAAAACAGCTAATTTCATTTACCCATTTTCAAATCACAAGCCAAGCTAATGTTTCGCAACAGTTAATATTGCTGTACTAAGGTGATATATTCTACTGCTACTGTTAACATTGTGATATCCTGATGAAAATAGTAAATATATCACGGTATTTGTTGAGAGAAGATAGAGTTACCTTTTTGAAGGGGGTAATACCCCATGGATTGTCAACATTTTCTGGCATACCAGTTATAACAAGTCGTCCAACTGGATCAGATTGGACCCGTACCTGGATTCATTCAATCAATCAAAGTAAGTAATAAAAACATAAACCAAGGAAGGCAAAATCATAAAGGAAAAAAAAAAAAAACTCTTAAATGACTCTCTCCAAAACTAAGCAAGTGAAAACATCCATCCTTAAATAATTGAGCGATTATGATCACAATGGCATAAAATTAAGTCCACTCTTGTTCACTTTAGAGAAAACCACTGATAAGAATTTTTTTGGATCATGAAATACAAGTAGGGACTAATTTTTAGCATGATAATGCCATCAAATTACTCCCAACACATACAAAACTATGGTGGAAGCATTTCTCATGAAAATGAATCCAACATCCAAAACAGCTCAGTAAAAAGTGTTTGTAAAAAAAACAAGTAAAAAGTGTTTGTTTGTACATCCTACTTTATACATCTAAGCTTAAGAACCAAAACCTATAATATGTTGCAATAATTTAAGCATTTGCCAAGTTTTTTATTACCGGTCAGTTTTAGGTAATTAAGACTCGTCAATGAAAACCAACATTTTTTTGGGGTATGTAGACGAAGTGGTAAGCACCACTAAAACTCACAGTCACAACTGCGAGGTACCGGGTTTGAACCCGGGTGAAGGTGTCCAACCTAGTAATTTCTGCATTGCCAGTTGCGCTAGGCTTTATAGACAAACCGACATATTTTTGATTCAATAGAACTAGGTACCTTAATATTAAGTAAGTTTTACCCGCACAAAAATAACAAAGGATAAAGATAAAAGAACTACATACCTCTTCACGAAGGAGCCCAGGAACTAGAGCATACACTTCAAAACAATCCTTCTGGACAAGGATGTAGCAAACAATCGTAAAAAAAATCAATTTAAAGGAAACAATTCTGCCATTATGATACATAAAAGGACATGAATCGGATAAAGAGAAAAACCAAACTGACTGACCGTTTCCCGCACATTGATCTTCACCCAATCAGCTGGGGGTCCAATGTCCACTACTGCTGTGACCAATCTACCAGATGAAAATCATTTAGCCATGGTTATTACTTATTAGAAATACAAAACTTTAATGATGCATTTAGAATTTGGAGGGTGACCCAAGTGACCTGATAACAGATGACTCAAAGCATCTTTAGAATTTGGGTCGGGTCTAACCCATCCCTACAAAATCAGCTTATAGAGAGAGGGTCTAACTCATATCTACAAAACCGGCTTATAGAGAGGGATGCCTCCTACCTATAAACGCATTTTCAAGCCTTATCTTATCCAATATGAAACTCTTAACAGCTGCCTCTCAATTATTTCAGATTTCAAGTAGGAATTATTAATGGTTAAATGGATTATGGTGTCAGTAATATAGATGGTATCCACACTGACATCATGCAAAATATCAAAGCATCCCCAATCCACATTTGCTTTGTCTGTGTATTGATTCACAAAATAGTAGGGGAGGAAAGATGGAATTACAGAAACCTTAAGAGAAGTCTTCAAGGACTTGAATAACATATGGACAGGGGCAGTACCATTGGGTGGGGGGACGCACAGAATCGCTCTGGTTAATTCTTTATTTTATTTTGCAGTAAAACAATAAATCTAATAAAAAACAGAATTATTGATTAATTTTGAACAATTATGCTATTATGATGCTCTTGTTGATTAACAAAACTTGTTATAATGAAGGGAACTCACATGGGGGTCAATACAGTGAAATAAAAGATAGTAGATGGAGAAACCAACAGTGAAACAGACATAAATTATATTATATTATATTTCAATTTTCGATTGATAGAAAAGACCAGTAACTTAACTGCCTATCTCCTTCTATATTTGCAGCTCTGTCGGCATGGTCCATACCAGATGGAGTTCTCTGTTTGTTGATCACACCTAATTCATTGAAGCAATGAAGAAATTATGATGCAAGTAAGTTATAGGATAGTCAATGTTGGTTGTAATGAGCATACCGATATTTTTTAGGTTCTTTTCACGTTTTGGTGTGGGACTGAAGTTCTTGTCCTGTGCAAGAAAATACAAAGAGGTCAAGTGATTGAAACATCAAACCAATATATAAACAGAACAAATGACAATAAGAAGGGGAATAGAAATTCAAAGATCCCAACAGACCTTAACAGCTGACTCAGCAACCTCACCATATCCCATAAGGCGCTGAGCATGCCAACCTTGCATTGCACGTGCTGCCGCATCCCTCCGCGCCCTACCTGAGCCTGGAGCCTGATAAACAGTGGTCTGCAAAAGAAATTCATCATTTCAACACTCTCCTTGCTTTTCATTTTGCTGGAGCTAACCAGCAGAAGATTCAAGGAACTCTAGACAAGAGGCTTTACAGTTTGAGGGTTTTAGTGACACAACACCCACACCCATCTGCATTTATCAGCATGGCCAGTAATGGATGTGATATCCAGCATTGTTGGCTACTCTATTGGTTTCTCCTTTCATTTGTTTCTTAAAATCAGTATTATTATCAAAGAGATATGAAGAATTTGAGACACTGGACAATGACTTATCTCCAATTTGGATGTTGTTACCAATTGTCAGTTTCAAAGAAACTCTTTTAAATGCATCATAATAAGTTTTTCATTTCTAGGTATTCGTTGGCGTTTGCAAAATGTAGGCCCTCTAGTACACATGAAAGTTCACAGTATGTTCCCCTATATTAATTACAAATGCATCAAATAGAAGTAGCTTTTATTGATGAAAAACTTATGAGCCATTTTTTGGGATTCTGTTTCTTATCTATCTATATATATATATCTATCAAGGTACATCAAGTTATCATTCAATGCTCTGATCATAAACAAAAATTCATTCAGTTCCTTATTTTTTTTCCGCTTAACTGTGTGCTAAAGAAAACAAAAGTATGATTCTGAAATATTTCTTTTTTTTTTACTCTATCAGGTCAACATATAAAGTTTGTTGTTTTTATTCTAGCAATCATGTTCAAATCCAGTAATGTGAAGAGTTTTTGCTTCACACCTCAACTTCTGTTTCTAATGCAAGATATGTGTATAACTGCAGAATCAAACCCATTCCAGAGGGGCACAAAGAGGATCTTGTTTATCTAAAATTACCTATATGTAAACATGAAATCATATAATCAGAGGGGGACAAAAAGCGACATACAAACCTCTTTTTCCACACTCGAAGGTTGATGGAGTGATCCGACAGGGAGCTGTAGCTCCCCAATCTCTCTCTTATGCTTTTCATACTCTAAAAGTGCCTGCACGAATTGAGATTTTTCAGACATCAGACACAAAGGAAACAGAAGATCAGGCAAGTGGCTAGAAAAAGGCAACAAAGCAAAAGTCACACTTGAAATAGTACAGGACAGAAAAGCATGTAATAACGGAAAATCTTGGTTTCATTTTCATTGGTATCCAGATGTTCTGTCACAAGGACAACTCATGCCATGAGATGGTAATATAGAGGCAGAAGACACTTTTTCCAAATTCACGCCAAAACTGATGCAAATCGTCTCTCGTTGATATAGGCTACAAATTGTATCTATTTACTAAGCATAAACTAATGAAACATAAATGTTACCTTCTCATAAAAGATTCTAAACGTCCATGAGACTGTAGTGCAAGTCCTGTGGTAGAGAATGTATTCAGTAAGATAATGAACAGAAAAGGGATCTTTGTCTTTAAGTGAATTATTGAAAGTTTTTATCTTTCAGAGACTGAATTATCTATGTCCATAACAACTAGTTATGAGCACAACTCAGAAGAGTACAAAACTAAATCAAAGTAAACAGCAGAAATGCGAGATGACAGGCTATGCTTAATAAGAACTACTGAACAATAATATATCCAGGCCTTACTTAGGAGGGTGGAAAGACTCTCCTACTGAACGCCACAACTTCGATGCAGTTACCTACATGTAATCGGTCAACAAGGTCGGTTATTTATTTTTGAGCAGGCAAAAACATAGTATTAGTAATAAGAAATGGCCAAAAACAAAACAGAACTAAATAAAGATCCCAAAACATATTAGCACTAAATGAAATAAAAATGAAGAATACCAAACAAACTAGAATATAATGATATGTTCTCAAACAACGACAACCAAGTCTTATCACACTAGATGGGAAATGTACGTTTCTGACAGCATTGTTAAAACTATAAAATGCAAAAACTATGGTGATGGGCTATAAGCATGCAAAGAATGAGCAATAACAAAGCAGATGGATCTATACCACTTCATAGCCACCTAGTCTGATGACAGCTCTCCATAACCTGCAGCCGATGAGAAAATAAGCAATCCACTATCAGAACAGTTAATAAATAAAAAAAAATAAAAATTCAAAACTAGTATACGTTGGGGAGTCTAGTCTAGGGAGAGCAACAACAGGCTAATACTTCAGAACCACTAGAGAGAGAGACCACATCTCCACCCAAAACCTTACGGCATTAGGTAGCATTTAGCCGCCCATTTGAAAATAATTGTGAGAAAAAGGATACATACTTGAGGCAATTCAATGGGACTTGATAAAACTTGGGAGGCTTAAATTCCAAGGACCTCGATCTGTAGAAATGCTCGAGCTCTTTCATGAACGCTTCTCGCTCCATAGGCGTACCGGCTTCATCGTAAGCAGCCATCTACAATTAAAATGTATTCAAAACAATGGTCCTTATAATAAAATAATGAAATAAAACAGAAAGTAGTTACTACCTCGCCAGCATTGTTATTATTATTGTTCACTTCTGTAACGTTCTTAACTTTAGGTTTTGGTTGTTGTTCAAGTTGAGGAGTGGGGGTAGAATTGACTTTTGTGTCATCAGCAGCATCTCCTTGATCAAGCATTTCTTGATCAGCAGCATTCTGATTTTGTGAATGAACGAGATCCATTTCATGACCCTCCATTGATTTCTGAGTAAGTAGGGTTTTGTAAGGGGTTATTTATTAGTCACAAAAATAAACAAAAAATGAGAAAGAGAAGCGACGGTAGTGTACCTTGTTGAAAATGTAGGGATAGATTATTGAGAATACGAATAGCAGAAAGAAGAATAATTAATTGAATGAATCAGGGAATTAATTAGAGTTATTATACTGATATCATATCATAACATTGAATAATGAATGATTCATAGTTTGAATGAATGGATAATTGGGTGAGTCACGTGTGTATGTATCAAGAGACACGCGACGAATTGTTTGGGTTTATCACAACGCCGCTTTTCAGTATCACCAGCTCCACCTCTCCATGGCTCACTCTTCTTTCTCTTTCTCTTTCTCGGGATCGTTCGTTTCTTCCATTCCAATTTTACTATTTTATCCCTACATTCATTCTTCATTTCTTTTCTCTCTCAACACATATTTTTACCCTTTTGCGTCGCTAAAAAAATATTTGGGGTGAAGCAAAATTATTTTTCTTTGGTTACATGAGAGAAGAAAAAAAAACAAAAACAAAAGAAAAAGAAGCAAAGTAAAATTGCGTCCTAATAAAGGACACTCTCATAACATCAGCTAGTAAGGCTACGGATAGATATGATAATAGTTGATGTACCTCACAAGACACTCTGAATGATTAGCACCTAGTTTTGCAAGTATATGTGCGAATACATCTGAATGAGTTCCAAGAGGTTCGCATAGTGATGAAGCATCGACACTTCTTTTGACACTAAGTGCACTACATGAAAAGAGTCAGAAAAACAAACCAGTTTATTATAGCCAGTCTCCCAACAAAGCTTAATCTCAATCATAAGGGCATGAATTTCTGCATGCAAAAAATTGAACGACCCCCCACACTACCATAGAAGGCAAATTGAAATTTTCCCTAAAAATTCTTAACCAATCCACCATATCCTAGAAGGCAAATTGAAATTTTCCCTAAAAATTCCTAACCAATCCACCATATCCTAGAAGGCAAATTGAAATTTTCCCTAAAAATTCCTAACTAATCCACCATATCCTGCTTTACCCGGGTTAGTTAAAGCGCTGCTATCTACATTAAAAACCATTGTATCATTATCACCATGCTGCCAACGTACTTCATGAGTGGGCCTAACTAATGCGGTTGAAATAGTATTGTTGAATGTCCGCTCTGAAACTTGCAATTGTGCATAAACAGCTGAAACTGTAGTTGAGACTATTGGTTGGATACCGTCAAACACCAACTTGTTGCGAGTGCATCATAGGTTCCACATTATGATAGGGGCGACACTCTCTATCTTACTGAATAACATTTGTATGATATCTCTCATATTACTCGATAGATTATTAGCGCACAATGAAGACACGTCGGGGAATCCACATCCAGACCACACTGCAGCAGCTCGTGGACAAAGGATGAGGCAATGAAAAATAGATTCATCTTCCCCATTACAACATGGACATGTAGCAGAAACATTCACCCCTCGATGGTGTAGGACATATTTAGTTGGAATAGAGTTATGACAAACCTGCCAGATAAAAAATTGCACACTAGCTGAAAGTGGTAACTTCCAAATCCAATTCCAATTCTCCAGTGAGACAATACCATCACTCCGAGATAAGAGCCAGTGATACGCACTTTTTGTTGTGTATTCTCCATTTAAATTATCTTTTCACACCCAAGTGTCAGCAAATGAGGTAATTATGGTTGGTTTCAATTCTTGTACTGAGGCAACAATTTCAGGAGATATGGGAAGATTTAGCACAACAATGATGCTTTCCCCATTATCCCATAGATCATTAATTTTGAGGCATAAATGAACTGGAGAGATATTTTGCACCACATTAATAAGAGGATGTTTGACGATCCAAGGATGGAACCACATATTTGTATCTCCATCTCCAATTTTGTAGGCGAAACCATCTTCTAACACATCAAGAGTTTTGAGGATTGCATTCCAAATAGGTGGACCTATCTTTGCTTTTTCTAAAAACATATTACCATCTTTCAAGTATTTATCAACAAGGATAGACACTCATAACTTCTTGTCTGATTGCACAAGACTCCAAATAAGTTTTCCCAACAAAGCTGTGTTTTGTAATCGAGCTGATCGAACTCCTAGACCTCCAAGCAAAATTATCTATTTGTAGTGTGTGATAAAATTAATGCTTAAATTAACTTATAAATATAAAATGACATAAAAAATATGTTTAATTAATATTTAGTTTTTTTTTTCAAGTAATATGACAGAGGTAAAATTGAGAGAAAAAATGATAAGTGATAAGCTAATTGAATTGGCTTATCAAAATAAACTATAAGCTGGTAAAAATAAGCAATAAGTTCGTGAAAAAATATGCTACCAGACGGGTTTTTTTTTCGTGTCATAAATGAGGAGTATGGGACGAGGAAGGCTATAAAGGAGGAGTTGATAGAAGAAATTGATGGGGAAAATTGAAGGGAAATCAGTGTACAAAACGCAACGGATAATTTTTTTTCTTGGATCAATACTAATTTGTCATGAATCACTAATAAGAATATTACCTCTTGAAGTGCAAAAATATTGTTGTTGAAACGCTTTCGATGCCTATACTCAATCTACACGAACATACTTTCTATGGTGATTGGGTGATCGGTGCTAGTCAAGTCAATAAGAGCTTTAAATATACCAGGGTTTCTGAAAAGTGGTATGATATTGAACACCATGTGAATTCTATTTATTTATTTTTTTGACAAACGTGAATTCTATTTATTGCTTCACATATGTGCACCTCTTAGATATTTTTAAATAAAATATATATCTTTTGAAGCAATTTTAAAACCATGTATTGATTTATTTAAATCTAAAATATATCTTTTGAGACATTTTTTAATATAATCTTTTCAAACAACTTCAAAACCACATATTTGATTTTATTTCAATCCAAAATATATATTTTTTAAACAATTTCAAAATCATATCTTTGATTTTATTTAAATCCAATTTAATTAAAATATATATTTGGAAACAATTTCAACAACGTACCTTTGTTATTAATTTATAAATAAGTCTTATTTATTTATTTTCTCTCGTCTATTTATCATTTGTGTGACATTGTAGATTCTCGTAACATCGATGATAATATTAAATCGTATATATTGAATATTATAAACAACAATATGCAACTATCAATACGTCGATGTCACCCAAGTGACGAGAATGTCATGTGATATGACAAAACATTTTTGTGAAAACTATCATATGTATAATTACCTATTTGCCCTTATATATGTATCGAACACAATGTATAGATTGTGTCACCTTTGTATAGTTTAATATTTATATTTCTTGATTCTAGAATATACCGAGTAACGAATAAGTCTAATATCTCGTATCATGGGCAGATCTATCATATGGCTTGGTGTGGCTGTAGCCACACCAAAATTTTCCCGATTTTTTTACACATAGATGACGTCTACAATAATGAAATGGTAGAGGAAGTTGGTGGTTCATTTTGTTTCCATTAACAATTGTTAGAGTTACAAATGAACTTGGACTAATAAAACTAACTCAACTAACACAACTAAACTTGTTATTTTGGGTAAAATAGCACGCTATTTTTTATTTCTCAAATATTTTTTTACACTATTATTTTAGGCACACCAAAAACATAGTACTGGATCTTCCCCTGTCTTGTATTGACTTAGTTCGGCATGACCATGAATTTTTACAGCCATAAATCATAAAGAGGCCTAAAGATATTTCTCATGTTATGTTGAAGGGGCAAATCCCGTCCAAGCCACTCATTTAGCGTCATAAAATAATAAATGATAATATCAAATAATAAATTTTATCATAAAATACTTGAAACAAACTAAAGTTGAGTGACATAAAATTTCATTAGCATCAAAATAACCAAAAAGTGAAACATCCTAATTTGTAACTCTATCATGTTTTAATTTTCAATATTTTTTTTAGCAAGTTTTAACTTTCAATATAGATGATACATTGTGTCAATTTTGAAAATTAGACTTGATTTATGACCAAAACGTTTTGTATTCTCCTTCGTTCCTATAAAAAAATGTTGATATTACTTCCTCTAACATGCAGATATTATCTCTCCTTAGACCATTTGCAATGGACTTGTTGAATGAGAGTTTCAACACATAAAGCCTTTGCAATGGTATTTTTAGTGGTGTTGAGAGGTGATGTGGAGGAGAGAGGTGATGAAGACATTCAACACTCTGCACAGCGACACGTGGCGATGCGTTATTCACCAAAACGGGCGCGTGTGGCACACGCGTCGACAGGCGCGAGTGGAGAAGCAGGATTCAGAGAGAGAAATGGTTTTTGGATTATGTGGTGACACGTGTTGCGTGCTGATTGGCTGGCTGGATTTTTATTATCGTAATAATTTGAACTCAATTATTTCATTGCAAATTAATTTTTTAAATTTTTTTTTACCAAAATTCATGATTTTTTTGCTTTATAAATAGAGACTTGGTTCATTTGATTTGAACACAAAAAAAAACGAAGTTTTTCACTATCTTAATCTTATTATTATCCTTCTATTAGCTTTCCTTTTGAAGTTTTAAATTTCTTTTTAGTGAAATGAATCTCAATAATAATAATTTCAACACCCAGAATTCTTCTAATTACTCATTTAGCTACTAAAATCCCAACAATTATCAACATCCAAATCAATTTTCCAACCAACGTCCTCAAAACATGTTTAATTTTGGTTTTGTACCAAATTTCAACCACTTATCCTCTGTTCCAAACTTTAATCCATATTATGGATCTATGATGGGATCTATTATGGATCTATGTATTGCATTTTAAGTTAAGAAAATAAAAAAAATTTATTTAAATAAATTTTGTTTTTACAAAAACACTAAAAAATAAATTGTTAAGTGTTTATTATTTGAATTTAATTATAATTGATAATTGTAATTTTATGTCTTATAAAAACAAAAATATAAAATTAAATAAGAATATGAAATAAAAAGTGGTAGGGTAGAGTGTTGAATAAAAACTATTGGAGATCATGTTTGTTGAATGAGTGTTGAATTGTTATGTGGAAGAGAAAGAAAATGATGTGGAGTGTTGGAAATTGAAAAAATGGGTGTTGGATGAGTGTTGAGAGATTTTTCCATTGTAAATGGTTTTAAAAAAAAAATGTAGATATTATCCTAATAATTTTTGGGGGCACCGAAGAAAGTTTATCCAAATTTCAGACACATGTTTAACCTCAAAAAATAATACATATGTGTGTTGTTGATTGCATATCTTCTACATTGATTTAAGAACTATTGGTCTGTTATCCTCTAAGAGAAATAAAATCAACCAAATTTAATTGAGCGATAAATCAAAAGAAGCACCTATATTGGCGGGCCATTATAGCAAGCATGTGTTTGGCTGTTCTTCGAAGAATAACCGCAGGCCACTCCTACTGCTACTGCTTTTTTATGCCATGGACCCAACAACCATGTATGAGTAACCTGATTGTGAGATCTCACATGCTCACCACTACGAGAGTCATGTCATCAGAAACCTTGAGTACCGGAGCCGCAGAGGCAGAAAAACAGTCACTGTTGAGCAAAATTAGGATAAGAGTCTTACGATTACAATTTTTATTTTACGGTGATAAGGTTGATATCACATCAATCACCTGCAATTTAGAGAACTTGAGTTCAATTTTTGAATGAAACAATTATTGCTTACACTTTATTTACCTTTCGGTCAAACACCGTTTGCCGGATTACCATGGCCCATTTTTTTTTTAAAAAATTGGAGGGTTAACACAAAAAGAATAATTGACTGTATTAAAAATATAAAATCTCACTTTGACAATAAAATAAAATAAAATAATTATTTTTCCTTTTGTGGGAGTTAATTGAATTGAATGGGAAAAGTTGAATTAAAAGGATGATACACGGAACGGAAGGCCCAACATCTATTACTACATTTTGTTTTTGATTTTTTTTGAGAGGATTACTATATTTTTTGTTGAAAATTAAAAAAAAAAATCATCTAGTTTTATTTGCATTTTTGACCCTTCAAAGAGTTATGCAGCATTTGTTTTAAAGAAATAAAAAGGTCTTGGGTTACTAAAAAAAAGTGCTTGTGCTTGTGCTTGTGCTTGTTGTGTATTGGGGCTAAATCCCGTGTATTTAGCCCAAAAAAGAGCCTTTTGTATAGCTAAATCTTACAAAGCATAAAAACAACGAAAGAGAGCAAATATGAAATGAGCTAGAATCAAATACAAGTTAGAGAAGCACATTCTCAAAATCTTTGGACCGACCTTAATACTTGCCGCAAAACAAGCACGAGGTACCCAAGGAGAAAAAGTCAAATACAAAGTGTAGAAGTAAAAGAAGAAGGAGATGAAAAGTTGAGTTTTTTCATTTGAGTTATCTTTCTATGGATTATTTGGTTTTTTTATTGGTTTTATGATTTTTTGGAACATATTTGCCTTTATTTCATTGTAGTATTTTTTACTATAACTTCGACAATCTTCGTTTCATTCTATAGTAAAAAAAAAATCTTCTTTTCGTTTTAAATTACTTCAACACTAACAAACACTCTGTCTTCATTCTATTTTAAATTATTTTAATATCAATAACATTCACTAATTCAATCTATCTATTCAAGTATTTAAACGTTGATCTTTTTATTATTTGAACCCCTCATGTTTCATTGTATATATTTTTTTGCTGCCCCTCAAAATACGAGGCTTCGAGTGCTCGCACTCTCCAAACATAATAATCACCGTCACAACTTCAACGCGAAAAGACCGACATGCTTCGATGCACATCTTTTCCTTCCAACAGTCATTCAAATTTATGGTAATTTTTAAATTTTTGAGATTCACGAATGAGTGTGTTTTGTATGTACATTCAAAAATATGAATTTGGATAATTTAAAATCACTGCATGGTACAATACGATTAGCCTTTTGATTTATAAAAAATTTCTCTCTATAGATCAAACAGCTCTACGTACTTATAGCTAGGGATGGGCAAAAAAACTAAAAACCGAACCGAACTGCTGAACTGAACCGAACCAAACCAAAAAAAAACCGAACCATTACTAACAGTTCTAGAACTGAACTGAAACAGTTCGGTTCGGTTCGTAACAGTTCGGTTCGGTTCGAAACAGTTCGGTTCGGTTTTACCTTCTAAAATTCGATTTTGTTTCGTTTTTTATATTTTTTTCAATGGTACAAATAATAACAGTTCGGTTCAGTTCGAAACAGTTCGGTTCGGTTTGGAACAGTTCGGTTCAGTTCAAAATCCAAACAGTTCGGTTCGGTTCAGTTATTTTAAATTTATCAAACAGTTCAGTTCGGTTCGGTTCAGTTTTCATCCCGAACCGAACCATGCCCACCCCTACTTATAGCAATGATATATGGGCAGGAAATGAAATGCTTCTAAATTCTAATATAGACATAAAAAAAAAATCTAAAAGTAAATCCTCACAATTTTAAGTACGATACCACATTCCTTACGCTCTTTTTATTCGCAAATTTTACTTTTGTATTAAATATAGTAAGTGTGCACCATTTGATATTGTTTGAAGTCTGTGTAAGAAGCAGGGTTCGATCTCTAACTTTTGTGTATGGACAAAAAATCACGTTGGAAGGGCATAACCCATTTTACGTGTCTTACATATTCTCCAACGAAGATTAGTCATTACTAAACGACAGTGAAAACTTCGTATCAATAACACGGTAACCTGAAGTAGAGTGGTGCATAATCTCTTTCCCCTACATATTTGGTACATCATGCCAAAATATTTCATAAAGTAGGTTTCTCACTAGAATTACAACATTTGACCACAATTTGCAATTTTCGTTGGGACAAATAGTCATTTTCATTCCTGAATGTGTAATTAATAGCCACAATAGTCCCTTAATGTATCAAAATTCCAAACTAGTCCCTGCTTGCGTACTCCGTCAGTCAAAATAGTTCTTGACGTTAAAATGGTTCGTTAATACTGTCATACCAGTCACTCAATATATTTACTTATTGTCATATCAGTCTTTATAAGTACTTACTTTCATATCACTCCCTATAAGAAAAAAGTAATTGTGAGTATTGAGAGATTATTTTAGAGTCATGGATTATTTTGACCAATAGAATGCACAATCAGTGACTAATTTAAAATTTTGTTACATTGAAAGACTATTTGCCTACTTGTTACACATTCACAAATAAAAATGACAATTTACGCATTTTTATTGCCGAATATACATAGATTATTATTTCAATAAAATTAAAAAAAAAAACTCTCAATGATCCCAAAAAGTGAGTTCCTCAGCCATAGTACTAGGTTGGGAGGAAAGTCACATACCCAGAAACTGCTGAGAGAAATTATTTTCTCATCCTTTGTACTTTTTGCGCGTCTTTTAAATTGACAATTTCATCCCGTTTGGATTTTATAATCCGAAGTGTATTTGACATTTTTTGAATTATAAAATCTGAACTATGTTTACATAGTTTTGGTAAAATTCTACTCAATTTATTAAAATGACATAATTTAAAGCAACATAGCATAAATTTGCAAACGAAAATTAATAATTCAACACATTCACATTAACATAACTCTAAAATACCTAAAGCTAAATTTGTAGTACAAGAAGATGGAGGGAGAAGGAGGAGAAGGTTTGTCACCCCTCTCGTGTGCCTCTGGAGAATTTTGGAACACAATGATAAAGCATAAGTAGGTGGAAATTGCCCAGAACAATCCCAAATCCAAACCGATATGAAATACAAGAAGGAGATGAACAACCACCCCTTTGACTGTTCATAATAACCCCCACCAGATGACACAAGGTCTCTGTTGAGCTTCGTGTGAAAGACCAACAGTAAAACATTGACATCATAACTGCCCGAAAAGAAATGTAAGAAAGAGAAGGGAAGAAGGAAAGTGAGTTTTAGAATGAAGAAAATGGAAGAAATGAAGGGTAATGACAGACAAATGTTGAACATAGACTGTATCATCAGTATATAATATGAACCAATTAATTACATGGTTTTTTGTGGTTTGCGACGCACAAAGTCTTCTATAAATTGACGTGTTTTGTTCATTTTCAAACCACACCACTGAACCACAAAGACTTATCCAGTATATATGAACACTAAACTAGCTACAATTTACTACAATGGGGGAAACCTAACATGTTTAGGGTCCATGTTGATGTCACACTGTCTAGCTTGGTAGATTAGTTGAACCAAATTAACGGTCGTCTCAACCACAAAAACACAAGAAGGGTGGACACTATTGAGTAATTTGATGAATTTTTTTGGCTTGCTATACTTTTTCCATGTAATTTGGTAATCCCAACCAATTTTTCCATAAGGTTATATCCAGGTATTATTATTTATTGACGTGAAATCAAAATCTCAAAATCAAAATGTCTTTTCTTCAAAATTTAAGATTAAACAACAAAAATTTCAAATATGGAGAAACCAACCTCCAATTTTCTTGGCCCGATGAATATGAGGTTTTACAAGTTTTTTTTTTTTTTTTTTTTTTTTTAAAATAACGATGTCTATGAAATTTTGTCGATAAATGATGTTACTCGAGCGGACTTTTAGAGAAAATTAACCGACATTCAAAAAGTTGGTGGCCAAAATTACACAATTGTAACTTGATATTAAAAATGCATTTAACCCTTTTTTATCCTGTGGATAATATATGATTCACATTATTCCAAGGCTATTTTTTTCTGACCAATTTTATATGCTGAGGCTTCATAATCATATTACATGCGAGTAGCGACACACACAAATATATGATATGATTCTAGTTGATTCGGCTGGTGTACCAATTTACTGGAAAAAAGGCAGATTGGCTATATTAGGGGAGTTGGATAGGTACATTCACATAAAATTCCAAAATCCATATGAAAGTGATCCTCATAATCATAATTCATAAGCTATAAGCAAAGGAGTTGTGTTGCGTCCCTCCTTTTGAAAAAGATGTTCAACCTCCCCAAAAAAAAAAAACAGGTCCACCATTACACTGATGCATCACTCAGGCCAAAATAAAATCAGCACCAAACATGCTTACTTTTCCACCACCACCATGCCACATGTCCAAATATATAACGCAAATGTAACCAACATATTCTCTAACGTACTAACAAACAGCAAAGAAATTAGAGTCAATTTTTTTTCCTCGCATGTCCATCTGTTGCATCATGTTATTGGATTTTTGGTCCCCTGCTAGAGTACATGTGTTAGCTTCTAACTATGATGTGAATAGTAAACGGTAATGGGGTATACTGCTACCATGTCCCTAGTACGTACCTAAGTTAGGAACCAACAATTATAAGTTTGGATTTGAAATCATCTTCATGACGAAGATTTGATCATCGTGACGAAAATGATGACCCAAAGGTATTGATTGTTTGTTAAAATGAGTTGCAGCACTAATATATGTTAGATAAACGTAATACTCTTCCCCACAACGGTGGCACTTTTTTTGGTACAAAGATTTTGTGGGGAATAGAGTAATATATGTTGTATTATAATTTCTTAATCTTCTTGAAAAAGACATTGAAAGAGCTTTACTGTAATAAGGAGAGTGAAAAAGAGGTTGAGATTGATTCTTACTCTCAAGTCTCAACATAATACTATAAGAACATTAACATTGGCCTTTTGAAAAAATCTACTACTATCATAAGAAAACTCATTACCACCATATCTCCATAATTGCCCTTCTTAATTCTCACTATATCTCTTATTTTACGGGTATAATTGTCATTTCCTCACTTTAATCAATTCTAAACTTCTCTTAATAGAGCAACTATTGCACACAGAATACTTTTCGTATTCACAAACAATTTTAGTTGTACACTTTTTGTTTTCCCACACCTTTTGTTTATACTTAATGGTATTTTTGTATTTTAATTATTCAATGTCAATTTTAATCATTTAATGATCACTCCTACTATTTCAAGTCTGACAAGTAATTCTACTTTCCAATTCACACGAGAAACTAAGGAGTAAAGGACACAATTTGTTGAAAAGAAGTATTAATCCTCATTTTTGTAAAAAAAAACCAAAGTACTAATCCCTATTTTTTCAATTTTACGCTAACACTTCAACCAATAACTATATGATTACTAATTTTATTTGGAAACCAATAAATTGGAAAATTATAACGTCTTTGATTAATCTCTTAATCTCACTAATTTGTATATTAAATAAAAAATATTTAATAGAAATACTACGTTAATGTTGGTATTAAAAAAATAGTTATGAGTTTTATAAAATTTATCATATAAACTTCTCATATCGATAAAAAAAATCTTTCAGCCAAATTAAACACATAAAAATCTTTAACGATATTTTGTATATAAAATAAAAAATATTTAAAAAACACGCTACATTAAAATTTATATTTTGAAAATAGTCACGAATTTTCAAAGTATCAGTTTTCTTGCTTCAGCATATACATTCTAAGTACATAAAATCTGCAACGAATACAGTGCAAATATTTGACGGTGTTTTGCATATAAAATAAAAAAATATTAAATAAAAACACTATAATGATGTTGTTATTTTGAAAATTGTCACGAGTTTTCAAAATTTATAATATCAATTTTCTTATATCGGTACATAAAAATTTACTTCCGCAAATCTAAGCACATAAAATCTGGAACGAGCACGGTGCAAATATTTAATAGTGTTTTGAATATCAAAACATTACATTAATGTTGATTTTTTGAAAATAGTCACGGGTTTTCAAAACTTTGTTATATCGATACATAAAATTTTTGCTTCCACAGATATAAGCACAAAAAAATTTCAATGAGTGCAGTGCAATTATTGTGCGTTGTATATAAAGAAAATATTTACATTAATGTTATTTTGAAAATAGTCATGAGTTTTTAAAACTTTATCATATCGACATTCTTTGTTCCACAAATATAAATATTTTGACGATGTTTTGTATATAAATTATTATTTTCTAATAAAAAATAGGCTAAATTACACCATGAGTCCTTTAAGTTATTTAATTGTAACAAATTGGTCCTTTAAGTTTTTTTCATACCACTTACGTCCTTTAAGTTATTTAATTGTAACAAGTTGGTCCTTTAAGTATTTTTTGTAACGCTTTGTAACGCTTAGGTCCTTTAAGTTATATAATTGTAACTTTTAGGCCCCGAATAACTTACATTTTTAATATCTAAAATACACCAAATTGTTACAGTTAAATAACTTAAAGGACTTAATTGGTACGGAAAAAACTTAAAGGACCAATTTGTTACAATTAATTAACATAAAGGACCTAAGTGGTACGAAAGAAACTTAAAGGACCAATTTGTTACAATTAAATAACTTAAAGGATCTTTTGTGTAATTTAGCCTAAAAAATATATACTAATGTTGATATTTTGAAAATTTGACATATAAAAAAATTAATAGAAACACTACTTTAATGTTTATAGTAATAAATAGTTATTAGTTTTTAAAATTATATCATATTGACTTTCTTACTTCCACGTATATAAGCAATAAAATCCCGAAAGAATGTGATGCAAATATTTAATGTGTTTTGCATATAAAATAAAAAATTATTTAATAAAAACATTTTATTAATGTTGATATTTTAAAAATAGCCACGAGTTTTCAAAATTTTATCATATCAAATTTCTCATATTGGTAGATAAAAAGTTGATTCCGCAGATATTAGCAATTAAAAACTACAACGGACGCGTTGCAAATATTTAACGGGTTTTTGTATTTAAAAGAAAAAACACATTTAATAAAAAGTACATTAATACTGATAATTTTTATTCAAAATCCTTAAACATTTCACAATATTTACTAATGTAATTTTTTTTTATATAATTATTGCAATCTTATTCGACCCGTGTGAGGTCTTTTACTAGTTTAACTAGTAAAATACCCGTGCTGACGCACGGGTACAGTAAGAGTTTAATATTTATAAAATGGTATGTTAAATTTAAATAAAAACGTATCTATTGTTTATAGAATATTTTTGACATGAATATATTTTTGAAAATGTTATTGTAATAAGGTTTGCGTTTATTTAAGTAAGTATTGGAGTTATATAAGGTGGTGAAGGAATCATGTACAAACATTGTAATATCAAACATTGTGCTTAGACAAGAGAGATTTACTAACCACACAAGAGAGATTTACTAACCACACAAGGTTACAAATGCTTAGACACACAAGTCTAAGACTTCTTTGCCTTTCACTAAAGTATTAAATTAAGTTTAAGATTTATTTATAATATATATCAGTGATGACATGTCACATGTTTAAGATTTATCATAGTTGTCTTCAGCCTTCATTCTTCTTCAATTCAAACTCAGCTTCCAGCTCAGCTTCAGAGGCACTTCTTTAGTCTTCAGATTTGCAGTTTAAGATACATTTCATTGCAGCTTCAGACTTGCCCAAAAATGCAGCTTCAGAAGCACTTCAGTTTGGTCCTTCAGAAGCTCTTCAGACTTGCCTTCAAAGGCAGCTTCAGAAACACTTCAGATTCATCCTCAGAACCTCTTCAGACTTGTCTTCAGAACCACTTTAGACTTGCTCTTCAATCCAGCTTCAGAAGCACTTCAGATACGTCCTTCAGACTTGTCTTTCAATGCTGCTTCAGACTTCAGACTTGTCCTTCTTCAGGAGCTGGAGCTGCTTCAGTTCAGTCTTGCTCTTCTTCAGAAGCTTCAGACTTGCAATTCTTCTGAATCTGTTTGCACTTCTGCAGAACCAGCTACAGTGCATCAGAGGTACTTCTGAGGTACTGTTCATAAGAGGCTCTTTCGAGGCACTGTTCATCAGAGGCTATTCAGAGGGACTGTTCATCAGAGGCACTCTTCAGAGGCATTTCTCAGAAATGCTTCTTCAGCGGCACTGTTCAGTGCTTCTTCAGAGGTACTCTTCAGTGCTTCTTCATAGGCACTCCTCTGAAACTAAGTGTCATCAGAGGCACTCTAAATCACTATAGAACTTCCTCTTCATAATCTGATTTCATTCAGCTTCTGAATGCCTTGCAGCACAAGCCATCGTGCTCTTCAGACTTGCTCTTATCAAAGTCTGAAGTTCTTCAGACTTGAACTCAGAGTCTGATGTTCTTCAGACTTGAACTCTTTCAGAGTCTGAAGTTCTTCAGACTCAGAGGCATATCATCAGACTTCAAAAGCATATCATCAGACTTCAGAGGCATGTCTTCAGACTTGCTCCTTCAGAGTCTGAAGCTGTTCAGTACTTCAGAAGCATTGTCTTCAGACTTGCTTCTTCAGAGTCTGAAGCTGTTCAGACTTCAGAGGCACTGTCTTCAGACTTGCTTCTTCAGAGTCTGAAGCTGTTCAGACTTCAGAAGCACTGTCTTCAGACTTGCTCCTTCAGAGTCTGAAGTTGTTCAGACTTCAGAAGCACTGTCTTCAGACTTGCTTCTTCAGAGTCTGAAGGTGTTCAGATTTATTTTAAAATTTAAATCTAAGACTTAAATTATCTATGCTTAATAAATCTTTGCCTTTGCCTTTCAATTATGTTCAGATTTATTTATAATATATATCAGTGATGACATGTCACATGTTTAAGAATTATTTTAAAATTTAAATCAGCGACGACTTGTCTCTTGTGTTAGAATTATTTTAATTCTTTTATCAATGACAACATGTCTCATGTATGATACTAATTTTTAAATTTTTAAGAGTGGCAACTCTTTCCTTAAAAAAAAAGAGTGACACTTTATTGTGCATAATAATTAATTTAAAATTTGTAATAGCAACGGCTTGTCCCATCTTTAATAATAATTTGATTATTTATTTTGTCCTGTCTTTAATAAAAGTGACGACTTCGCCCGTGTATAATAATAATTTTTAAATTTACCAATGATAATTTTTCCCGTGTATGAAATTTATTTATAATATATATCAGTGATGACATGTCACATGTTTAAGAATTATTTTAAAATTTAAATCAGCGACGACTTGTCTCTTGTGTTAGAATTATTTTAATTCTTTTACCAATGACAACATGTCTCATGTATGATACTAATTTTTAAATTTTTAAGAGTGGCAACTCTTTCCTTAAAAAAAAAGAGTGACACTTTATTGTGCATAATAATTAATTTAAAATTTGTAATAGCAACGGCTTGTCCCATCTTTAATAATAATTTGATTATTTATTTTGTCCTGTCTTTAATAAACGTGACAACTTCGCCCGTGTATAATAATATTTTTAAATTTACCAATGATAATTTTTCCCGTGTATGAAATTTATTTATAATATATATCAGTGATGACATGTCACATGTTTAAGAATTATTTTAAAATTTAAATCAGCGACGACTTGTCTCTTGTTTTAGAATTATTTTAATTTTTTTATCAATGATAACGTGTCCCATGTATGATACTAATTTTTAAATTTTTAAGAGTGGCAACTTTTTCCTTCAAAAAAAAAGAGTGATGACTTTATTGTGCATAATAATTGATTTAAAATTTGTAATAGCAACGACTTGTCCCATCTTATAATAATTTGATTATTTATTTTGAAGGATAATTATTTTTAAATTTGTATGAGTGACGACTTGTCTCGTGTATAATAATAATTTTTAAATTTTAGCAGCGACAACTTGTCTTACGTGTTCCTTCAAACGAGAAAAACTTGTCTTATGTGTAACATTTATTTTAAAAGTTGTATTAGTGACACCTTGTCTCATGTATAATAATAATTTTACAATTTGTATGAGTGACGACTTGTCACGTGTACAATAATTATTTCTAAATTCGTATCGGTGAGGACTTGTCCCGTGTATAATTATTATTTTAAACTTTTAACCGTGGCAAATTGTCCTATGTATAATATTTATTTTAAATTTTGTATCACCGACAAATTGTTTCGTATATTATAATTATAAATAAAAATTATATCATTGATGACTTGTCTCATGTATAATAATTATTTTAATATTTTTTTATCAATGACAACATGTCCGGTGTATAATAATGTTTTTTTTACATTTTTGGTAGTGACAACTTGTCTCGTTGATAACAATTATATAAAAAAGTTCTTTTTTTTTCTGCAAAAATCATCTTTATTTCTACTCTATTTTTTCTTTTGTCAAAAATAGTATTAAACAAAGGTAAAATTGTGTAAGTGTAGAAGTATTTGAAGAAGATTGAACATAGCACCAAACCTTACTGTTTAAATTTAAAAACTTATTTTCCTATTGCAATTTGTTGACTCTATGTATTTTCTATCTTTTCTTTTTCAATCAAAAGAAGGAAAAAGTTCTATATGTTTTATTTTTCTTTTTTCTTTTTCAATAAAAAGAAGGAAAAAGTCATACAAAATAAATACACAATATGAATGGTGTTTGTATACTTTGATATAGAACATGTCATGTTGATTTAGTTTTAAAAAAAATTGTAGTCAGTTTTACATGTTGATATGAAGAAAAAAAAATACTATTTAGCAAAGAAAAAAAAGAGTTCTTGGTACCCTATCCATGTTCTCGTTTTCCTTTACACCTTCCCTTTATACCTTCGTCAATCAAAAAAGAAAATCATCCTGCATAATAAGAAAAGAAAATGAAGATTAGAAAAAGGGAGAAGATGATGAAATAGAGATAAGAAAAGTGAGAGAGAGAGAGAGAGAGAGAACAATGGGTGAAATGAAGTATTGAATCTTGTATCTTGTATATAAGGGTGTTTAGAATAAAATGAGTTTGAATTTGAATTTGAAATTTGAGAGCCAAAATTTTGGGGTAGAGAGTAGAAATGCGTGAAAAAGTTAGCAGAAGGTTTGAAATTTAAAAGCCTTTACTGTTGGGAAGTGTGATATCTTTGAAAAAGCAAAAGGTTAAGTTAGCTTTCAACTAATGTATTTCCAGCATTTAAAGCATTCTGTGTTGGTAAGACAAAGTTTGTAGTTACATGACATCATAATATTTACATGACGTAATCTTGTTAGAAAAAGCATTATTAAGACATGTTTTACCCTTTAAAGGGCGATGTGGCAGATGGAGAATGAAGGGCAGAAATTGATTTTCCACAACATAAGATTTTCTTATATTAAGAGAGATTTTTAATTTGACGGTTTATTTATTTAATTTCTTAAGCTTATCTAAATCCGTCAATTTTATCTCTGACTTTTTAGTCTTTGCTACCGAAATGTTAGGGAAGTTTTTGAAATATTCATAATCTTGTGTACATATTTAAGAGTGTTTTATAAATTGAGGGACTAATTTGATAGTTTATTTGTTTGATTTCTTAAGTTTAGCTAAATCTGTCAATTTTGTCCCTGACTTCTTAGTCTTTGCCACTCAGATGCTAGGGAATGTTTTGAAATATTAATAATATCAAGTATCTATATGAAAGTGTCTTGCAAATTGAGGGACTATATTTGAGGGTTTATTTGTTTATTTCATAAGTTTATCTAAATCCACCAGTTTTGTCCCTGACATTTTAGTTTTTGCTACTGAGATGTTGGGAAACTTTTTAAAATATTCATAATCTCGTCTATCTATTTGAGAGTATCTTATAAATTAAGGGATTAATTTGATGGTTAATTCTTTTAATTTCTTAAGCTACCTTTTTGAAATATTAATAACACAAGAAGAGTTTGTGTATGATTCCATTCGAATTTGTGTCTTCAACACAAGCTTCCATCATGTAGAATTATTTGATAGCTCTTATATATTTTTTGACAGCTTCATCTTAACATGTTTTTTTTTTACCTGAATTAATCTCTCTACCTTGGTGCCTTTTTGTTAGACAAAAAAAAAACCTTGTAAGTTTTAGATTCTTTCATGCTTCTAGATAATATATATCACTTAAGTCATTCCATAGCTTCTGCACAACCAGAAAAATTCAAGCAGCAAAAACATTCATTCCATCAATGCTATTACTATTATCTAAAGAATTCAAGTTCCACAAACCAATTGTTCACACAGCCTAAAGAAAGCAATATAATATAAAGTGATCTATCTATTTACTAATGTTCTTGATAGATTGTTCCAAATTCAGCCCTCCAAGCTTGATCAGCATCTTGATTGGGATGAGTTGCGTTGTTGTATGCCACATCGAAAACCTCTCTATATAGCTGTTTCAATGCAGGTTTTGGTAATTTGCTCTCAGCTGCTTCATGGTAATCAGCTCCATCTTGTGCTTTCTTTTGAGTTTATCCATTTGCTGTTTTAGCTTTTTGTTATCTTGCTGCATTTTTGTAAAATTATCCTGCACAAGAAATATAAAATCATGAAGTTATCCTCCCCAAAAGTTGCAACAGGAGCTTTTGAAACTCAAGAAATTAAGAAGTTATCATGTGCTTTTGTAACTCAAAAATAAAACGGGATTTTACTTCTGCAACAGAAGCTGCATGTTCAGGTTCTCGAAGTCTGACAAGTAGTTCTCCAGCTGCATGAACAACTTCTGCAGTGTCCCTAAGTTGAACCTTGAGACTTGTGTTCTCCTTTTTCAAGAATTTTGCTTCCCTTTCCATATCCACGACTCCACCCTTAACGGAGAAAGATCGACAACGATTGCGTTTGGCAAAGCGGGAGCCTTTCTTGCCGCCTTCTTCACCTCGGCTATGCCATGCATTATAGTATTGTGTTTTGCAACCAAATTGTTATATTTTTCTTGGAGGTCAACAATGTTCATATTAAAAACAATGCACAGCAAGTTATAAGTTCATAATCTATTCAATTACATTATATACATTAATTGATTTTGATTTCTTCATATGTAATAGTGAGTTTCATTTAGTTTTTACTATTTTTTTTTTTGGAATAGCAAAATTTATTAAACACATGCATCTGCACACAAGGCGTGCCACAAATGAAAGCACTATTACTATATATGAAGAGATAAAAACAACCACAAACACAAGATAAAAAAAAGCCACAATCACCCAAAACCTAGAAAAATGTTGAAGCAGTATTTCATACAACAAAAGTAAGTATTTTCTATTATCGTCTCCTCAGGGATTGGTGCCTTACTTCGAACCGTTCAACAATCGGTTTTGTTTTGAGTTAAGGGTTTGTACGATTTGTTTCATAAACTAACGGAATGTAAATGCGGGAATTAAAACGACAAAGAATTAGGGAATAAAAGCGTTGAGACTAAAGTTCATCAATCTTGCAAAGAATGTAATAAATAAATCATGCATATGAATTTAGCGTTTTAGCGTAAATATCACGTATCGCTCTACAATATCATTGATTTCCCAAATGACATCATGAAATCGATCGTATCGTTTAATCGACGATTTCCCAATCAATCAAACGATCCGAAAGCATTACGATCCGAAACTTTGTGCGATTATCAAAACCCAAATCCATTTCTAGATTTTCTTATTTTGATAGAAGATTATTCTTAAACATAGATTCAAAAGTATTTGTCAATATCATTTGAATCAATCATAAGAATGAAAAGCAAGAATAACTTCATAAACATATAAATTGCTAAACCATATATTCACATAATCATTCATTACAATCAAAGCTAGAAAGATTACCTCTAATCCCAACAAAGGGATGTTAGTTACTCATTTTCATGGCAACTATGCAAAAGTGAAGAGAAAAGGTGAAGATACAAACCAAATCTTGATTTCCCAAAGTCTTGATTGATTTCCACTACCCAATCACTTTTGATCTTTGAAGATCAAAGCTCTAGCCCTAATTACTAAGTCCTAAACTACTACTAAAGCAATCCTAACAAATTGGAAGAAAAAATATCAAAGTTCTCCAACTGGATATTTTTAGAAAATGAGCCAAAAATGCTTTATAAAACTGAATATTTGCACGCTCGCTACAAGCGATGAGTTGGTCGCTTGTAGCGAGGAAGTCTGATGGCCAATAGGGATCCTCCACGTCAGCATGGAGTCATAAACCGCCCTTGGTCGCTTGAAGCGACCAGTCCATCGCTTGAAGCGATGAGCATCTAAAAATCCCTGCCTATCTTCGCTTGTAGCGTGGCAGCTGGCGCTTGAAGCGATGAAGCCTTCAAATTCCCTGCCTATCCTCGCTTGTAGCGAGGATGCTTGCGCTTGTAGCGATGGCTTTGAAACAAACTTCATTTCTTTGCTCAGCATGATCAAGCATGAATTTCCTGAAATAATAACATGGGGTAAGACATAGGATCACAAATATAACATTTTGAACCATAAATATGGGCTTATCCTATGATAACTTGTGAAATAAGTAACATAAGTGCCTTAATTAAATGAACAATTTAACCATTTTCAGGCACTTATCACACTCCCCAACTTGAATCTTTGTTTGTCCTCAAACAAAGGACACAACAAAAAGGAAACAAACATTAACCATGGCTTTGAGCAAGAATGCAAAAGAATTAAAAGCTTGAAGCAAATAAGTGATAGATGAATGATTTAACATAAATGCGCAAACTAGGGTTAAGTTTTCTCATTAAACAAGATACATTCTACAAATGTGAACTAGTTCTAAACACAAACCATTAAATCATACAATCCTAAACAAGCAACATGTTTAAATTTGAACCAAACCTAACACACTTCTATATAAAGTATATGAACCTATGAAATCATTTGTGAGGGTTATGAACACTCATCCAATAAACATGATAACATTCAATCAAATTATGTGTCTATCTAATTATCATTTCCAAAAGCATAAAAGGCATTGATCAAAAGGACTTTAAGGGTTGTAATTGGGCTAGGCTACAAAAGAATTGTCATATGTGGGATATTTGAATTCAAATGGCCAAGCAAAAGGAAACATTCAAACTAATTACAACTTCCTTCTTTCTCCAATACAACACTTGGTGAATTTCATTCTATTCTATTCTTGATTGATTCTTGACAACTTTTCTTTTTCTTTGAAATCTTGCAAACCTTTTCATTTTTTCTCTTTTCTTTTTCTTGGTTTGCTTTTCTTTCTTTTTTTCTTTTCTTTTCTTTTCAAGATTGTCAAGATCAAAAATTATATTCACCATACATTGACTTAAATAAAACCTTCCTTTCTCCCCAACTTATTCCAATGATACCCTAATCGAATGTTCCTTTGTTATTATGGCAAAGGTCAATAAAAACGACGGATAAGGGTTCAAAAGAAAACAATTATCAGAATTTAATAAAGAGTTAACTGTGACTGAATTTTTTTACAAACTCCGGCAATTTAAATAAGCAGATGAGCTTATTAAATTGACAGTCCACAGTTAACAATTCTGATTCCATTAGGCTCAGCTGGGTTAACAGATACTCACACATCTCACAGGGTAGGTTCATTTGGTCAAGTATTTCTCTCAATTTCAAAAAATTGCCTTGATCATTTCAATGCTCTTATACAAATTAAAACAACAACAGATTTAACATAATCTAACTGAGTTAAACATTGTATTGGTCTCCTGCATATATACATAGGTTGAGGATTCCTCACATTTTTGGCTAGTTCTAAATTGGTTCAAAACTAAACACATGCTTGCTTAAAAACTGAATAAATTAACTTGTGCGTGTAAAGAACTTATTCACATTAAAGAATATACCTAGAAAAACGAGAAAACGAGCACCTTAGCTGCGCGCTTTAACACTCATTCTGTCATAATCACTCAGATGATTCACAGTTCAAGCATTGCTTTTGAATCATTCATCTTTCTTTCAAAATTTGTTGGGATTTTCAAAAAAATTTAACATAAATAAACACTAAAGCATAAATAAAATAGAAACTATACTAACATGTTATACCCAAAATATAAATAACATAAACATAAACATAATATTATCCAAGGTACAACAGAAATACTCAAAGTACATAGCAAAAATCAAAATGTTAAAGTACAAAGCAGAATAAATAAAACGAAAGGAAACAAATCAAGATCTGCCGCTCTGCATCAATCTGAATCTGTGGCCATGTCGTCGTCAGAGTCAATCAAGTCAGCTACCCTGCGATCAATGGAAGCAAATGAAGAATCATCACCCAGATCAGCATCGACATCAACGTCGTCATCACCATCGTCTCCAGCATCCTGATCATCACCAGCACCAGCTGCCTCTGCCCCTCCTGGAAAGAATGGCCTGTCCCCAGGCCAACCAATATGCTCATAGAAGAATGCAGGTGTCCACGGGCTATGGCCACTGTCGTGCAGATGGCTCTGAATCGTAGTAAGTGCCCGATGATTTGACGCATTCTGCGCCAACAGCATAGCGCTCACAGTAGCTGAATCCCAACCGGTAAAGTCCAAAGGTGGAATGGTCGGATGGCTAGGGTGAGTAGTAGTCTGAGGTGGTGGTGGTGGCATGTGAGAAGGTCCTGCTGAGGATGAAGGTCCGGCTGAGGTGTGAGGATGTGGTGGTGGGGCAACAGGTGCAGGTGCAGAGCAATACCTATTGATGTATCTATCATCAATAGGATTTTTGATTTCCTCATCAACCTGTGATGGCATATGCACTCTAGCTCTCCTACAAAGACCCATGATCAACCCGGGAAAAGTCAAAGGGCATTTAGGTTTGCCCGGGGGTAATAGTCCACTCTCAGCAACTATCCTCATCTCATTAGCTATCAGCCTAGCTACGTCGACCTGACGCTGAGTGAGGATGTAGTGAACAAGGGGGGTCACATCTAAAGTGGTGGAGGAGGTGTGAGACTTAGGGCGGATGTTATAAAGAATAAGGGTAAGGATTACCTGAGCCTCAGTGGTCATGTCCTCACGGAGTGCTCGGAAAGGCTTACCCGAAGCCCTACTCACGTCGTAACTCTTCCCCTGCTGGAAGATGTCCTGTGCTATGGTGTCGTGGTCCCAGTCACCACTCCTCTGACGCTCACCAAAATCACACAGTGCTGTGGGTGCAAGCGGGTTATCTTCTTCATCATCAACCACCTCCATAGGCTTGCCCAGATATGAGTTGATGGACATGCGGTCGAATGTGACGGTGCGCCCACGCACGTAGGTGGTGAAGGTAAACTCATCTGAAGGATCGGAGGGGATCGCGTTCGCATAAAACTCGCGAACGATCTCATAGTTGATCTTCCTCGGTGGTGTGCAAAGGATTCCCCACTTCCTCTCTTTAATCACAGCTGCTATATGTCCATATTCCCCTTCTTCAGAGATCTCGAATCTCTTCTCTGACCAGATTCTCCTCGTCCTCAGTTCCTCGTATCTCTCTTGGTTCCTCCAGCTGAGGAAACGAGCTGCATCGTGCTGTGGCACATTGACCCTTGGTCTTGAAGAGGAACTTTCCACGTTCCTTTGACGTTTAGATGATGTTTTAGGTGCCATTCCTACACAATTGATCAAAACAGATAAGAGTCAGGTAGGATACAAGTCAAAACTCAATTAAAACAAAAATAAAACAAAATCTGGGTTTGCTCGCTACAAGCGACAGCTTGGTCGCTGTAGCGACGAAACCCAGAAATCCCAGATTCCTGCGCTACAAGCGCAGTTCTAGCGACAGAACCCTTTTTCAAATTTCATGTTTTTCTTGATTTTGACTTGGTTATAGCATGCGAAATCAACATTAAAGCTAAAATAAATGACTAACAATCACCTAAACTTCCTAAATCCTCAAAAACCCTAATTTATTTTGAATTTTACAAAAGGGTTTTTCCAAAAATACGATTTCTATGTATAAGAGGATTAAAGGGAAGTTTTCCTAATGATTCTAGGTCATTTATAACAACTCAAACTAAGTATAAGCAATGGGTAACAACAGGGCATGATTTAATTTCAAATTTCGTAAACCCTAAACCCTAAAATGTAAAATCAGCATGCAGGCACAAATGAGAAGTAAAAAGCAACTAATCCTTGACAGAGGGGTGCGAAATACATACCTGAAGAGTTGATGAGTGAGATTAAACAGGAGTATGGTGTGATTTTTCAGATTTCAGAAATAGAAAGTGAACAGAATTGCAGAATTTGAAATGTATGTTTACAGAAATGAACAGGTGCGAAAATATAAGTTTAAAAAGGATAATGGATAATAAATGAAAGTGGTTGGGGTGGCTGAAGCGACAGGTCAAGCCTGGGTATTATAAAACTGTTTTCTGATACGCTCGCTACAAGCGCGCGATTCGTCGCTACAGCGACAAGCAAAAAGCCCATCGCTACAAGCGAACAGTGGCGCTACAAGCGCAAGTACAAAATCTGTCGCTACAAGCGACAAGTGCGTCGCTACAAGCGACAAGTGTAAATTCCATCGCTACAGCGATGAGTTGGTCGCTGTAGCGACCATGACAGAAAACAGAAAAATAAATTTTTTGAGTTCTAGCCACTATCCCAACATGCATGGATGAATGTTAAAAATCAAAATACTAATTAAAACAAACTTAAACAGTTGGGTTGCCTCCCAACAAGCGCTTGTTTTACGTCGTTAGCTCGACGCCTTTTTCGTTAGGGTGGTAAGAATGAGACGGAAATCACACCAGCTTTAGTATCCCTTTGCAGCGGGAGGAATTCCATGAACTTGAAGAACCGCTGATGTGGAGTCCATAACCTCCCTATCCATAGTAAGCTGAGCAAGGAACATAAGCAATCTTGTACTCGTTCAAGTTCCACCTTGCTCACTTTCATCCCCTCATCCTTAGGAGTTTGTTCCTTGTTAAGAAACGGTTCCGGCTTCTCAATCTCCATACTTTCTTTACTATCAACAACACTGGCCTCTTCAGTATCTGACCTGGCTTGAGGAAGTTCATCCTTGCGTGGTATCTCTAATTCTTCCACTGATGGCTCTATACCACATCCTTTAAACATTGGTTCTTCCTCATTCTCATCAATATCATCTTCAACAATCTCTCCACATTCCAAAGTGGATTGATTGTTGGTCTGAACATCCACGATTCTTGGTAGATAATTCATTTGAACTTGCAAAACCTCCAATTGGCATGACAAAGCTCTTAATCTATGGTTGGTGTTTTGCATGTTGATTATGGATTGTTGCATGAACATGTTCAGAATATTCTCAGTTCTTGACATTTGTTCATCTTCAGACTGATATTGTTGATATTGTTGATAAGCTTCATACTCGTATGGATCATAATAGTTGAAATAAGCATGATGATCAGCCATGATTTCTTTCAATGAGAATCTGAAACACAATTAACTAACAAGAAACTTTTCTTTGCATAACAAAGAGGGTTAATGCCAAACAGTTTATATATACAAAAGAAATGAAAGAATATTAACAAGGTATATACAAAAGCTCAAAACACTACAAACTATTGCAATGTTCAAAATAACGAAACACTAATCCCCGGCAACGGCGCCATTTTGTTGAAGCAGTATTTCATACAACAAAAGTAAGTATTTTCTATTATCGTCTCCTCAGGGATTGGTGCCTTACTTCGAACCGTTCAACAATCGGTTTTGTTTTGAGTTAAGGGTTTGTACGATTTGTTTCATAAACTAACGGAATGTAAATGCGGGAATTAAAACGACAAAGAATTAGGGAATAAAAGCGTTGAGACTAAAGTTCATCAATCTTGCAAAGAATGTAATAAATAAATCATGCATATGAATTTAGCGTTTTAGCGTAAATATCACGTATCGCTCTACAATATCATTGATTTCCCAAATGACATCATGAAATCGATCGTATCGTTTAATCGACGATTTCCCAATCAATCAAACGATCCGAAAGCATTACGATCCGAAACTTTGTGCGATTATCAAAACCCAAATCCATTTCTAGATTTTCTTATTTTGATAGAAGATTATTCTTAAACATAGATTCAAAAGTATTTGTCAATATCATTTGAATCAATCATAAGAATGAAAAGCAAGAATAACTTCATAAACATATAAATTGCTAAACCATATATTCACATAATCATTCATTACAATCAAAGCTAGAAAGATTACCTCTAATCCCAACAAAGGGATGTTAGTTACTCATTTTCATGGCAACTATGCAAAAGTGAAGAGAAAAGGTGAAGATACAAACCAAATCTTGATTTCCCAAAGTCTTGATTGATTTCCACTACCCAATCACTTTTGATCTTTGAAGATCAAAGCTCTAGCCCTAATTACTAAGTCCTAAACTACTACTAAAGCAATCCTAACAAATTGGAAGAAAAAATATCAAAGTTCTCCAACTGGATATTTTTAGAAAATGAGCCAAAAATGCTTTATAAAACTGAATATTTGCACGCTCGCTACAAGCGATGAGTTGGTCGCTTGTAGCGAGGAAGTCTGATGGCCAATAGGGATCCTCCACGTCAGCATGGAGTCATAAACCGCCCTTGGTCGCTTGAAGCGACCAGTCCATCGCTTGAAGCGATGAGCATCTAAAAATCCCTGCCTATCTTCGCTTGTAGCGTGGCAGCTGGCGCTTGAAGCGATGAAGCCTTCAAATTCCCTGCCTATCCTCGCTTGTAGCGAGGATGCTTGCGCTTGTAGCGATGGCTTTGAAACAAACTTCATTTCTTTGCTCAGCATGATCAAGCATGAATTTCCTGAAATAATAACATGGGGTAAGACATAGGATCACAAATATAACATTTTGAACCATAAATATGGGCTTATCCTATGATAACTTGTGAAATAAGTAACATAAGTGCCTTAATTAAATGAACAATTTAACCATTTTCAGGCACTTATCAAAAAACAACCGCACAACAAACTAAACACCCACCCCTAATCCAAACACCCAAAAAGGATTAGACCCGTCACCCAAAACACAGGACTGAAACACACACAGGGAGAAAACAAAAAAGTGAGTAGAAAAGCAACATCAGACCCACAACAGAGCAAACACAAACTGGACATCCACCTTTGAATCCAAAAGGAGAGGAAAACCACATATAACAGGCTAGAAACAGACTTGCCATGTTTTGAACTGCACAATAACCATGTCCAGCAACATGATGAGATTACAACATACATAGTCTGCAAGGCTCTCTAGGCAAAAAAACCATTAATGTCAATCAAAAAACGATGGCAAACCAACACAACAACCAAACAACCTTAAACTTGCACAACTAACCAATACTATAACTACTATTCCTGAATTAAAAAACCTGCAGAAATATATTATCCACTTTGATTGTCACCATTGTGAGTCTCATCTCTAAGAGCAACTAAGCGGGGGAAAAGAAAATTGCATAAGAGTGCTTAAGTTCATGCTTGTAATCATTGAATTATCAGAATAACTTTACCATTTATCTACTAAGCACACCATACAATTATCAATGACGACTTTTTCACATATTACAGATATTAAGCTACAATAGTTGAAGGATAAAACAAACACAAACTAATAAATTCATTAAAACATGTATTAAAATAGAAAGAAAGAAAAATCATTAAGGTTAATTACTTTTAATCAGAGCCATTGTTCTATATAATGGTAGTATCAATTTAAATAATATGAAGAAAATGAAATATTTTTTTTTATTACAAATGAAATATTGATCGTTCAATCTAAGTTATTTCCATGTATGCTAATATTGACAATTCTATACTTTCTACCATATCATATTTCTTGTCAATCGTTTGCTAACCAATTTCTAAAAGGAAGATCAACTAAATAATATAGAAGAGAGAGAAAATGAAAGTGTCTGTATAATAAGTGGTTGAAGAATATGATTATTGAACATGTGCTACAACACGAAAATGACAAAAAAAAATTGAAAATAATGTCAGCAACAAAATAAGGTGACACAGAAGATAAAAACAAAGTTAGTAAATATTTTTATATAAAGTTCAATGGCTTTAATATTAAATCACCAGATTTAAAAGGAGAAGTTACAAAGATGAAAAATTTAAAAGAAGTTGACAATGTGATCTTCCAAACAAAACATAATCATCATTAATAATAAAATAACCCATTTTCATTCCCGTCATCTTTTCCATTGTCATTGTTGTCCTTAATCCCACTCTCATTTCTGGTGTCATTTTCGTTCCCATTTTAACACAAATTTCCTTACAATTGTAACATAGAAAAAAAAAAAGGAAGACAAAATTTGAGATAGTAAAATAAAGGAACTTACTTAGTTGTCATTGTTCAATGTGATTGTAGCATCAATGAAAAATCTAACAAAAATTGAAGAAAAGCTGAACAAAAAGATTCGAATAAACAACGAAACATAGATATATTAGTAAGGAAAGAAGAGAGGAAAAGATGGGCAACAAATAGAGTTACCTAAAACCCATAAAAAACAAATTGTTCATCAAATGTGAATACTTGGATGTCACCATCATCACAATTTAAACAAAAATCATCCAAATAATTATCAAATTCGTCATGCTCAAAATTTAAAACCTACAACAATAAAGGAAACATTTGAGTTCATACCTTTTGGTAGATAGTTTTTACATTTTAGACTACAACAACTGAAATCCAAAATCATAACATAGCGTCACAATCAAAAATCACAATCGAAATAAAAGAAAATCACAATCTCAACAAAAATCATCCAAATAATTACTAAATCTATGAAATCTCATATTCGAAATCCACCAAAATGAATAAGATATTTGAGTTATTGCATTTTGATGGAGATTTTTTCATTTGAGATTACAACAGCCGAAATCTAAAATCTTAACGTAGCTTCACAACCTAAAAACACAATGGAAATTCAAAAATGTGCACAATCTCAACAAAAACTATCCAAATAATTACTAAATCTATCAAATTTCAAATTCAAAATCCACAACAATGAAGAAGATATACCTTTTAATGAAGATTCTTTCATTTGAGACAACAATTAACCCCCAAAATCCAAAATCTTAACATAGCTTCACAGCCTAAAAACCCAATCAAAACTCTAAGTCATGAATTTAGAGCGCTTCCATGAGACCGTATAATGCAAAAAGAATAACGCAAAACAAAAATCGATTCCATAGACCGTATAATGCAAAAAGAATATAAATTCATTGTACTAACTTGATAAAGATGATAACTGGGAAAAGAATATTAAAGATAATAATTGATACTAACTTGACAATAATAAAGAATAATAATTGATACTAACTTGACAAATAAAGAACGATAATTGATGATGAATAATTATTAGCAGTGTCAAACTTCTAGATGACAATACAAAGATTACCTTGTTAAACCACATCAATACAAAGATTCCGCTTCAAACTGGATTTGTTATCCTGAAAAATATCATTAATAACGTTGATAAAATTGGAAAAAGAAGGTTGAAGATGATGAATAACTATTACACATTGAATCCAAGATTGAGTTAAACTATTGTGTTGCAAATTTCTTCCATTGATAAAAAAACACAATCACACCTACAAATTTTTAGTTCTTAATCATTTTGACCTCAACTATTTCAGTCGACAAATAAAAAATACTATGGTATATCTGATTAAAACCAACCTTGTAGCACGTCAATATACTGAAAGTTTCATCTTTTTAAGACCAAATAGTATAAAAGTTTCAACCTTGTAACATGCACTTTTTGTTACATCAACAAAAACTTGTTGATAAGCACACAATGCAAAAAAAAGTCTAAAAGTACATAATAATCTAAACAAAAACCATCAAAATAATAATTAAATTCATCAAATTGAAAATCCAAAATAAACAACAATTAAGGTCCATATTTGAGTTCATACCTTTTAATTGTCAAACTTTTATATTTGAGACCACCACAACCAAAATCCAAAATTAAAAGATAGCTTCACAACAACAAATCACAAAGGAAATTCAGAGAATTACACAATCTCAACAAATTGAAACCACCACAACCGAAATCCAAAATTAAAAGATAGCTTCACAACCATAAATCTCAAAGCAAATCCAAGACATTACACAGTCTCAACAAATATCATCCAAATAATTAGTAAATCTATCAAATCCAAATTCCACAAAAATAAGAAACAAAATAAATATATAATTAAGTTGAATAAGCCAATACTCGTAACAAATAAAAATAAGCATAGAGATTGACATCATAAAGTAACCTTGTGAATTTATTATCAAGTTTATTGAGAGATTTCTTCCTTAAACACAAATCAGTTTATTGAGACATTTCTACAAACACTTTGTGAGTGCAAAATGTTAATCAAAATTTCTTCCTCAAACACAAATAAATTTATTGAGACATTTCTACAAATATTGTGAGTGTAATATGTAAAAATCAATGAACAATTTGGAGAGATAAAAAGAACTTACTTGGTTGTAGAATCGAGGAACAATCTGGAAAAAAAATTGAAGAAAAAATACACAAAAATTCAGATAAACAACAAATCATATACATTGAGAAACAAAATAAATCATTATTGAAGATCTAAAGAGAGTGTAAAATCAACAAAAAAAGGAAGGAAGGAAAAAAAATGGTCGACCAAATCGTAACTTCCATATAAGTTTCTTTTCCATTTTTATCGGGAAGGAAGGAAAAAAATTGATCGACCAAATCGTAACTTTGATATAAGTTTATTTTCCATTTTTTCGATAAAATCATGTGTTGCTATTGGCAAAATTGTGTAATTCTTGAATTGAAGAACAAAGAGAGAAGGATAATGTTCTTTTGAAAAAATAGAAGAAGAAAAACGTGAAAAAGAGAAAGAAGAAAGAAGCATAGTTGCAAAAGGAATAAGGAAGAGAGAGAAAAAGATAGTTGGTAAAAGTGGATTGAGATGAGAAAAAGGGGAAATTTTGAAATTTGAAATGATAAAATTTTCCCTCATTTATCAACTTTGAATGAAAAATAATATATTAAGTGGAAGTAGTTCAGCAGCCGACACGTGTCCAAAAGGGCAATTTAGGATTTTCCAGAGCATACTATTTTCTTATATTAAGAGAGATGTAATTTTATTGAAACTATAAAATAGAGCTTTTACGTGGCAATATATGATGACGCTGCGATTTCCTCAAGATTCAAATACCCGGTAAGTTCATTTGTAAGTCAAATTTTTTGCTATATTTAGTCTCATCATAATTGAAGATCCAAAAAGCTTTTATAACTCCTGCACATGTGTCTTTTGGTACGTTGCAGATATACCACAAACAAACATGATGCAGCGCAGTTTGTAAGGCAATCAAGATTGCCAAGTGTGCCTTGAAGAAACTAGTGACCGGAGTTGATCCACTTGGATATGATTTAGACGAGTGAGGGTGCTTTCATTTATGACTTTTTCCATTTTTTCTATTTGAAAAGACAAAGACAAATAAAACTAAAAAATAATTAGTGATGGTGGGATCCACCAAGTGGTATGACCAATAGTAATTTATATTTTGTGTGTATTTCTTTTTAAATGACATTTTTTTTTTTTTTTTTTTTTATAAAAGGAGAGGATCCTTACTCGATTTAGACCGTACTAAAAGAATTAAGCTGGTGGTTTGGGTTGATGTACATTAATTATGCAGAGGTTGAAAGTTTGCAATACTAACATTTCCTCCTTTCTTCTTTCAAAAAATAAAAAATAAAAATTTGCTGCTCTCCCTTAACATATTTCTCACAAACTTTTGTCGATAATAAACTTGAATTTAGACAAAATTATTCTTTTCGTTATTTAACTTATAATTTTTAATCATTATTTATCTTTTTTTTTAACAAATTTATTTATTACTTAATATTGACCGATAAAAATAATTAAAAGCATTAAGTATATGAGAAAGATATACACCGGTAACCTTTTTTTGACATAAAAATATTGGTAACCTGAAACCTTTTTTTTCTTCAACAACCAAGAATACCATAATTAATTAATCTTTTGATAAAGTACATCTCATGAGAACACCACTCATCTTACAGTGGAGAGTGACTCAAAGATCTTGGTCGACATGATTATTGAAAATTGCAATTTTAGTGGAACGACTCTTACTTTAGTCAGACGAATTCGAAAGCTTTTGAGTTTGAGTTGGACCGTCAAAATTACCCATACTTGACGTGAAGACAACATAAGTGCAGATTGACTTACTAATTTCAACATTTCGATGAATTTTCTAGATTTTCATATTTTGGAGACTCCCCCTAGTGAGCTTCAAAGTTTTTTGTTTGATGACATTTCTGAGGCTTGCATGCCTAAGAACGTCCGTTTAATTTCTTAGTTTTCTTTGTCTTTGGATTTTGCCCTTTTGTACCAAAAAAAAGGTACATCTCATGAGGATCAAACATTTGAGTGTCAATTAAATAAGTTTTAGTTAGTGTTTTGATATCCATTTACATTCTGTTGGGTGGAATCTTCAAAAACTAAACACTGTACTCCCGTGACCTTGATCTTGAATGTCTTTGCAACTTATCCATATCGATAGTAGGTGATATAATTTAGAAATTAATTTGTGATTTAGTTTTTGGACTAAATTGTTAGTAAGTGATATAATTTAGTGACTAATTTAACAGTAAATTAAATGCAAATTATTAAAAGGATTAAGTTGTATTCGCAAATTTCGGAGAGTAAATGTTGAACCCCCTACAATTTCAAGGAGCCAAATAGTTTACTCATTAAATAACTTTTGGTTAGTTCATATCCCTTTCCATTCTGTTCTGGCACAATCTTCAAAAGCTAAATATTAGTTCTAAAATAGCGTTTTGATTTACTTCATTTGTTTTAAAATGATTGTCGTTTAAGATTATTAAACATAGATTAAGGAACGAAATAAAATAGTCAAAAAAACATATCATTTTTACTAATTTAACCCGATCAACTATTAACGTGTATCTAAACATCATAAATATAAAGTAGAAGATAGTACTTTGAAATTAGTGTACTAGTAATAATTAAAAAGCATAGTTGAAAAAAATAATTGGTTCTACATTCAAACTAAAAAATGACATTCATTTTAAAACAAATATTTTTTACTAAAAGATACTCATTATAAAATAGATGAATTAACACATGTTTTTCATAACTTGTACCAACATGAGCATTATTAAACTATAGCATCTCTGGTCACTATTATAAGCAAAAATCAACTTTTTAAATTTATTGAATAAATGATGTATTTGGTCAATAATATATACCAAATACATCATTTATTGAATGAACTTAAAAAGTTGATTGTTGTTTATAATAGTAACCGGATGGAGTATATTATTTCAACTTACTTTCTTCTACTGACTCCAAGTATACGGCATTAGTGCATCAATTCTCCAATTCATTTATGTGGTTATGTACCGATAAAATTGATTTTGAAAAAAAAAATATTATGGTGTAAAGTGAATCGATGTAAAATGGTTTGTATTTGAATATATTCGTATAAAATGAATTGAACAATAAATTCAAGGTTAAAAATTAATTCTAAAGTCAAAAACTTTAAATTCTAACTGAATGCTTAATCAAATATAGAGTTGAAATCAAGTCAATATAGAAACATCAAATAAGTCAAAATCAATTCTACACTTATGGAATCAACTTTGACACTTCCAAAAGCGAAACTAAACATACACTTAGAAGCTAGAAAATATTAGCTTTTAGACAATCTTGATTTTGAGATTAAAGAGTAGTAAACAAAATCTTAAATGACACATAACATGGGGCACAAAGTGTAGTGAAGAAAAAATGTTTTACTTAGGTGTTTTGGATGGAAACTAGAGGAGTAACACAAAAAATGTTTAAGTCCTCCAAAAGACTGGTCAATGGTTTGGATGGGGACACCAAATAATTTATGAGTATAGTTATATGAGATTTTCTATCATGTGTAAATTTTGTACATGCTAAGAAGTTTAAAATTGTAAGTTTGTTTTGAAACTTCTGTATTTTACATTAAATATGTAGTTTTAATTGATTGTTTTTTTTCAATAAAAAATTGCTACATTTAGTTTCTTTAACATGTGCAATATTGCACATGTTGGACAAACCTTTGTTATATACCGCGAAGGTTACTTATCATGATAGTCGCAAATGTTTAGGTGTTTTTTTAAACATTAGTCAAACTTTTGACCACCTCTATTTGTCGGAAAAGAAATGACATTTGTACGACAATTTTGTGACAATTTTCTCTCTCATACTCACATTGTGTTCTTACTCCCTCTATTGTTTTTTACCAATAAAAGGTGAGAAAAAAAGTTGTCATGAATGGTGGTACAAATATCATTACTCTTACCGGAAACACTGGAGGGGTAATGTGAAGTTGAGTAAACTTACAACCTTCGTTATCTTTCACGAAATTTATGTTCGTGATGGATAACGTTTACCATAAATTATATGTAGGAGGTCCATGATATTTCTCCAAATCATGATCTATTGCGGTAAAACAATGATACAATTTAGAGCAGTTTACAATCTCGGTCGTTTATTTGAGATCAAATGATACTGATCATACAATACCAAAAATAGTTCAAAATGATCTCAACCATTATTTTAATTTCGGACGGTGGAGATAAAAAATTGTGTGACACAATAACTTCATCAAATTCTGTTTCACCACTAAAAGGGTGACACATATAGCTCATGTAAAAAAGTTTTGAAGGTATTTTTTTGGAGGGGTTTTAAAGGTAGATGTTGATGTGTATCTTACGGTTATATAAACACACATAATTAATCACGTTAAATGTTTTGTTATCATGTCAAATATATTAACTTGATCTTGTGTTTTTTAAAGTGGATCCTGCCTTCTCTTTTTGGGTTTTATCACAGATAAACAATTAAACATAGTACCAGTTGAAACTTTTCTTTTTCTTTTCGCCAACTAGAACTAAGCAGTCCATATAGTGCCTATCCTAGCAACTGATCTTATAGCTGGATTATGGATACACTCATTAATATTTTATTATATGACTACTAATGACGGAACAAAATGAAAGGATCTTATAAAAATTATGTAGATCATATACACCAATTGTAAATCTTAAAAGAAACAAGTTGCTCAGTACCAATTGTACGTGCACCATCCTTTGAATTTCTTTACACATCACCATGTAATTATGCATAACATATTACATATACTACAAGATACATTTGAATATTTGATGATCGGAATAGGAGAAACACTTTTCATATTCTATATATAATCCCGTTTTTTTATATAGGCTGGTGAAAAATTAGAGGTCTTTTACGTCTAATTAGCTTATATAGAGGTTCGAGCAAACCTCATGGTCACATGTTTTAAAGCTGGTCGAATAAATATTTAGAGCTTTAAAGCAAAATTTTAATTGCAGCCCTTTACAAACTAGCAACAAAATTAGAGGTCTTTTACGTCTAATTAGCTTTTACAATATTAACAAGTTTTTTCCTAAATTACATCCGAAGGATTTTTTGTTACACTCCAAATTGACAAATATACCTTAAGCAATTTTAAAATTTTCAATCATTACGACTACACAGAGACCGATCCAAGACTATGGTTTTGGTGTGGCTAAAATAATAGTGTCAAAAAATTTGTCCAATGAAATTAAAAATTATATATTATTATTTCACCTAAAATAACAATTTTAGTAATTTTATTTGGGCTAATTTTATTAGTTCAAGTCCATTTTTAACCCTAACACTTGCTAATTTGATCAAAATGAATCATAAATGTCCTATAACATTTTATTCTTATAGATATCCTTCGAATATAAAAAAAAATTGGAAAAAATTTGGTGTGAATTAGATCCGCCCATACGACTACGTATAACAAAATTTGAAAATATCATATAATGGTAAATGGAAAAACTAAAAAACTTCGTGCACATAAAAATTTGAAAACATATGTGTTTAGGGTTTATATGTATGCGCACAAAGTTTCAAAAAAAATCAAAGAAATTTCTTAACAACACATCTCAAAACATAAGTTGTGCCCTTGAAAATGAAAGAACACATTTCATAACCAAGTAAAATGTTTCCCTACACTACTTAGTACTCACCATAACCAAATAAAAAAAATTACACTTAAGAAACTTTGTGCACATATAAAATTTGAAAATATTTTGATGCGAATTTTTTTGAAAATATCTATGATTCCATATATAACACATGTCAATATCTCTTTCATGATAAATTCTCTCTTAATTGTGAAAATTTCTTTGTAAAAGTTTTAATAATTAGAGGGACTATCAAACATTAAAATGTTAATAGTTCTCAATGGTCTATCAAACATCAACTTGTCCATTAATCGACCGTCAAGTGGTCTCGTGAATGAGACTATAATAACCTGAACAATTTTAGCCAACCCCATTATTATAAATTATTGCAACGTAATATATAGTCTTAATAAGTGGACAAGACACAGTGATAAGGACGTTTCTAAGAGAGTGGAGACTTTACAATGTCTATATAAGCACGCCAGCTGCGTCTTTGGTTCAGCATTATTTGCAAGCTGATCAAACTCCATCTTTCTATTTATCTATCAAACCTGTTGTCTAATAATTCTGATCATTAAACATGCATGCACGTATGTAGCTAGATATCACTATCGAACACATCTATTGTTTTCTGTTTGATCAGTCTCTCTGTGCACTACTGCCATTGGGATATATCTATATATATTAATTCAATCCAATTGTGTTATATATATAACTAATTAAGAATTATGGCGGAGGGAAAAACAGCAGCTCAGAAGTCTCTTGAGGATTTCAATCCTCAAAAGAAACCTGAATCAAACAAGTTCGCTTTCGCCTGTGCTATATTGGCTTCCATGACTTCCATTTTACTTGGTTATGGTAAGTAGCTAGTGACTGCATATATAATGTATAAATTTATTTACCTCTATACATATACTCCATCCGTCCCAAAATATAAGCAAAAATTGATCAACAAAAGTTAATGTATTTGGTTCAAAATTTTTACCAAATACATCAACTTATGTTGACTCATTTTTGCTTATATTTTGGGACGGAGTAGTATATACATATTAGAGTTCAACAAAGTTACAGTGACACTAATTTCGTCAAAATCTTGATTTCAAATATACACTAGATATATAGTAAACATGGATGAGCATGCATGAAAATGTATGGACATTAATTAACTAACAATATATATGTTATGTTATGCAGATATTGGGGTGATGAGTGGAGCAGTGATATACATAAAAAGAGACCTCAAACTATCTGATGTCCAAATCGAAATCCTAGTAGGCATCATCAACCTTTTCTCCTTAATAGGTTCCTGCCTCGCCGGCAGAACCTCTGACTGGATTGGTCGCCGTTACACCATCGTCCTTGCCGGCTCCATCTTCTTCGCAGGCGCACTTCTCATGGGATTCTCTCCCAACTTTGCCTTTCTCATGTTTGCTCGTTTCATTGCTGGTATCGGCATTGGCTACGCTCTCATGATCGCCCCCGTCTACACCGCCGAAGTCTCTCCTGCTTCCTCTCGCGGCTTCCTCACTTCCTTCCCCGAGGTATCTAATAATACTCCCTCCTATCCTTGTTATAAGAAACAATTCACTCGTTCACTTTTTAGCTTCATTGAATAACCTAACTACAAGCAGATTGTTTCTTATAATAAGTACTATATAAAGGGATTAGTAATTAACAAAAAAATAAAAGTTACTTAATTGATCTTTTGTCTTACAATAATAATAATAATAATAAGTGTGTTATTATATCAGGTATTCATCAATGGAGGGATATTACTTGGATACATTTCAAACTATGGATTTTCTAAGCTTTCACTTAGATTAGGATGGAGAGTGATGCTCGGAATAGGAGCAATTCCTTCAGTAATCTTAGCCGTTGGAGTATTAGCCATGCCTGAGTCACCTCGTTGGCTTGTGATGAAAGGAAGACTCGGTGACGCTATAAAAGTACTCAACAAAACCTCTGATTCAGAACAAGAGGCTCAGCTTCGGCTCAGTGAAATCAAAGCCGCGGCTGGAATTCCCGAAAATTGCAACGACGACGTCGTTTCAGTAAATAAAACCAACCAGAGAGAGGGTACTACTGTGTGGAAAGAATTGTTTATTTATCCTACACCCGCAGTGCGTCACATTGTTATTGCTGCTCTTGGTATTCACTTTTTTCAACAAGCTTCGGGTATAGACGCTGTCGTTTTGTACAGTCCTACGATTTTTCGTAAAGCTGGGTTAGAATCTGATACGGAACAGTTACTTGCAACTGTAGCCGTTGGATTGGCGAAAACCGTTTTCATCTTGGTAGCTACTTTTTTGTTGGATCGGGTCGGGCGAAGACCGTTATTGTTATCTAGTGTTGGTGGAATGGTGATTTCGTTGTTAACTCTAGCGGTTAGTTTAACGGTTGTTGATCATTCGCGCGTGAGACAAATGTGGGCTGTTGGATTGAGTATTGCATCTGTTTTGTCTTACGTGGCAACATTTTCTATTGGTGCGGGTCCTATTACTTGGGTTTATAGTTCTGAGATTTTTCCGTTGAGGCTACGCGCTCAGGGTGCGTCTGCGGGGGTGGTGGTGAATAGGGTGACAAGTGGGATAATTTCAATGACGTTTTTGTCCTTGTCTGATAAGATAAGTATTGGAGGGGCATTCTTTCTGTTTGGTGGAATTGCAGCTTGTGGATGGATCTTTTTCTATACATTGCTTCCTGAAACACAAGGTAAGACCCTTGAAGAAATGGAAGGGTCTTTTGGGAATTTCGGTGGGAAGACAAATAATAAGGGTGCCAACAATAATAATGGAGAGATCCAATTTGCCAATTAAGGGCCAATAATAAATAATTATGCTCAATTAATAATACCTGAGGCTGAGGCTGAGGCTGAGGTTGAGTTGAGGCAATGTAGTAGGAGCAGTAGTAGGGTTCATTTGCATGTCTTTGTATTTGTATTTGTATTATTATTAAGGTATTTATTTAAGTGTGACAATTTACGTTTTGAATGCAGCTGTGACAATTTATTGGATTACTGTCTCGTTAAAATACCGTTAATGTGAATGATTGTTTACAAGGCTTTGTCTAATGTGCGCAAACAAATTAGTAGTATTGTACCATATATAAATTAATTTTTCATTATATTAAATTTAATTTAAAAATAAGATTTATTAATTCAATATTAAAAAAAAATTGTGTATGATGTGAGATATACATTCTTTACGTATCAGAGAAATTTTAATTTTGACAACATATAAGTTGTCCTGCACCGTATACCACTGCTCTGCAATCACCTTTTCATTTTTTTATTACTTTATTTCTTTGAAGCTGAAATTTGCATGGTTAGAGTTAAGGTTGACAAAACGGATCTGATCTGTTGGACCAGTCTGTTTAACCCGCCATTTTAGACGGACTGGGTTGAGGTTTTAAACCCACCCCCAATAGTTGGCCTGTCCCATTTAGCCCGCCGAAAAAGGCAGGTCGTAGCAGAGTGGGACAGACTGGCTCGCGGGCTCATCAAAAATGTAATTCATTTTTATTATGATAACAAATAATAATTGACTCAATTTATAAGTTTTTTTTCCTTAAAAACAATTGGACAATCTTTATTACACAGTTGTTTTTCTCTTTAGGTGAGACTAGAATGAGAATAAAATGATTATGAGAGAATAAAAATAATTTTTTATAACATTAGCATTTTTTTAATAACGTTTGTAAAAAAAAAATTGAACAAAAAATTGATAGACGGGCCAACTCACCAACCCGCCATCCACCTCTTGGCGGAGCGGGGTGTGTGTTTGAGCCCACCACCTAAAGTTGGTCCGCCCTGCCCCACCCCGTTTTTAGCAGGCTAATAGTGGGTCAGACCTAAATGAGGCGGGCTGACCAACATTATATCATCCCTAGTTAGAGTACGATGTACATACTTGACAACCTTTTTGGGTTGTTCAAATATCGCATCTCTTATGTATCATAGACTTAGTCAGTGGCAGAGCCAGAAAATATATCTGGGGTGGGCCAACAAAATTAACTCTAATATATAAACATAAAATTTATGTTGTAATAAACGCTAAGCACAAAGTTGTTCAATCAAGAAGTAAATTTTATTCCCTAGTTACAACCAAACACGATCTTAGTTCCTTGAGGTGTAGAAGTTATCATTTCTTCAATTCTTGAAACTTTAACATGTTGAGATGTATAAGTTATTCCTTGTTCATCTCTTTCACTCCCACAAACTTTCCTCTTAAAAAATGATCAATTTTTCTACTTTTCATCTTTACTTTTCTATTCTTCAAAAAATCAAATAATTCCATAAGTCAATAACAATCTAAATTAAAGAAATTAAGCATTATAAAAAGTTTATAAAAGGAAAAAAAACTAACAAGTATAAAGAAAAGCCTTCGTAGTTAAACATAGACTACAATATGCATAAGTTGAAAAAAAAAACCTTCTTATATGCACAAGTTAAACATAAACTACTTCTAAAAGGAAAAAAAAAATTGAACTACAGTATGCGTAAGTTGAGAAAAAATCTTCTTAGTTAAACATAAACTGAACTTAAATTGAACTATAATATTAAAAAAAAAACTTCCTAGCAAAAAGAACAATTCAATAAAGTGGCAAGACATATGCATAAGTTGAAAAATCCATCTTATATGGTCCTCTAATCCTATTCAATTAAGCCAATTTAATAAATAAGATTGCAGTTTTAAAATTCAATTACCAACGATCAATAAACAATAACAACAAACAAGAGAATGAAAAGCTTAGTTATCTAACAGAGGAACGTGAATGAGTTGGGTGGGCCAATTGGGGAAAAACAAATCAAGCTAAGGGTTTTTTTTTTTTTGTAATTTTCCTCTATAAAAAAATTGATTTTTTTTTGGTGGGCCGTGGCCCACCTTGGCCCATAGTGTCCTCCTCCATTGGACTTGGTCTATTTATAATGTCTTTGATCACAGTGGAACGTTCCTTTGATATTGGAGCTTGTCATTATCAAAATCTTGCATGGTAGAGAGGAGTAGTGATATTTGAACAACTATTTGAGACAGTTTTTGTGACAACTTCATTTTTTCTTTCTTTTCATTGGTAAAAAACAATAGAAAGAGAAAAAGAAAGAGATAAAATAAAAACATAATGTAAGTATGAGAGAGAGAGAATTGTTACAAAATAGTTGTACAAATATCATTTCTCAATAGAGAGTATATTATATTGCTTTGACCTAAAAAAATACAGTTTACAGCTTTATAGTATACGTTTTAACTCGACTTGTCTCTTGCGTCAAAAACAAAAAAAACTCGACTTGTCTCTTTATCATAAACTACACCACCATCATTCAGAGTGTCTTGTGATGATACATCAACCATTATCATGTCTATCCCTAGCATTATTAGATGATGCTATGGGAGTGTCTTTTATTAGAACGTAGTTTTTCTTTGCTTCGTTTTCTTTTGGTTTTTTTTTCCTTCTATCTTGTAACCAAAAAAAAAACTACACCACCCTTTAAACTAATTATGAGAGAATTAATTTTGTGCTTTGGTGGAGTTCCTAAGTGTAGTGTTTTTTTTTAAATAAATAAACAATAAGACATGTGACACAAAGGGTTATTTTGCATTACTCATTCCGTCTCAAATTAAAAGTCATTCTAGTAAAATTTGTTTGTTCTAAATTATATTTTATTGTACAAAACATTATTGTTTTTTTCTTTTATTTTCTTTATTATTTATTACTCTATCATTTTCCAATTTTTTTGATTTATCTTTCTCCTATCATTTTTTGTAAAGTGATACTCCCCCGGTCTCACATTAATGTGTGTTTGGTTTGGAAAAGAAATTGTGAAGAGAGAAATAGGTGAGAGAGAGTGAGAGGAGAGAAAAAAGTGAGAAATATAGTAGATTTGATATATTGTTTGATATAAGATAAAGATGAGAGAAACAGGAAAGAGAGAAGTATGATGATTTTATGAATTGACAAAAAAAAACCATATATAAAAATCAAACTTAAAACATATTGTAGAAAATCAAATTTGATATTTATTTATTATTTTTTTTGAAAGAAAATTTGATATATATATATTTTTTTACAAGAAGAAACTTATTGCATTTCATGTAAATTAATAGTAGAGATACAAGATGAAATCTTAATATGAATATGGAAACTAGCATGACGCAAAGCCACTCTAGCAAAGCAATGAGCGACTTCGTTGGTTTGTCTCCGAATAAACCTAACATCTGAGGTTACTAAATCAGAAGCTAACAGACGTCTACAGTCATTGATCACTGCGCTAAAATTAAAGACGCCACATTTACGGCCATAACTACTATCCACCACGGTTTTGGAATCAAGCTCAAAGTTCACAATACCCAGCTGTAAATCACGAACCCAATACAAAGCTTATAATAAACCTAAAGCCTCACCCAAATCCACATCAAGGAGTGGAGTCAGCCATTTAGTTTTGGCTAAAACATAATGACCTTCATCATCTCGAATACACACACCAATACCAACCCGATTCAAAGCTTGAGAGAAGGATGCATCAACATTACATTTGAACCTGCCGGGAACTGGTTTAATCCACTTGAAATCATTCGGTGAAATGGGATGCTGAGGGACAAGGTGACAAATAATCTGAGCATTTCTCCAACTAGTAAGAAGAAAACCTGCACGAGCACAAATATCTCGAGCTGTTTCAGTAATATCGTTCCAAACCTTGTTGTTACGATGCTTCCAAATACTCCAGAGAGTCACACTGAATACTTGTTTTTGCTGCTGGTCCAAGTGTTGTAAGATAGCAAAAACATTTGTTTGAAAACTTGCATTCATATCGAAAACAACCATCAAATGACTCCATAAACCAATACGCTGCCAACAGAGAATGCTTTTATTACACATAAAGAACATATTAGTATTATCCTCACCAAAATCATCACACACTGCACACCTATCAGTACACCGAACTCCTTTGGATTGCAAGCAGATCCTTGTGGGCAAACAATTACGACAAGCTCTCCACAAAAAATTCTTAACCTTCGGGGGCAATTTGAGGCTCCAAACACAGCTCCAATTACCCGGCACACAGTGCTGAACAACTGCTACATCATGGTTCAAAATATCCCTGTAAGCACTCTTAACTGTATAGTCACCATCTCTCTCAAGCTTCCAGACAGACACATCACGAGTCACCGAAGGGAGTAATGGAGTATTAAAGATATTTTTAGCAGTGATATTGTCAAAAAAAGCATTTATTACCTCCATATTCCAGTGTTTTTGGGATGTAACCATCAAGTCAGAAACAATTATAAGTGGCCACTCCAAATGATGTGGAGTAGACGGTACAATTCGTGCAGCATTAAGGAGCCAAGGGTGATCCCAAACTCGTATGTGTTCTCTCGTGCCTATACTCCACTGAAAACCACGACGAATCACATCTTTCACACTCCAAATACTACGCCAAACATAGATGGGATTATGGCCTATGGTAGCTCCAAAATAATCACTTCGAGGAAAGTATTTAGATTTGAGTAAACGAGTGATTAGAGAATCTATAGTAGAAACCAACTTCCATGCCTGCTTGCCTATCATAGCCATATTGAATGCCTTAAGGCTCTTTACACCCATGCCTCCGAACACTTTAGGAACTGAAAGACGTTCCCAAGACAACCAATGCAATCCTTGAGAATTCGCAGAATTATGACCCCACCAAAAGGAATTTAACATTTTTTCAATTTCATTAATAAGGGATCCCGGAAGAAGAAAAGTACTCATCACATTTGAAGGAATAGATTGCAAAACAGATTTAATGAGAACCTCCCTCCCAGCCTGCGAGAGACATCTACTACTCCAGGAATTGATTTTATTCAAAATACGATCCTTGATAAATTTAAAAGTTGCATATTTTCTACGACCAATCATAGATGGCAACCCAAGATATTTACCTGTACCCAGAACTTGACGAACACCGAGAGTATAAACATTAAGATTCTTGAGATCATCCGGAGTATTACGACTGCAAAATAATTCTGACTTCTGAAGATTAATGGCTTGCCCTGAAGCCACTTCATAAGTAGCCAAAATATTTTTCATACAAACAACCTCACGTTCACAAGCTCTAAAGAAGAGAAAACAATCGTCTGCAAAGAGAAGGTGAGAAATAATAGGTGCATCTTTGCAGATCATAGTACCTCTAATATCATGACGACGTTCAACTTCACGAATAAGGGAAGAAAGACCTTCAACACAAATGATGAACAGATAAGGTGAGAGTGGATCACCCTGACGAAGACCACGCCCTGGCACAATAAGACCTATCGATGCACCATTAACCAAGACCGAGTAATCAACCGTCTCAACACAAAGCATAATCCAGCTAACCCATTTGGAGTAGAATATCACGAAGGTAATCCCAATCTAATCTATCATACGCTTTACTGATATCCAGTTTAAGAGAAACATCTCCACTCTTTCCTTTGGCCTTTGCCTTCATATAGTGAACAATTTCAATGGCCACCGTTGCATTATCTAATATGGACCTACCTGGGACAAGTGCTGACTGATTGATATATATACATTTATCAAGCACCTGTTTAAGCCTATTAGCAAGCACCTTGGCGACAATTTTATACACAACATTACATAGAGCAATAGGCCGCCAATCCTTCATGGAAGTCTGAGAATCACCTTTTGGTATAAGAGTAATATTAGTAGAATTTACATTTGGCGGGAAAGCACCATTTGCTAACCATTGACAACCAGCCTGAAAACTTCATGACCACAAGTATCCCAAAAATGATGGTAGAAACCTGGGTTAAAGCCATCCGGCCCTGGACATTTATCTGCTTGCATAGAGAAAGCTGCTTGTTTGAATTCCTCTAAGGTAAAAGCCGCAGTCAACATAGCATTATCATCGCCGGTGATTGAAGTTGGAACCAAATTAATGACACTAGCACGAGAACTTGGTGATTTTTGAAAAAGATGCATGAAATAATCACGTGTTATATGCTTCAGACCGTCTTCCGACCTACATTTGAACCCATTCTCATCTTCAAGATGTTCAATTCTAGTGAGCTTTCGTCTAGTGGTAGCTGCTGCATGAAAGAACTTCGTATTAAGATCCCCCATCACGGTACCAAAAGGTCTTAGCACACTGTTTCCAAAAAATATCATCTTTGATTAACAATTGGTCCAGCCTATGCCGTAACATGTTGAAATAGCTCACATTGGAGGCATCCACACTCGAACGAACAGCTTCAAGATTGCGTTGAGTATTGCGGATCTCTTGTTGAATGTTTTGATTAATATTCATACTCCATTTAGATAAATCCACATCACATTGTTTGAGTTTATTCACAAAAGGACGTTCACCATAATCCAGCCATCTTTGAGAAACAAAATGACCAAACTCAGGTTCAACAAGCCACACATTCTCAAAACGAAAGCGATGATTTCCACAACTAGGAGCGGGTTGTGGAGCACAATCTAGCAAAAGGGGGTAATGATCGGAAGAGGTGGTAGTAAGACATTCAAGCTTTGCATTCTGAAATTTATCAAACCAACTATCATTTGCCATAGCTCTATCCAATTTTTCCTCCACAGCTCGATCGGTTCCTAAACTTTTAAACCAAGTGAAAGCGTACCCATCCATATGAATATCAGCTAGTCCAACATCTAAAACAGCTTGCCGGAATCCTTGAATAAGCCAAGGTTGACGATCAGACCTGCCTTTCTTTTCATCAGCTGATAAAATATCATTGAAATCACCAATGATGCACCAAGGAAGTTGGGAAAGATTAGATAAATGCCGAAGTAAATTCCAAGACTCTCTCCTTCTACCACCTTCTGGCATACCATAAAATCCAGTCTGCCTCCATCTGCCCCTCAAAGAGTCATTAATCTCCATATCAATATGATTTTGGGAGAAATTCGTAATGGTGCAATTAAAATTATTTTTCCATAAACATGCCAAACCACCACTTATACCAATACGGTCAACAGAAAAACAGTAATCAAAAGCCAACATATATTTCAATTCTTCAATTTTATTAGACGTTGTCATTGTTTCAGACAGGATTATTGCTTCCGGTTTATAAGTCCGGACTAGGTACTTTAAACTAAGAACTGTACTTGGGCTACCTAAACCCCGACAGTTCCACCATATTAGACTCATTCCCCTTGGCGGGCTTGGGGTTCAGGTCCCGCCATTATGCAATTGATTTGAGTGTGGAGAGCTCTCTGGTAGTGAACTATATTTATAGACTCATAATGCCAAGGAACTAGAAGCTTCTGCTGAAAAAAAGAGACCAAATCCAGTGATAAAACCAAAACAATCTTCCTTTGTGAAACATAAATTGAGTCTGAATCTCCAATATAATTTGGGACCAAATATGGATATTTTTGCCATCAATTATCAGAACCCAGCCGCCACTAACCAAGATATGAAATAAAAATATAGGAATAAAGCCTCCAGTCATAAAATTGAGACGAATAACCAAAAGAAATCTGAAACCAAAAAAGATATTCTGGCAGCCAATCTCCACATAAAAATCTCCAATAGCCAGGATATGGTGCAAAAATATAAATGAATAACCTTCAAATTCAACCTGGCAGCAAGGAATCATATTTTGGAACCAAATACTTAGCTTCAGATATAAAGAACAAATATATGTGGACTCAATAAATTTATTTAGAAACCAAATCATTAAATTTTGATAACAAATAAACTTATTTTTGCGCCCAATATAGCCAAGGAACTTATTATTGTACCCAATATTCAAGAGCCTACAACAAGCTACCATGATACTTCTTGGACAAGAAACTGATATGCAAGAAAACAAACAAATCCTGGCCTGTTATGGTGAAACAGTGATAGGCTGCTGATGAGAAATACCAACCGTAACACATGAATCCATACACATTTGTTGGATAGCAACACAAAAAGCGCATCTGGAATACAGTGGGGAGCCTACCAAACCTTTCAAAACCATAACTGTAGCATAGAGTAGATGGAATGAAGCAACCACTGGGAAAGCATCCTGTTTATCATGTCAATACCCAACACAAGGCCAAACCCTAAGAGCATTACTACCACAAGGAAACACAAAAAGCCCACTGCTACCCCAAACAACCATTCCTCCTTGCTTATCATGTTCCTGTGTAGTAATAACACTCCTACAGATGAGTAAAAAATCATGAAAACAATAGTGTAAAGAAACTTTTGACTGCTCTGAGAACAAATCACCACCTATCATGTGTACACATAAAAATCACGAAAGAAAACAGCAACCAGCTTGACAAGCAAACGATTGAAAAAAGCTCTCACAAGGGTAGAATTGAATGGGAAAATAGCAAACCTAGATGAAAAACGATGGATGCCCTAGGAGAGAAAACGATAGCCAAAAATTTCACTACCAATATATAAAAATCAAATATTTATTTATGTTAAGTGTATTATTAAATTAATTTACTATACATTTTTATTTTAAATTATTTTTTTGTTTGTTACTTTTTTATTATTATTATTACTATCTTCGTTCTCATTTTATTATTATTTTTATTGAGAGGGTCATTTTATTACCACCGTAACCAACTTTTGTTTAATTACAATCTACCAAGTTAAACTTATTGAGCACGAACACACAGTGGTGTGGTGAGGTGGCCTTTATAATTGTTGGTTTTCCAAAAGAACGAGGGGCATAGATGGAAATATAAATATGATAGCAATCTCTTCTGCATTTCTTCGCAGATTAGAGGAGACCACAAAAAGTGGTAGGCCCCACATAATTGTGATCTCTCTCCCCTATTTCTTTGCAGGTTCCGTGTAGAATGGACTAATAAAAATATTGGTTCATCATGGACCAATTTTTTCCACCGTTTGATTAAATCATCATTCAAGTTTTATCAAGGTCCACTCACACCAAATCTAACCCCCAATTCTATCTCATTGCATCCTCTCTCCTCTCTTCCTCTCTTGTTCTGAGTATGAAAAAACTAACACAATTTTTCTTTTAAGGGTTCATTGTTCATGGTTAACCAAAGCTTAATCCAAAAGTCAAAAACTTGGGAGAAAAATAGTACAATTTCTTGTAATGAATAATTTTGGTATCATGGGTCATCCATGTTATGGATCTGATTGTGTTGCTGGAATTTTGTCAATTTGAACATTAAATTCAGGAATAATGTATACTAATGAAATCTTGAGAGGTAGATCACGGCAAATTGTTGCATCATCAATTGTTTGAGTAAAATCTTGTTATGATGTAAGTTGTTACAACTTCTAAAAGAAGAATCTTTGCAGACATGGATCTCGGAACCGGAGGGACATAGGGTTTAAACCGTATAGACATGATGGAGTCAGCATGGGTGGCGGTTGCAGTGCCGCGTTGAGGTGGCGGTGGTATAATATGGGTCGGGTCTAGGATAAGGAGCTTATTCAGTGGTGTGAGTGTAGTCTTCAGGTTTGAGGTTGGTGGGTTGTACATAAGTTTGAGCCTTTGAGGTTGATGTTGTTGTTTACTAATGTCTTCTCCAGTTGTGAATTCTGATTGATTTTCAAACGTAAGAGATGAATGGTTTGACTCCCAGGAAAGAGAGAGAACACATGAGGAAATTTTGGAGAGAGTAAATGAAATAATCATATGTATAAGATGTATTGTGTTATTGTGCTTACCTATTGATCCAATGGTTATTATTTTTGGTCCATTATGGACCAATGCAATAGTGGGTCCAGCCTAAGCGGAACCTTCTTTGCATACCAAAGAGAAAAAGTGTAGTACTCCCTCCTGTCCTTGTCAAAACCAATACACCCATTAATTAGTGTAACTTTTTGAATATTTTTACAAATATACCCTCATAAAAAATTGTGAAGCATTAAATACACCCACTAATTTTAAAAAGACAAACATTAAATAAGGGGTATAAAAGTCTTTTAAACAATAACTACACCTTAAAAATTATGATATTTTCTTATAAATAGGACTAAAATTTTTTTTGAAAATTTTCTTATATATAAGACTGGAGGGAGTATCTCTTTTCTCTTTCTTCACAACTTCTCTCTTCAACCAAACCTAATGTAAGTGTCATCTTTCTTATTTTTTCTTGTCTTAAATTATTTGTCTCATTTATAATACCAATACAACATTTATTATTTTTTCGCTAACATACCCTTATTTATTACATTTCAATAATCTATAACTACTCGACCAACTATAATTAATATGAATGTTTTAGTAAATGACACACATTTTACCATTAAAATCAACACCATTAATCATTTCCTTAATAACCGTGTAAAACTCAAATGAGACGCCCAATGTGAGACGGATGGATTCATAATTGATCTTCTTCATACAATATTAATTACATTCTTTAATTTGTGTTGAAAGTGTTAAAGGGACATACAATTTAGGACATATGGAGTATATAGTAATAGTAATAATAAACATATAGCGATAGTAATAGTAATAATACACGGTATACCAAAAAATAAAAAATAGTCCCAAATTGAGAACACAATTTGAGCCCTAAGGAAAGGTAAGTATCTATCTCATCACCACAATGAATTGTATATACTACTCCCTCCGTTCCTTTTTAAGTGTCTCTTTTGAAAAAAAATTTGTTTCTATTTAACTGTCACTTTCAAAGTTCATTGCAATATTAAATGTTGTTTTACCAATATTACCCTTAGTTATTTATTGCGGAGAGAGAAATATATGAAATGAGATATTAAATGAATAAGGTCATTATATTAAAAGTATAAATTATTGTATTAAAAGTAGTAACATTTATTGATTGTCTTGGTTTGTGTAAAATATTAAAAAGTGACAGTTAAAAAGGAACGGAGGTAGTATTCAACAAGTAAGATTACACAACTGTATTTTTACATCAAGAGGGACGCGCAAAATGAAAATACATCTATTCCCTCCTCAATACGAAAATGGAGTAAATTCCTCAAAAAAAAAATATTTAACAACAATGAATGTAATATTACAAGCAAACATGTACACGTTATAGGGCAGTTCTATATTATCTCTCACTTTTCAATGCCTTGCTGCAGATACTGTATCAAGTCATAACCAGCAGTTGTCCACTTATTATAAGCATCTTTACATACATGGGTCATGAAATTAGCCGCCTCACGCTCACTCATCTCCGGATGAAATCTCTTCCGAAGATTACCAATGGGATCACCCCTGCTGAAGCAAGGTAACCCGCTATCTAGCATCAATGACACAGTTGTGATGATCCCTTCCATATGTCGACGGGCAGCGAGGTATCCTTTCACACATAATCTAGACGTGCAACAAACATTGAAAGAACGGTTAAAAAGGGAAATGATTAAAGAGGGGGGGGGGGGGGGGGGCACTTATTTGTAATCAAGCTAGAAATACCATTACTACCTTAAAAATTGGTTCCATGTATCACTCTTCATAGCACCAGACGGATCTAGCAATTGTGTCATCTCGTGGCTCAGCTTAAAATGTGCACTTTCAAAACGCATATTCCCACCTGGAGAAGTTTCTAGAATGAAACCAAAGTCAATATGAACAAGCCTCCCAACACTGCAACATCATATATAATATTAGTCATAGATTTGTTGGACCAGTACTTCATATACTTGCAGAGTTGCAGTAGGAAAAGAAAACAGAGGGAACGTGAACTGAAGACCACAAATGAATTCAACCAGGGGATCAATCAATTAGGATATTCAATGTTTCAGATGCATATAAAGCTAAACTTAAATTAAATCCACTGGCGATTATAATAAGAATTGCAGACAAATTAATGAAGAAATATAAATATCTTTACTTATCAAATAGAAGGTTCCCATTGTGCCTATCCTTTGGTTGAAGCAAGAGACTAGCAACAGCATAACCGGCACTGCTAATGATGAAGTTCTGGCGTGCAGCCTCAAAACTGGAAGACCCGACAGGTCCATAGTCTTGCTGAAATATTTCAAACAACCCCCCATCAGTTGTTTCTCCCATCTGACTTCTACTACGTGTATTAGGCACAACCTGGCAAATGTACAAAAGAAAATTACAAATCCACAAAATAACTATCCCATGTATGACATAAAAAATAATTATCACTGATATCATTCCCAAATATACTGATTGGACGCTATTTGTTATTTATAAGCCCAAAAAGGAACTTCAAGATTAAGATTAAAAACTGACAATTGAATCTCTTAAATTATTCATCAAACAAGGAATTGAACTATATTTGTAGCTGGAAAATGCAAGATTGAAATTTGAAAGTGTGAAATGAAAATTTTATTGTTACAAATACCCGATCTCACAGAATTATCATGATGCTTCAGCGTGTTAGGATTAGGAAAAAAAACTGACCTCTATTATACCTCTCTCTGGACCAGTAGGGAGAACACCATAAGGAAATAAATAAAGATTTAATCCGATGGCTTCAAATATATCTCTAAGAAGTGCTATTACTTGAAGGGCAAGAACATCTTGTCTACAGTCGTCTCCAACCTGGAATGTAAGAGGACTCAGTCAACCAAAGAATGAAAGTAAAAAAAATACTCCATCTGGTCCTTTTTATAAGAGACATAGGTCAACAAAAGTGTCGAAATGAAAACTTTTGTTGACCCATATGTCTCTTATAAAAAGGACCAGGAGAGTACAAGCTAAGCATAATTGACAAGAAGCAAGAAAATAATTAAGAGGTGCAAAAAAAATGGTTTATCTATAGACAAATTGGAAAAATTATAATATGCAGCTACTGATATACTCCATTTTTAAGAGCTACTTTATAAACTGGCTTTGTTTGACACATGTCATTCAGATATGTTCATATATGTAACTGAACTATGGGCTAGAAGGCACAAGTCATGTTTATATATGTAACTGAACTATGGGCTAGAAAGCACAAGTCATGCATGACATAGAAGTGTGGAAAAGACAAATTTTAAAAAAATATAAGATACCGTCAAAATAAATAAATATAAGATACTGCAACAGCACAGCTGTAACACGATACATAAAATTAGTATGTAATTAATATAAAAGCAAAAATCATTATCAAATGAATGAATGAATCCATAATTTTAAAATTAAAATGAGTAATTATATGCATGAAAAAAGAGTTATATTTATCTAACTATTTAGGTATTTTCATTTGCATTGATTAAAAAGTTCAAAAACCAAAAGAAAAAATTGCATAAGTAGGCTAAAAGAGTTTGTGAAGTGTTCGCCATGACACATCTATTTTAAAGTGTCTGGGCATCCTTGAATCTGACCGCTTCTATCAAGAGAAGCTATCTCTAGCCATCTACTCACTCACCAAAAACAAAATTAATACTTTACAATGTGTAACTAGAGTATACATGAGCCATTCTTAGTGAGAATGTATTCAACGAGAACTAAGTTACCATGTCCCTATAGTCATAGTGCAACGTTTTACAGGTGTTATGATAAGATGACAGTAATTGTAAATGTCAATGCTTGAATCGAGACTACCTTGAAAATGCAAGCTTGTGGCTTTATATCATTTTTGTCCCCATCTCGGTCAACTACGTTAAATGTTATCATGATTGGGACTTTTGCGGCTGATTGTAGGGGAATGCCACTATCTACTTGAATACCCCTAACAAGCTTACTAGGAGCTGTTGGTAGATAAAGGTCTTCGCCATCCAGTTCAATTTTTTCCAACTCCCTATCACATATAGTAAAAAAATAACATTAGGTCCAATGAATAATAATTTGAAAATTTAACTTGAGAATTATTAACAATAAAAAGTATCCCTTCAGACATCTGCCCAGTACCTTTTGATACCAGCTCGGCGTTCTTCTTTAGGGAGTGGATATAATACACCGGAAATAGACGTAACTTTGTCGAAGAAATCAAACTCTCTATTAAATATATCGAGTGCCTTTGGACTAAAACCGTCAATTATATGTTGCCTTACAGCTGGCAGCAGTTCTAAAAATGAACCATTCTGAAATAAAAGGACAAACTATAGTAAGTATGATTTGAAAAAAAAAAAACTCAGCAGGTTCTAAGATAAAACAAAGTTGACTTTGAATATATTTAGTTATATTTTCACAAGGGAGTGCTACAGATTGAAAGCCAGATCTGAAGATTTAAGCAAGACTAGAAAGATGTATTAGCCAAAGGAATCTGGAGCAACAGACATGTCATGAAGTCAATACTGACATAAACCAAGAATCGTTGAGAAAATGATGGAAACGGAGAAAATGGATTAGAGGAAAGAGAATCTGAGAAAATTTCTGTTCTCAAAAACCATTATCTAAAACTGAATTGCACTATTACAGGTTATGTTGATTATGCCTTCTAACTACCCGATAGCTAAGTCAAGACTAACGACTAACTATAGCATAAACTGAGATCGTATAATCCACATAAACTGGATTTTAGATATCATAAATGTATATCTTTTTGGGTTATTCTACTTCACATAGGGGTACAAATGAATATCTCCTAGTGGCAAGCTATTCATCTCCAAAGACGTTCAATGAAAATTGATTTCCCTGTAAGGAATTATTCCATTCTGTTACTCAAACAACTTTTTCTTCTGCCTCACTTTCCACCAGCTCCAATTACACGAGTGAGCATATCTCACGACATTGTAAACTGAAGCCAAGCCAGTAGAATCCGGTCTTGTTGTTCCCAGGAATCAAATTCAGGAGAAACGTGATTTGCATTCGCGTCTTCAAGAGGGTTGAATTTGGTAGGGATCGACGGATTAACGAGAAAATGGTATAGCTTGTGCGCTTTGATAACAGGTTCAACCGGTTGACACCATAGGAGATAGTTGTCCGAATCAAGCTTTTCGGAAATGACAAAAAGAGTTTTTGCTCACCTAGGAAGATGATACAAGGCTGAGAGGAGGTGGTGAGGGCATAAACGTCACCGGCGACGGTGGATTTACCGATGAGGTCACCGGATCTACTCGAACTTTTAACACATTGATAGAATTATTGAAACTCGGAATTTAAGCCTTTCGTAGATAAATTTCTCTGATTTTCAAAACATATATATATTATATTCTACATTCTGAAAAATGTTTATGTACACAACAAGCATGAATCCTAGCATTTCAAAATAGATTTGAATTTTAAACTCATGATGTTTTTGTTGGTATATAATAGCAATAAGATATAAATAAACTTTTTTTTTCAAAAAAATAAATAATAATAATAATAAAACTTGATGTTAGCATACCTTCACACTATTTGGATCTTTCCCTTCCTCGGGTACAGTCTCACCCTGTCCAAAAGAAACTCGGTGCTTTAACAACTTATTCAATAAAAAACAGAGAATTTCTAATGAATAAATAAATTCCATACAATGGATCATAATCTGCCGGTAATGCAAATACAGTTATAAAAAGAATAGTTTGCACAACATAATAAATGAATAACAATCACTTTCATGCATAAAAATTAACAACTAATAACACAATTTATACCTGCAGATGCCAGATAAGAATATGGGCAAATATGTCACTTCTTTGAGCAGCTCTAAGCAAATAACCTTCCACTAATCTCTGCAAAAATATATATGCAGCTGGTTATCAAATGAAAACACTGAAATATACAATAAATGTTAAAAGTGAGGTAGTTAGACGAGTCTATTACACGGTTGCCAGTTAGGTAAGTTAGTAATTGTCATAACTAGAGAATAACTAGCTTACAATAATTCAGTGGTAAGGTGGTTCAGACAACGGCTCTATGAATACAGTTCAATGTACAAAACTAAATAAATCAATGAAATAATTATCAGATTCAGCTATGTTTTATTTCTCTTTCACATAGAATCTTAACAATAAAAAATATCATAATATTGGTGTTATCATAATATTGGTGTGATGTTCTGTCAACTTTTAAATCACTTAATAGAGTTAAATTCGGTAAAGGATATAAAAATAAAAAATCAAAATGACCCAAAGTCGTTTCAGTCAAAACGGGGTTTTCAATTTGTCGAAACGAATTGCATCACGGTGTGAAAATATTCTGAAAGTTCAGGGAACAGGACAAATAACTCAAAAAGAAAACCACAATACTGCATAGTGAGACTCAAGACGGTGAAAACATCTTCCCACCCTTAATTTTATCTATATAATTTTGTTAGTCACCATTATCTTTTAAAATCTTGTGTATTGTCTAAATGACTTAGCACAAGGCTTATTTATGCTGTAGATGTTGAATAGTCAACGGAACAAAAGCATACAATTAGGTTTTATGTGACAAACAGTAGGAGGAAACCCAAACTATGGGAATAAACCATGAATTTAAGTTTCAGTGGATATCTAACCCCTTCATCGTGTCGCAATGTCTGCACCAACTGTGGCATGAAAAAAGTCACACGTTCAGGAGGATAGGATTCCAAAACTCTTAGAACGTATGCCATGACCCGTGGATGGCCCTTGTATGCAGGACTAAGGAACTCTAGAGCTTGTGTAATAGAACACGGAGCCCAATGAGGCAATTGTTGTAATAGCACTGAATTATCATCAACAGCCTTTGGGGTGATGAAGTAAGGCAATGCTTCCGGTATATTGCGTACGTCCACTATATGTGCCTGCGAAGTGAAGCTATTATGTCATATTTTCTAAGATAATGAATTTAGATGAGAGTGAGCAGCTAGAATCACGTGAATGAATACACACGTGGACACACACACAAAAGCTACACTGCACATTCACAACAATAAAATATACTCTCGAGGAAAATATAAAACAGAATTATCTGACATGACAAAAATTAACGACTATGCATTTTAATTTAGCTTCAAATCCACGTTTACCCAGAAGTAACATAATCGGTACTTTTGCTTTCTCCGTTTTCCATTTAGAGAAATCAAATGTCTCATTCCCATTTTGTCATGTTCTGTAAATTTCTATTTGCTGCCAGACAGTTTTTTTTGTGTTGTAGCAATTATTGTTACGCATATTGTCATGTTTTATTAAATTAATTTTAACCAAACTTAAGTTTGCAAAATGAAATTGATTCAAACTTGCCTTGCTTTTGCAAACTTTAATTCAAACATGCACTTAGACTTTTCAACTTGAATTGATCCCAACATAAGTACTGTCAAGTTTAGTTTCGAATTAATGTTGGCACACTACTATTACTAAAGTAAGTTTTACGGGGAAGAGGGAATGGGTTAATTTATAGGTTCTGTGCATCTGCAGAACTCCATACCCGTTTTATTTTCTGCAACTTTCTCAGTTCAGTATTGCTGTTCTATTTTTGACTGTAAAGAGATAGGCATCTTTTAATTTTTTAAAGTAATTTTCATATTCCTAACAAGGGTTAAATATGTTTTTAGTAACTCTAAATATACCAAATTTTTGTTTTAATCCCTCAAGAAAAAATTCTTCGATTTTTGGTCCCTCTAAATATTCTGTTTTCAATTTTAGTCCCTGCTTTTTTTACAAAAGATCACATTTCATGTTCCAAACAACTTTTTTTACATATAATTGAAAAGACCTTAAAATATCATCAGTTTAATAATCTAACTATTTAATCTTTAATCTTTATTAATTTATCTATAACTTCAAATTAAAAATTAAATTGTTAAGGGTCCATCAATTGGAGCCCCCTGTTATTGGTTTTGTTTCTTGCGGCTGAGGTGTGGTTATGTGCCCAGCTTGCCTTTGTTTTTGTCTCTGCTGTATTTAATCACCCTTCTCTTCTTATAAAGGGTGGTTTTGATTTTAATAAATGTGCTGTTTAAAAAAAAATTGTTAAATTTAAGATTAAATAGTTAATTATTAAATTAATGATATTATATAGTCTTATCAACGATATGTCAAAAAAAAGTCGTTCGGAACACGAAATGTGAACTTTAGTAAAAAAGAAGGGACTAAAATTGAAAACAAAATATTTAGAGACCAAAAATCGAAGAATTTTTTTAGTGGGACTTAAACAAAAATTTGGAATACTTAGAGTGACTAAAAACATATTTAACCCTCCTAACAATGACCACTGTCAAACAAATTGGTCAGATTTTGAATACAGCAAATAAATTGCTTTATTTGCAGTTGGGTGATACAATCAGACTATGGCTCTCCATAACTACTAGTATGATTTCTTTTTCTTTTTCTCACCACTCAGACCTAGTTTCTTTGGTAGGCACAAGACAGAATAAAACATTTGTTCTTTAAAACCATAGTCACCACACACTTTAATTTTCTGTATCAAAACCATAAACCAATAGCAGCAGATACTGTTTACACTGCAAAGCATCCAAGGGTAATACCAATTAAACCCTCAAACCAAATTATATTGCTTAAAGACTCCTTCAGCATCAAAAGAACGTAGGGAGTAGTTGTTGCTCAAAACATTAAAATTTTGACTTCAAAAATGGTAAATCAATTTCCATAATGCAGACACTCAATTGACTAGGCCAGTTCACAATCTTAAAAAAAAAAGGGGCAACCCGGTGCATTAAAACTGCGCATACGCAGGGTCTGGGAAGGGGTCCCACCATTTGGTGTATTGTATTTGTACGTGATCTTTCAGTCACATGACAACAACTTTACCAGTTGCGCCAAGGTTACCCCTCAAGGCTAATTCACAATCTTAATGAAAAAAAATACCTGAACAAGCTGAGTTACTTCAGTCTTCACAAATGTATTGGTTGGGAACCTAGAGGCCACTGATAAAGCAATCTTTGGGTCTACCGCGAAGGCAGTCCTGGTATGTTCTACCCATTTATCTGAACTAATCTTGGGTCTAGAACTACTTTCCCTGAAAATACACAGATACCAGGTATTTGAAAGATCAGGACGGGTAGAAAAGAAAATATATAATGAAATTCCAGTCGTCAAAAAAATATATATACTTTGTGTTAGTGGGCTGTGCCCAGACCTCAAGCCTGTCAGCCTCATGTTGGCATAGCATTAAAAGTAGCTGCCTCCGTTTTTCTCTGCCAACAGCATAGTTCTCCATTTGACCCCAAACAGGATGAAAGATATCATTCTATACATATGTAGATATTAGGATAATTGCACAAATCATTTCCAAGGTTTCACGAAAAATTAAGCAAAAAGGATGTGCTTTTATAATTCAAACTAAAAAAGTAATGCTAAAAAGCCCAGTGTAAGCGGATGTCAGTGCTAGACATAGAAATATTACCACATCAGCTAAAGGGTTCCCATTTTCTTGTATATTTCCTTTTGAACCAAATTGAACAGCATCTCCTTTCACATTTGAAAGGTAATGAACAAATAGAGAAACAGACTGAGCCTCACATTGAGTAAAATTTGTATAATTCGTGTCATACCATTCAGGCTCATAAGCAAACCAACCCAATGCGGCCCTGCAAATGCACCAAACAATTTTAATTAGTCCAAAGAAAGGCGAACATGGTGAATCCAGGTCAGTTCATTATATTTGCAAGAAACTACTAGCTCTAGCAGAACTGCCAATGTGAAAGTAAAGATGCATGCTGTGCATATTTTAAGGACCAAGAAAATAAAGAATAAATACAAAAGGCTATGTTCTTGTTGAGAAGAAAATAAAAAATAAATACAAAAGAAACATTGTTTACTTTGATCACCTCAGTCATTTCCTGAAATATCTTCTATACAAGGGCAAAACATTCAGCTTGAAATGGCAATAAGTAAAAGCACATATTTTAAAAATTATGTATTGATCCGATTTTAAAGATATGAAGGAAATAATTTCGATGGTATTTTAAGTCAAATGGCAATAAGTAAAAGCACACATTTTTAAAATTATGTATTGATCAGATTTTAAATATATGAAGGAAATAATTTTGATGGTATTGTTTGTTGAAATTTAGGGCCTAACTCATCCTTACAAAACCGGTTCATAAGGTGAGAAGTGCCTCCTCTTTATAAACTATTATCACGAGTCTTATCTATCCGATGTGGGACTTGGGTTTTTCCCAATATTGTTAAGTCAAGGAGAACATAATGAGAAGATGAAAATATTTGGCATAAAAGATTCACGTGGCAGGGTCAGAGGCTGAGTTAGTCTACATGATTTCAACAGTTCTAACTCTTCCCATTTAAGCCCTCAAAAGCATATTGGCATGCAGACAAAAATTGACCATCTAAAAGTGAAGCAGGCCTAAGTTGCATGGTTTCCAAAAACACCTTTCACATCACCACGGTAAGGGAATTGAAACCATGCAAGAAGAGACACTGAACAAGGAATACAGGTTATAATCTTTTGGGAATACAGAACGTGCTTTGCAAAATGCGTTCTTCATATAGAAGAGAAGAACAAATGCTCAATGAATAATATTTAACAAAGAGATTGCCAACAGCCCAACAATACACTTAGATGGGTAAAGAAAAATAAAATATACGAAAAAATGCTCAGAGAATGCCAAAGAAAAAAATTATAAGGAGATGTTCACCGATAGATCCGATCTTCCAGCAGCTGAAGCCCTATTTGAAATTTTTGTAGATGACCCTGAAACTGGCAGGAGCAGTACTTGAGCCCTAGAAGCATGAGAGTGAAAAAAGTGCCAGTGGCTGCAGGATGATGTGAAAAATTCCAGGGAAGCTTTGTCGTCCCCTGCAACATCCTACCGAGAAGCAAGAGTTGCTCCACACTTTGGTGTCGAACCGCCTACAGGGACAAGATAAGTAGTAATACAGGGAATAGAAAGATGCAAATTTGTAGTTGAAACTAGATTCAATGTTTTAACACAATAAAGGTAGTAAGGAACAACGAAATGCCCTCTTCAAGCACTTCAATCTATGTTCGCAGGGTTAACTGTGATGAGTATTAAGATATGAATGTTAAAAACATGCATCAATTGACCAATCATCCAGAACACCAGAAAATATTATTTGGTGGTTACTCTAGGTAAATTTTAGGTTTCTGAAACTAAACAATTTGCCCAAGAAGTCAAACCAAGCATAATTAGATTTACAAGGCGGTCGTGAATTATAAAATAAAAATGATGCAGTAGGAATATCAAAACAATACAACAACAACCAAGCCTTATCCCACTAAGTGTGGTCGGCTACATGGATCAAATTACGTCATAGTGTTCTATCATAAACCATATTTTGGTCTAACTCATTAATCTCCAAGTTTTTCCTAATAGTTTCTCTTATAGTTTTTCTATGTCTCTGCCTCGTGATCTGACTATCCTCCATTTGATCTACTCTCCTTATAACTAGGGACGGATACATGTTGAACAATGTGTGGGCTTGTGCCTGCACAAAGTTCTAAGAATTTTTGTTTAGTAGTGTATTATGGTGATAGTTGACCTTTTGACCACACACATGGCCTACACCCATCACACAATTTTTCTCTCTTGGCCCACACTTATCACATGTGACATAACCTTTTCTAGTTTCCAAACATTAAAAAATCTTTTTAAAATCAAATCAACAACCAAAACATGAAAACACTCACAAGAACATGCAACAATAGCACACAGCTCTCTTTTGTTTCGTTCCTTTCCCTCACTAATTCGTTCACGCCTTTTTTGTTCTTTTCAAATGACACCATACAATCAAGATCGTCATTTTTAAAATTAGAGGTGATTGGTGATCTTTGAGTAAAGCTAGTAGAAACAAGAAAACATATTGTGTACCCACCGGTTTTTATTATGATGCATTTTACAACATAAAAAAATGATATAAGTTTTGTGAAAATAAATAAAAAAAATCCAAATTTGTTGGAGCCAAGAGTTGAACCTTGGACATAGAAAATGAGGCCTTCACTTTAAACTCAACTTGAAAAACACTCATTCATAAATTTTCACATTATATATTTATAAGTAAATGAAAATATTTTGAGGCTTTTTTCCAACCCAAAAGTTTGAGGCCTAAAGCCCTTGCTTGGGCCACATAACCCTTGGGCCGGCCTTCGGTATATTTACTAGTTAACTTTGATGCTGCAATAGTGAGAGAGCTTTTTCTGCTATAAATATTATCTAGAATTGGATGTGAAGTCACATGAGATATAAATGATTAAATAACTGTTTAGTTACTTGTGCAGAGAAATACTTTTATTGATATTGAAAATGAAAAAATCATTCAATCTTTATGGAATATAAAAATTAGTAGAGAACAATTATGATGTATAATTATGCTTCCAAAAAAAAAATAAAAATGTAATATATAAAGTGCCCCCACTTTTCAAAATTTCTGGATCCGTCACTGCTTATAACAAAATCTATAGGTCTTCTCTCTACATGCCCAAACCACCTAAGCTATTTTCCGCCATCATTTCTACTATAGGTGCTACCCCAACTCTCTCTAATATTTTCATTTCTAATCCTAATCCTATCCCATTATAGGTGCTACCCCAACTCTCTTTCTAATTGTTTTTCTATATTTTCTATATCAAAACAATATGCCCACTTAAGATCACAGCCAAAATAAAATAAACAGCAATTATTACATTTAGAAAAACAGGACCAAGACAAGAAAATGTAACTTAACAAATACAGTGAGCAACTTCTAACCTCAAAACGATCAATGAGAAATCCAAGCCATAGTCGATGAGCAATTATCTGCTCAACGAGATCAATCTGAGGCTGTGATTCAGGCTCCCCGGGGGACAGGTGAGGCCTTAGTTTTGCAGCAGGCCCACAGTACCTTGCTTCAGATGCAAAAAGACCCCGCTTGGTATCAATTGTCCATAACCATGCATCAACAAGCTCGGCAAGGACAAGAGCCCCAAGCTCAGGTGCAGCAGAAACCAACCATGTCCATATGAAAACACCGGTTTCCATTGCATCATGTGTGGAAATATATGCAGGACACCAGCAAAGAAGACGGAGAAGTTGTGAGAAACCCTCCACATTCGATTTAGATCCAGAACTCTTGTCCATAAGAAAAGCATAACTCAGATAAAGGTACAAATATGGATTCCCTAGGAGTTATAATTACTACCAACTAGATACAAGGGAGAAATGTGATTACCAAATTCGACAAAAGCAGCACAGTAGCCTGAGAACAAGTTTCACGAAATTCAGACCTGACCACTTCCCCACCTTTCTCTGCTATGTTGACAAACTGTTGAAGTAAACGCACAAACTTATTAAGCAACATTCCATTGAATGAATCATCCTCAGCTTGTGGCTGTTGAGGGAAAGCTCCAGATATAATTCTTTGAAGCCCAGCTCCAAGCCCAAAACCTGTAGGTGTAGTACTGGATTGAAATCCACCAATGCTGTTATACAATCTTCTCATGCCGGCAATTTCTCCAGCGTGGTTGCACTTAACTGTTGCTGCAGCTTGGTTGCACTTACCAGAACTGATAACCTCTAAATTAAAAGATTCCGACACTTTTAAGTTTGCTCCTGAAGCAGCAGCTGCTGCAGCCAAGACTGCAGGAATATTTCCTGTTTGTGTTGACCAGTTGTCATTTTTCCCAGTGCCAATTCTTATCTCAGATAAAAGTAAAACAACGTCGATTGTCTGTGCTCTTTGCCAATTATTTGCTTTACAAAGTTTATCCTGATTTGAAATACAAAGAACCAGATGTACCAAAAGAACTGTGAGGACTTCAAAATAAAAAAATATAACGTAACATTTTCAATTACAGAAAAATCAAATTGAATATTATAAAATATCTCACAATACCCTTCATATTATATTCGAGTATCTTAGGTTATTTCCTAGTATCATCTTAGAGCATCTTAGATTATCTCTTCGGATTAGATTTTATATAACTTATTAATATTATTATCTTAGGTTGTTTTTTATTTTTCTCAATGACTAAATTGGGTCATGCAAATTTTCTCAGAAACTAAAATACTAAACTTTCATATTATTATTTGATAAGGTTAGATTTTATATTACTTATTATAATATTAATTTCTTAAAAAAAAATTATTATTATTACTAGCATTCAAACTGTCCGCTTTTTTTATTGCACTAATGCGTATAAATTACGAATAGTAGTTTTTATAATTTTGGTTTTGATTAAAGTTATAGGTATAGTACCCAAAAAAAAAATTATAGGTATAGATATTTTGCACTTTCATATTGTAACAAATTATACTTATCTTTCTCAATGACACAAAAATATAGCAAAAATAATATAAATTCTTATCTTTTTGAATGACACCAACAATATAGCATTCTTATAGACAAATTTGTTTAAGGGTAATTGGAAGTGAAAAATCCAGCCACCCCAAAACCATGTATTCCCTTTATATATAGTATAGATTATTTTCTATCGATTTCCTATTTATTCAGGATTGAGTGTTGTATTCCTATAAATAGGGATTAGTGTTTAGTTTTTTGTAAAAAAGTCAATATCAGGCATATTTCACTGTAATAATATTTCTCTCTTCCTTTTATCTAAAAACCTACAACTTCAATAAGCTATCTAGAGCCTAGTTTGATCCTCCTTGATCTGTCTTGACACTACTCCACTGCCAAGTTCCCAAAAGGTTGAGAATATAATAATAGTTTCCTCATTTCCGACATGTTTCCTTAAGTGTATTGTACTTAGCATTAGTTACGTAAGTGTATCCTAGTCTTGCTATGCAGACTATTACACAGCTGTCCACTGTCAATTAGTTAGGACAGCTGTAATATCAGCTTAGGGGTTATAATATCAGTTAGGACAAGTAATACAAAATTCAGTTACAGAATTCTGTTACAGATTCTCTATTCTCTCTTTTCTTCAAACTCTTTCAAACTTTCTCTGAGTTCATCAGTGACTGAACTTCAACAATGAGCACCTTTGGTTAGTTTACACATCTTTCTTTCAAGCATTTGCCGTCTTGGCTTAAAAAAACACTGAATATTTTGTTTAGATTGACGTTGTGCCACAATAACTGATTCCGGCTAGGGTTTCAGCCACTGGAGTGAGGACTGGCACAATATTGTTTAAGTTTCTTTTGAAGTTGTGACACTTCCTGTTATGGTTTCAGTTGCCGCACTGAGCACTGGCCTAACACATTTGTTGTTTTATGTTGCAACACCTTCAAGTTTGGGTTTCAGCTGCCAGAGCGCGCGCTAGCCCAAGATTGTTGTGGTGTGGTTTGATATGGTGACACCTTTCAATTAAGGCTTCAGCTTCCGGAATGAGCATTGACCTAATATTGAAAGTTTGTTTTTTTTATTAAGCATGCTTGCTTCTGTTAAGTGGTTAAGCTTTGAGTAGTTGCTTCTACTTAATGGTTAAACTTTTTATGTTTTAGCATTTGTTTTTGGGGTTCTTGATTCTTTTGGAGCGAGTGTTGAGGTGACACTAGAAGAAGATTGAAGGTCGAAGATTTCCCTGAATCAAGTACCTCAAGCCGTTGCCACTTGCCTCGTCTGCTACATTTTCTCTTTGAAAGGGTATGTTGTAACAAGCTTAAAGCTTAGTAAGCTTTAGCTTGAGGAAGAGTGTTAGAATATTATAAAATATCTCATGATATATTTTATATTATATTAGAGTATCTTGAGTTATTTCCAAAGATCAGTTTATAATCTTAGAGTATCTTAGATTATCCCTTAGGATTAGAATTTATATTACTTATTATTATTATTATTATTTAGTCTTGATTTCCTATTTATTTAAGATTGAGTCTCATATGCCTATAAATAGGGATTAGTGTTTAGTATTTTGTATAAAAGACAATATCAAGCATATTTCACTATAATAATATTTTGTATTATTTCTCTTCTCACTTTTATGTAAAGCCCCGCAACTTCAACAGAAAGATATATACAGTAGCAAGCTATTTAGAATCAACAATGCAGTGATGCAGTCATATATGTGAACAAGTGATATAGATCTTCAGAATGATGGATCAACCATAGTGTAGTTAGATTATGTTTCTTTTAAGGCTGAACATGTAAACTTTATGCAACCACTGACAGTTTTTGTCATTTTAATTTATGGCTTGAATCTTCAACTGTTTTTAAGTTCATATATGATATGTTAGCTCATGTTTTTTGCTTATATTACTTGTTTTTATTCAGAAGTAATATTTTTTGTCATGTATCTTAGAATTCATAAAAAGATTCGGAAAACAGGTTTCATGGTTCCCAATCAAATCTCCATTTAACTACCAGGGTGCAGTTATATATAGTCAGTTGTAAATAATTTATTTTAATTATTATTAATGGTTATGTGTATTGGGCCCATTAGTTTAGTAGTATTGCCCATCAAGTTACATTAGCCTATATAAACACATTAGTGATTGTAAATTATTTAGAACTTTGAAATATATTCAGTTTTCACATGGTATCAAGAGCTCTCGTTCTTGAGGGTCTCGCTTCCGCATAAAAACCCTAGCCGCCTTAATTGCGGTCTAAAACCCTAGCCACCTTAATTGTGGTCCTTTTTTTTACTGCCTTAATTGCAGAATTTTCCCTTCACTGTGTCTCAGTTTACAGCCAACACCCATCCTGTCACTATTCATGCAGCCCTAAAAAAGCCAGTTTCAACCTATTTCCGTCGCGATTTAAACGACACCTCCATCACCAACCTCATCGTCGGGCCAAAACCGGTCAAACCCTGAAATTGTGCTTCCACCAGCCTCCACACGCGCCACCACCGGCCGGCCACCCTTCCCGCGCGTGAGCACCATGCGCCGCCCTAGGGACCTCCGTTCGCCGCCGTTTTTTCCCAGATTGTATATCAGCCCCCTCTCTTTTCGTTTTGGGTGTTCACTTTCCAAACTGAGCACTTTGATTTTTTGGGTTCTTTGAAACTCACGTGTTTTTTTGCTAGCTTTGTGTAATCAATGGCTGGCTCTGGTGATGAAGAAGTGATCAATACAAAAACTGAAACAACGGATTACAAATCTCAAGAATTACCAACCATACCCTCATCCTACAGATTACATGAGAAGAATTATTTGAAGTGGTCTCAACCTGTGAAAACCACTTTAAAAGGTAAAGGAAAGGCCGAACACTTAACTGATGATCCTCCCGAACAGAAAAGTCCGAAGTTCAAGAAGTGGGATGACGAAGACTCAGCCATCATGTCGTGGTTATGGAGTTCAATGACTGAAGAAATTAGTGACAATTGCATGTTTCTCGATACTGCAAAGAACATTTGGAAATCATTATAAGAGTCTTATTCTAAAGCCAAAGATGTTGCCCAGATATATGATGTGAAGGTGAAAACAATGGGTGCTAAACAGGGAAACAAAATTGTTACACAGTATGCAAATCACCTCAAAACCTTGTGGATGGAGCTAGATCAATACAGGGTTATAAAATCCAAGTGTTCAGAAGATACAGCGACGCTTAAGAAGTATATTGAGCAAGATAGAGTCTATGATTTTATGGTGGGACTCAACCCTAAATATGACCAAGTTAGAGTGCAAATTCTTGGTCAAAAGACGGTACTTGGAATTAATGAGGTAGTGGCTACAGAGAGGAGTGAAGAAAGTAGAAAGGGGCTAATGCTGATAGTCTCTCCCGTTGTGGAAAGCTCGGCAATGTTAGCTGAGAAGAATTCAATCGTGATGGCTGACCAGGAGAAAGGGGAAGGAACATATGTGGAGAAGAAAAGTGAAGAATTGTTTTGTACATTTTGTAACAAATATCGCCACACTCGTGAAAAATGCTGGAAATTGAATGGAAAGCCCCCTGGTAGAGAGTGGGGGAATGGAAAGCCACCTGGTAGAGAGTGGGGAAAAAAGGGAGACTTACCTAAAAAGGGAGGACAAGCACACATGGTTGCAGGCGCAAGTGAAGCTAGTCCAAAAAATGCGAAGCCACTCAACCAAGATGAGATAGAACAAATGAGATCTTTCCTCAGTAGGTTGGAGAAACCAACAGGTACTAGCTCTCTAGCATATTCAGGTACATTTCCATCTTTTTTTGGTGAATTTCCATTTTCTTTTGGACTTAATGCTTGATATACCCTTTAAACAATACTGGATATTGGATTCTGGAGCCACTGACCACATGACACCTTTATCCACACACTTTTCTACCTATTCACCTTGTCCCAGTAACAAAAAAATATTCACAGCGGATGGAACCCTTATAACTGTAGCAGGTCAAGGGGATGTCCAACTTAATCCATTCACGACCCTAAACAATGTCTTCCATATCCCAAAATTGTCCACTAGCCTGATTTCCATACAAAAACTCACAAAAGACCTATCATGTAATGTTATTTTCGATAATAACTCTTGTGTTTTTCAGGACAAAGAATCGGGGAGGACGATTGGAAATGCTAGAGAATGGAATGGTCTTTACTATTTGGATAACCAAGACTCAAAGCCCAAAGTTACTTAGCAACAACTCTTTTTTTTCAGAATCAATAAAGACCAACAGGGAGAAGGTTCTCTTGTACCACTATCGCCTGGGTCATCCGTCGTTTAGAGTCATTAAGCAGTTATTTCCTTTATTTTTTAAAACATTAGATGTTGAGAGTTTTCAGTGTGAGGTGTGTGAGCTTGCTAAACACAAGCGTGTACCTTTTTCAGTCAGTAATAAAATGAGTACTTTTCCGTTTTCTTTAGTTCATACAGATGTGTGGGGTCCCTCTAATGTTCCAAATATATCAGGTGCTCGTTGGTTTGTCACTTTTATTGATGATTGCACCCGGGTTACTTGGGTTTATTTGCTTAAACACAAATCTGAAGTTAGTTCTGTGTTTTTTCAATTTTTCTCCATGGTTAAAAATCAGTTTGATGTGAGCATTAAACGGATTAGATCCGATAATGCCAAAGATTATTTTAATCACGGATTAAATTCATTCTGTCAAAAAGAAGGCATAATTCATGAGTCCTCCTGTTAAAACACCCCAACAAAATGGAATTGCTGAGAGGAAAAATGGTCACCTATTGGATCAAACTCGTGCTATGTTATTCCAAAATAATATTCCCAAGAAATATTAGGGAGAGGCGGTTTTAACCGCATCTTATCTTATAAACCGCTTACCTTCTAGTGTTCTTGACTCCAAAACTCCTATGGATGCTTTATCCTCATTCTATCCCGATTTGTCTGCCTCTAGTAATCTCACCCCTAGAATATTTGGGTGTACGTCGTTTGTCCATACCCATAGTGATGGTAGAGGGAAACTTGATCCTAGAGCTTTAAAATGTGTCTTTATAGGGTATTCTTCCACCCAAAAGGGTTACAAATGTTATTATCCACCATCTCACAAATTCTTTGTCTCTCGAGATGTCACCTTCCATGAACAAGAAAGTTACTTTGTTCAAACTCATCTTCAGCGGGAGAATTCATGTAAGGAAGATGAGTCTCTTCTATTTCCTGACCTTAATCTAGGACCAGAAGTTGAGGTTGAAACTGGAGGTGACAATGTTGAGACGGAAGTTGATTCTGAAAATCATGTAAATGTTGAAGCCGATGTAAGATATAGGAAAAATATAAGGATTTATACCCGAAGAAAGACCATTCCTGAATCTACGCATGTCCAAGAGTCTGATCCGACATTACATGAGGTAACTTTGCTTGACCCTTCAAATTCTTGTGATTCAATTTCTGAATTTTCTCATGAACATGAACCAGAATCTAACTCATCTTTACATAAGGAACCAGAATCCAGCCCAATAGAGCGTAAGAAACGAAAATCCAGAGAAGTACCACCAATAGATTCTGAAGACTTACATCTTCTCGTTGCCCTTAGAAAAGATCCTAGAACTTGTACTAATAAGCCACTCTACCCTATATCCAACTACCTATGCTTTGAACAGTTATCACCTACCTATAAAGCCTTCATCACCAACCTAAACAATACCATTATACCCACCTCTTTATTTGAGGCATTGTCTGACAGGAAATGGAAACAAGCCATGGACATGGAAATGGAGGCACTTGATAAGAACAATACTTGGGAATTGGTTCCTTTACCAAATGGAAAGAAACATGTAGGGTGCAAATGGGTATACACTGTAAAATACAAGGCTGATGGTTCTATTGAGAGATACAAGGCAAGATTGGTAGCCAAAGGATTCACTCAGACTTATGGAGTAGATTACTCAGAGACATTTGCTCCAGTTGCAAAAATGAATACTGTCAAGGTGATATTATCTTTAGCAGCTAACTACAACTGGAATTTGCACCAATTTGATGTGAAAAATGCCTTCCTTCATGGAGAACTTGAAGAAGAGATCTACATGAATGTGCCCCCTGGATACGGTGAACATACTACTGTCAACACCGTGTGCAAGTTAAAAAAGGCTTTATATGGACTAAAGCAATCACCACGTGCATGGTTTGGTAGATTCACTAAAGTTATGGTAGGTTTGGGCTTCAAACAAAGCCAAGGAGACCATACTTTATTTGTCAAACACTCCGAAACAGGGGGAGTAACAGTGTTGTTGGTATATGTGGATGACATTATAGTGACAGGTGATGATGAAGAGGAGCAAAAATTGTTAGGCCAACACTTAGCCAAAGAGTTTGAGATTAAGACCTTGGGAAAATTAAAGTAATTTTTGGGAATTGAAGTGGCTCCCTCTAAGAAAGGAATTTTCATATCTCAACAGAAATACATTACCGATCTTCTGCAAGATATTGGCAAGACAGCATGCAAGCCTGCAAGTACACCAATTGATCCAAATGTGAAGTTGGGGAATGCAGAAGAAGATGTTGCAGTTGATAAAAAAATTTATCAAAGGTTAGTCGGCAAGCTTATATACCTATCACATACTAGACCTGATGTTGCTTTTGCTGTAAGCTTAGTCAGCCAATTCATGCACCAACCAAAGGAGATTCATTTACAAGCCGCACTTCGAATTGTGCACTATTTGAAAGGAACCCCAGGTAGAGGAATTTTGTTCGAAAGGAATGGAAGTGTGGGACTTGAAGCATACACTGATGCGGACTATGCAGGGTCAATTTTGGATAGGAGATTGACTACAGGATATTGCACTTTCCTGGGTGGGAACCTTGTGACTTGGAAAAGTAAAAAACAAAGTGTGGTATCCAGATCTAGTGCTGAAGCAGAGTTCAGGGCAATGGCACATGGGATATGTGAATTACTATGGCTGAGAATTATCTTGGAAGACTTGAGGATAAAGATTGATAAACCAATGAGGCTCTATTGTGATAATAAATCTGCTATTAGCATTGCCCATAATCCAGTGCAGCATGACAGAACCAAACATATTGAAGTTGACAGACACTTTAACAAAGAAAAGTTAGACAATGGTCTAATTTGCACTCCATATGTCTCTTCCCAAGGCAACCTTGCAGATCTTCTAACAAAGGGGCTGAACAGCAATAACTTTGAAAAATTTGTTTCCAAGCTGGGAATGATTGATATTCATTCACCAGCTTGAGGGGGAGTGTTGTAAATAATTTATTTTAATTATTATTAATGGTTATGTGTATTGGGCCCATTAGTTTAGTAGTATTGCCCATCAAGTTACATTAGCCTATATAAACACATTAGTGATTGTAAATTATTTAGAACTTTGAAATATATTCAGTTTTCACATAGACCAATACTTGTGGTGCTAAAAACAAAGTGATGGATGGATAATGAGGAGAATCATTGGAAGTAGAAGCATAGAAAATTATGGCTCAAATCATATATGTTTTTTTGTGTGTGTAGACAATGATGCTCACCACCCCAATGGAAAAGAACATCATCCAGCACTTGACATTTGCTTAGAATAGAAATTTGTTTTAATATTCAAGTAAAAATTATAAGTTTTATAAGTATAGGAAACAACATTTTAGCCCCTTCAAAGCAAGGAAATACTAATTTTTTTTATAAATGAAATAAATCAGTTAAACCTGAAGAAGGCCCTGGCTTGTGCATGGAGCATTTGAAAGCGATTTAATTATCCATTCCCGAACAATTCTCTGATACAATGAACGGACTGTCGATGTCCAAGCAGGATCGTTGATGCCAGCGGAAGAAGGGTCATCGTGAAATGAAAATAGCAACGAGTCTAAGCAGGACGAATCCCATAAAACCTGCAAAAATATAGTTTTAATCTTAAATATAAATGACAATCCCAAGAAAAGAAAAAATGTAGAGGAGACACTAGGAAAACTACACACGTGCATACACATTTTTTTAACCCAGTTTAAAGTTTACCTGTGGAAACTTATCTCTAAGTTGAATTAGCAAGTTCTCTGCAATATCTCGTATATGATCCTCCCTCTGGGACAGACTTTTGATTAGGAAACAGGTATGCATTGTAAGTATTGAGTCTCGGCCCTCAGCTTCTTGGCCTATCTCAGATACTCGATCTTCCTGCAGGCAGACCAATCAGTTGTGCATATATAGGTTGACACAAATAACATACGGATCAGCCTTTAACAAAGTCAACGGCATAGACACGGTCAGACACATAAATGAAAGCACCAGTAAGTCAGATAACTACAACCCATTGCAGAACTTGAAAGGGTGTTAATCTACGCCATTTGTTGATGTACATAAACATTAAACAACATTCAGTTTGATTTTATTATTGTGGGGGAGGGGAGTCCAGTTTTGGACGAAAAGATATGTGGATATCATCATACAGATGCTAATTATTTATAGAAAAAACTCTTAAATTGGTCCTCCAAATATTTTTGTCACCAAATTAGTTCCTAAAATATACAAAATAGTTACTAAATTCATCTTTTTGTTTCATCATTCCAGTTCTAGATAAAGATAAATGTACTCAAAAACTGTCATAGACCAATGCGGTGACAATGTAAGCTTTGGAGGATCAATTTACGAGCTTACTCTTAAATGGAACAAAAATAATTGTTTAACAAACAACTAGTGACTCACAAAAAAGAAAAGGAAAAAAATAAAGAAAATATAAAACTTGAATTAGAGTGAAGAGGGATGCTCGCTTTGAAAAAAGTGTAAAGTAAAACTGCTAATATAATAAAAAGCATAACGGAACAAGTACAAATTTCAAAGGAAAATTTACTTCAATGAAAACTATTGTACTTTTATGGCAATTTCTCGTCAAACTTTCTGCACAGATTGATTAAATTGTGAAGGCTTCTTAGTTAACAATCAATAAATTGTAGTACTTCCTTGATGCATAAATAAAATCAACGGTTCAGGCCCCTTGCCTTTATTCATAATAAACAATAAATTGTGAATATTACAAAAGCAATATTCTCAATATGAGAAAATAGAGAACATATAATTGTTTTGCATATACATAGGAATTTTTTGCTACTACATGCAGCCTTTTAGTTGAATAGTAAACAATGCTCAGTTAAAACATGATTCTTCAGTATCAAGTTGATACCTCAAATTTATATAAAAAATGCTACTAAGAAAACATGGTATCGTAAGAAAAAAACTTGGTATATTCCTTGTTTTGAAACCTACATCCCTTTGTGATTATACATAAAGGAAGTATCATCAAGTTAAACACAGATAATTTAGTTGAACCTGTATCAAATCAGCTAAAGCTTTTGCAACAACTGAATTCAGACGAAAACATTGTGAAACTAAAACCTACCATCCATGACACAGCTGTTTCAAAAGCCCTGTGAACGATCGCAGTTAAGCACTGAAAGACAGCTGGCATTAGATTTGGAGTCTTAAGATATTCAAAGACACAAGTAAAAGCACTTCTAGCAGTATCCATAGTGGTGCCACCATTTAGGATTCCACCATTGCTGCTAAAGCGGATGATCTCGAGAAAAGCTACAGCAAGAAGATAAGTAGCCTTCACCCCTGTAAAGAAATAAGGAGAAAGACAATCACCATGCCAGTTATGATAAAGTGGGGGCAGTAAAAAATTAACAGGAGTTAAGAAGGAGCAAGGCAGTGAATTCCAACCCAAACCGAAAGCATGAGAGGCATAAGAACTTAATGTAGAAAACAAGGGGTGAGTGAAACTTTAGTTGCTTGTCAACAGCACAAGGCTATGAACAAGTTTTTATGTAACCAATATTCTACTAATTCTACTAATTAAATAATAAAAACGATCACATCAACCATGAAAGTTTACATTTGCATATACAAACCAGAAAAAACTAAGTTCACACTTCCATAGAATATGACATTGATCACAAAACATATGCCATCATGTCACCTAAGAAATAATCATTTGTCTTATTGGAACAATGCTATGAACGAGTTGAATGGGAAATGTCCGTCTAAGAGATTTCAACACATGTCCAAATGTGTTAAGTGTTAAAACATTCAAAATATATCTTGATTTCACAGTGAATTGTTTCCAGTCAGCAATGCATTTGACATGGGAGGTAGTGTTATACAAGATATGGAACTGATATGTTCCCAAGGCGTGAGGCAGCCCCTCTACAAACTGATGGTATTGACAGTTTCATTGAAATATAAGGAATATGGTAAATGCAATCCACCTGAGATTGTGGTCATTGATGCCACATCAACTCTCCCTCCTAAAGCGGCAGAAAGAGCCGTTCTCTGTGCAAGAGCGGCTTTCTCATTGCCACTGCCTTGGCGACTGCCTGGGTTGTGCAGAGCATTTAGTTCTAACTCGTCCTCAAGCCATTTCACTGAGCTAACAACCTGGACAGAAACAGAGAGACATAAGTAAAACTTCAGTTCAGACAGGTACCTAGTAAACGGACAAATTAAGGGAGGTGAAAGGGAGTTGCTGAATTTATAGCATTAAAGTTTACTTTAATCATCGGAATGGCAACTTTTCTTTAGGATAAAGAGACTTGTGCAAAACAGAATGCAACAAAACTATACAGGTTAAAAATAATATCAAAGGCTGAAAACAACGTCACTCATAATTCGCTGTTAAAATGGGAGGGGTTCCTGCAGTTGATGTGAAGTTCATACTACCACAATCATATTTAACATCTTCCCGGAATTTTAAAAGTAATAATAATATAATAAGCCATCCTACAAATTAAGGTCCCCAGCAGACATGGTATTTGGTGGGAACTTGAGGATTTAACATATCTTTGATTTTACCATTGGCCTCTCATGTTAAATATCCTATCAGGGGCAAATTTTGACAAGCAATATCATCTGTTTTGCGCATGTCTAAACTTTTTTTAATAGTTTAATAACTCTGGAGGTCTCTCAATTATATGGGGATTTTTAAATATAAACTAAAAAATTTTATAATTGGGTCCATAAATAAACTAGTCAATGATTTGCACTTAGATCCCGGAGGCAAAAAAATTTATCTGATCCTTGAACTTTTAAATAATATGCAATTAGGTCCCTGAACTTTCAAACAATTTGTAATTAGATGCTGAACTTTTAAATAATTTGTAATTGGGCCTCTAAATTCAAAGACTTAATTACAAAAAAAAAATTACCTGATTAAAAAAATTATTTAAGGAACCAAATTATAAATTATTGATGAGTTTATGGACCCAATTACAAACTTTGCAAGTTCAGAGACCTGTTTAAAATCTTCAAATAGTTTAGAAACTATTTTCATAATAATGGATTTAAATTTCACAACATTATACAACCACTGCCATCAGTTTCCATAACTGTACCTGGCACTCTAATTTGAAACCTTGTAGCCACCATGCCAGAATCAATAAAAATAGTGCAACTATCATGCAGCATAAATATTTGTATTATGTGCATCAGTAGCTACATTAATAAATTTAATCATAACTTCCTGGTGCAAATCCGCAGTTGCAGAATAAGTATATCCAACCTTTTAGTTATTATTATATAGAAGAAAAATGGCAATGCTACTTATCTACTTGTTATTTCAATATTTGCATTCTAAAATCAAGGCATGCTTCAAAACAATACCTTCATTACGAATATAGTTCAAATCCCTATTAAGTCCACCTCTACTAAAAAAGAATAAGTATGCATGCATTGAACTGAACAAAAGAAGTCCACCTCTACTAAAGCATTCAACAAAAATGAGATGGAATAACATTGTAGATAAATTTTCTTAGACTGCTTTGCATAGACCAGACACATTCAACCTAGTGCTCATTTGGTACATGAAACAGTCATTGCATTCATATATCTATTCCACAGAAGTCATAATTCTTTAGTTGGTTAGAAATTAAAAAAATAAATATGAAACGATGATTTCATTCTGGTGTTTGGTTCAGGAATATTTATTCCCTCCTAGAGGTGAGAATGGCCAGTCCAAACAAGCTGGGATTGTTAATAATTGTCTTTTTTCCTTGTCTTATAATGATGAACCATTCTATATCAATTCAATCATACGAACTCCACGCGATTCCCTTCTTACTCTAAGTCTTGGAGGGAAAAAATCAATTATTTGTGTATCAGTATTACAAGGAAAAAGACCATCCATAAGCATGGGGCTTTAAATAACACACAGTTCAAAATTCAGATCAAAGTAAAAGTAAACGTGGTAAAGATCCCAATAGATAGCTAAATGGTATTGAAGTTTTTCCAAGTAATGATGAATCATAAAAATACTTTTTAGGCTTTGTTTGGGAGTTTGGAGGGGAGGGGAGGGGAGGGGAGGGCTATGGGGGGTGGGAAATATAGGGGAAAATGGAGAAGTCTTTCAATTTTTTTGAAAAAGTATTTTTTTACAGAATGATAAATTAACGCTTATAATCAATATATTTTTAATTTTAGGAATATTATAACAACATAGATTGAATTTGAAGAATTATTATAAACCCTCCAAAGTCCTCCCCCAATATAATTTTTTACTCCAATTCCCCCAAATTAGGGGGATTTTGTATTATGAAGAAACCTAAAATACCCAAAACCCTCCCCTCCCAAAACTCTACATCCTTTCCACTTGCTCCTTCCTTTTTCCCAAAGTCTTCCCCTACCTTCCCCTCCAAACTCGCAAACAAAGCCTAAGAAGACAAAAACAACCCAAAAATCAAAGCAACAAATGCACTAATGTATTCTATTAAAAAAAAACATGTTGCAAATAAACACCAATTGAATTCTTTCCCCGATAACTAGTATATTTTGGGATCAACTTACTAGTGGAGGAGTCCCTTGTGCAATTTGATTAACAGCAGAAGACCACTCCATATTCCACATATATGGTCCATTTACAGCTTGAAGGGCAATTGCACCCATGCTTCCCATACTGTTCAGTGTACTGGAAACTGATTTCGTAGTCACCTGAGTCTTTTGTACAGGAGGGGCTAGGCCAAAAAGAGCAACATAGAACCAAAGGTTTCGAAACAGCTTTAAAACTGATGGCTCCACATTTGAAGTAGGATCAAAATCAGAACAAGCTGCAGCAACTGCAGGGAGCAAAGGACCCAGAAAATCTGCTCCACTCCTGTAGTGAGGAAGCATCAGATGTGAAATCTTCAGAAAACATGATCCATCAAGGAAATGAAGTTGAATAAAGACCTACTAAAATTCTCAGCAAAACTTTGCATATTATATATATGTGTGTGTGTGTGTGTGTGTCATGTGCTCAGCATAAAAAATAGGTATACCTTCCACTTTTAGACTCAGCAGCTAAACCAACATCTGAGCACAGGGAGAGTAATCGATGGCGATAATCTGAACGTAGTCTATCAGTAGTAAGACCAGTGGCAATAAGAAGAAACCCTGCAGGTAGAGTCTAGAATTTAATTGAACTAGTGAGAATCCATTTGATATTTACACCAAACTAATCAAATTTAACATGTATTGTTGACATTTTGAGATACTACATACTTCAACTCTCTCAGTTGTAGCTTCAGGTGCTTCTGTTTTGCTTTCAGCTGATCCCACGCTAGAGAGTTTATTCAAGTAACTTCGAGTCATCAAAACCACTGTCTCGCGGTAAGATTTCTCAAAACCTAAACTGGCCATTCGAGACACTGCATCTAGAAGCTGTATGGTTTGCAACAAAAACAATATAAGATTCATATACAGCCGCCAAAGGATTAATAGATTGGAGCTATTCTTGCATAAGCATAATGCCTCTAGACAGTGTACTTGTACAAGAATTACTCTTACAGATAATTTAACAAAACAGAGTCACAAAATAAATTTAAGAATTTCAGATCAATTTTATAATATATTGAATACAAAGTTCCATACTCGGAGTCTCAATAAACTAGGAGTTGAAGCATCGCCCTCTTCTAAGCTTTCTATAAAAAGAGGTAATATCACATCTACGAGCTCAGACTTGTTGACTGCAGCACTTAGTTCAGCAAACAGGCGTATAACGTTTAGCTGTACAAAAGGAACTGCAGGTTTCTCTTGGTTGTCCTGAGGGAAACGAAATTTCAAAAGTAAGTGAATGTTTAACGTATAAATAGATATATGATAAAATATCATGTTTAGAGTAAAAAAATATGTCAACTATTTCGGCACAAGAAACAATGCTGAAGAAACAGGAAAAACCTACTGACC